>JAWZYV010011764.1:885000-1294022 GCA_038373885.1 Cheiracanthium punctorium
TGTCCTACATCAATCTTACAGTCCCCAAAATGGTTTCGGTTAATTTTTGTTTTTACTCTTCAGAAAAATGCAAAGCTCCAGGGTGAATGCAATCCATGTTAAAAAGTTTTTAACTATGATAATAAGTACCCATATTTGTGGCAGCTTTGTAGATACTTAGACTGTTTACCCGAAGTATTTGTCGACGTCTAGCTGTTCCATGTCGTTCTCCTTCCAAATACTAATCATCTGTTTCATCTGCTTGCGTTTGAACTGCACGTTCACACATTTAAATTTCTCTATAGTGCTTCAATTCAAACATAAAATACTTATTTTTTTCTAATTCAAAGAAAATACATCATGCATAAACAAATTCTACAAACGTAAATTCAATCTTATAGATACATAAATATAGATGCCATAAAAGTATAATCTTACATAAATATGCTTTAAACATAATTTTATTTTATAAACTCGCGCTTAAGAAAATAAAAAGTGTAACGCAATTTAAATTATCAGTATAAAAGGACACTTCGAAATCATGAAATCAAAAACAGAATAGATCAAAAATATTCTTTTATAATAACCCTAACAACTACTTAAACGTTGACAATAATAGAACAAACGGATGGACTGAAGAAAATGGACTTCGAATAAATCAAAAATACATCGCTCCTATATAGTTACGCTGATCCTAGACTCTGTCACAATTCGAGTTCAACCACTCAAAATAAAACTTTTGCCATCCAAACAGATTAAAAATGTATTGTCTAATAACTTAAAATTTACACGGTTCGTTGGTGCGATCAGCCTGAAAATTATCATAATTATGTAAAAAAAAAAAGAAAAGAAAAAGGAAAAAAAAAAAGAAAAAGAAAGAAAGAAAAAGAAAGAAAGAAAAGATCTGATAATCCGCCCGTTCCCTGATTTTTAAGCGGGTTTTTTTTTTGTATTTTTAGCTCTATTTCATTTAAGAGAATAAAAAAAGGTAATCATTTGAGTGTAAGAATTATCTATTGCAAGTGACATTGACGTTACATTGAAGTCACGGTTATCAGGCTTTGGAGGAAAATTACGATTCCAATTCGCTTAAGATAGCTTTTCTAAATTACTACTCAGTTTAACTTTTTTTCAAAAATAAAACGGTTTTCTACGCATTAAGCATGGATATAGGAGAGGATGTTGATACAAACGAAATGTTTCGAATACGAAATGTCTCTGCAGATTATACAATTCGAATTTCGATGTATAATAAAAATTGAATATGAAGTTATTTGATTTTAAGTGAGTAAATATTAAATATTCTGAGTGTAGACATTCTATCGCCAGCTGTAATTGTCTCCACAAAGGGCTTTATCCTTTAGTTTAGTGATAGTACACAACACAAAACAACACAGTCTAATCCACGTCTAAATAAGAATTGAAAATTTATTAGAAAAAATCTTAGTAACCAGATTTCAGCCTCCCAATTTACTGCTTCCACATATGGACAACTCCCAGCCTGCGGCCGGATGGGGCCCGCCATGGCTTTTGGACCAGCCCTCAGAACAAGTCAAAACCCTGTATAAAACCTATATAAAACATTCAAACTTCCATATAAATCCGAATTATACGGCCCGCGATTTCGCTAACATCCTGAAGTCAGGCCCAGTAGGCCACTATCGTAAAGTTCTGCCCGCAACTTTTAAAAGGTTGTCCATACGATGATAAAATAAATGAGTTGAAATCATCAACTGCAGTGAATGAAAACTAAACTGATGGCTGATCATCTGCAAAATTAATTTGAATATCGGCTGCGAGCCCAATTTAGGAATCGATCGTATCATTTTTTCATCGGAGTTTCGAACATCGTTTCATTATAAACGGTTGTCCCTTAAAAAAAAAAAAAAAAAAAATCGTCGGGGTAACTACATTTAAATATTTATCGTCAACTTGGCGGAATAAGGCAGCTAAAATAGAATTCAACCTAGTGCCGTTATTAAAAAAAAAAAGGAATTTTCATGTTACGTCACAGGATCTTTTTTCTTACTGTGAATGACTGAAAAGGGTGTCATTTTCATTTAAATTATTCGGCTAAGCTGAAACTTTTATGCACTTTTGAAATTCGCATCATATGGATCAATAAAATACATGAAAAATATTTATTGTTTTAGTATATACGCGAAAATACATTTAGCTTTACGTTAGTTACAAAAGGATAATTGTAATAAATTCAGGCAATTTTTCACATAAGATTTACGAATAGTTTTGTATTAATAACTATGAATTAATAATAATTAAATTATTTACGTATATTACATCAAGGTGCTTGCGGGGATGGCAACGAAGACTCTTTTTTCTTTTTCTTTCGCTGCTTGCCAGGACGATATTTTGAAATAAAAATAACTTTTCATTCTAAACAAATTTATGTAGCTGAATGGTATAATATATCTAGTTTCTAAAATATTTGTTTGTCTGTGTACTGAATATCAAGTTCCATTTATTCTATTTCTTTGCGAAATTAATTTTTACTATTATATATCGATGGCGTGTAATTTTTAATCCGCCCCAAACTTATTTGAGCGTCCCTTTTAGGAAGATTGCATCAAGTGTTTTTTTCAAACGCTCAATAGATGGCGCTACCGTCTAAAAATTTTAAATTTTAAATTTTGAGCGTTTTAGAGATTTTTCAATGAATTGACCTAGCTCAATCGTTTCAGGGGCCCAAAAAACCCCCAGGTACGAAATTTAAAAAGAATCCTTAGAGCAGTTTTCGAGATCGTTCGGACATACACACACACCCACACACACACAAACATTCCTCGTTTAATATAAGAGCGGATTAAATTTTGTTTTTATTTCGTTTAAATATAGGATTTTCTAAATTTAAATGAGAAAATTGCATAAACGCTGTATAAATAATTTTGAAAAAAGGTCATTTCTTCTAGAATTTTCACACTTAAACATTTCATATATGCTTCCAGAACTAAAATGATAATTTTCAAGTTTTTTATACTTTTCTATTTTTCTCACCCAAAAAATAGTTTTGCATTTTACATCTCAGCTGGAAAAAGAATTAAACTTTTCTCGAGATATTTATCTTTTGTTATATTTTTTCTTTTTTTGAGACTGTATTTTATGTATGAATCCAGTTGTATGTTTAGAATATGTGTCTCCTGTAAGAATGTAAAACAAAACTTATTATACAAACAGCAACTTTGGCTTAATTTAAAAATCTAACAGAAAAATATTTCGCCGTGAAAATGGGAGTCGGTGCGATTCCATCTGTTGCAGTCAAAATTTAATGCACCTCAGAAGTATTTGAGATACTTGACTATCTTTCACAGTTTTAGTAGAGAAAATGTGTGGTGTTTACAAAATTAAATTCGCAGAATTCCAAAAATAATCCGCAGTGTACTTTCCTAGTGTAAATCTTCGAGAATATTTGTTAGGGGCCGTAAAATAATAGTTTTTCTGTGAGAAATATTTTTCACTTTATGCTTTAATTCATATGTGTTTTATCTTGTTTTATCTAATGAAAAAGTAGCAGTAAATACTATTTAGTGTTTATACAAAAATCTTAAATGATTAAGCATTGCTAACTATTCCAAATCATGCATGTGATTTATTGCTGTAATGAACGCAGAAAATGAAATAAAACTTCATTATCAGTAGTTATTGAATGTGCCTTAATACTAAAGTTAAGAAATCATTGTGTTATCTCTTTTGCCTGGGCTTCGGCAGTGTTCTAGACAAATTTCAAAATACCTCTGTTTTACAACAGCGTATAACAAACAACAAAGAAGCCGGCACCGGTTTTATTGTTTGATGGTTTCTTATTTCCGAGATTCATGGAAGCCAAAAATAAATCTGTTAAGATAGTGAAATAAATGGGAAAATTCATCTTTGTTGTGGACTCTATCTTACTGGAAGGTTTTATGCATATGAACTGTACTGAAGAATTAACTTACAGTTTTAAATTTATGATTAAAAAGCGTAGTAGTCGCATAACACAATTAGTTCAATAACACATAATAACACACTTAGTTCAATGACACATTTAGTTGCACTAAAAGTTGAACACATGAAGTTCTTGAAAGAAAAATTATTTCATTATAAGGCAGTTTAAAATAAACACATTAAATTACGGTTTACTGATGGCCAGCGATAGAAAATACGTGCTACAAGAGCAGATGAATAAATGTGGTGTGCCTGGGAAAATTTAGATACCAACCAGACTTGATATTGGGGAGAGCATACACTTGACCGAGATAACCAACGCCGATTACAGCGTTAGAATATATAAAATATGCATGTTATGAAAGTAACGTCACATCTACTGAATGGACAATTTCACATTTCAAATAACTGTCTTCATGGTGAAAGGCTTTATGCAGGCGTTCTAAATAGGCGAAGCCTGCTTGGTACCTGTACTGTCATTATTTTAAAGAACATCTATTAAGGAGTTAAACTGTGAAAGCGAGACAAAATTAATATATCAAAATCGAATAAGTACAAAATCCGAAAAAAATGAAAATTGGTCTGTAGTACGCAAAGTAAGGTTAAACGTCTTGCAGATGTCACTAATAAGAATCATTCTATCTAAATTTAGTGTCAAACCAATTAGTATAATTCGTATGGATGCATCAGATTACTCGCTCCTTCTATCAGAACACTTGGAAGACTAATGAGATCGTTCACTGCAGAGATACTCTAAAGAGAACTTTCTCACAATATCACCTTTTTACAGTAACCACTCACAAAGTAATACTCCTCAACACATATTTCAGATTCTATTAATATCTATCTATCTATCTATCTATCTATATATATATATACATACACATATATATTGTTGATACGCCTGATGTTAGTCAAGAGTTCGAAAAATAAATAAATTGATAAATCTTTTGACAAATCCTGAAAACAAAACTGAAGTATATTCATTTATTTAATCTACAGAAAAACTTGTTACTTCGACGCATATTTTAGTGATTACTCCACAGACATTAAAGCTGCTTGTTGCAAGAGAGCTTGCTTCAATTGTTCTGCAGATTTTCAGAATAGCCGAAAGTACTATGCAAACGCGGAGAACTCAGCTTCTATTACAAATGATTTTATTAATTTTCACATAGGTGGGAAGAGGCTGCAAAGTAACATTTAAGTCCTAAAGTAAGAGTTTATGATACTGCATAAATGCGTCAAAAATTTGAGTTATAGCTTGAAAATAAATGAAATAGATGAAATTAAGTGAGTTTAAATGTATAACGCCATTCTTTAAGAAGAACGTTTTTTAAGACAATAAATTGCAATTTTTATATAATATAATTATAAAATGCATATATTCATGCACTTACCATTGTGGCCTGCTTGTAGACTTCACAACAGGAGTGAATCCTTCATGGAATAAAAGAAGGACTTTGCTAAAATTGACGAACGTGAATACCACACGCTGAAAAGAAAAAAAATAATATTTTGTACATGCACCACACTAATTCTATGAATAATTGTAGTTTTAACTATCAATAATGTACACTGAAACAAATAAATTTAAAAGTAAATAACTTTCTAACATTACATTTCTTTTGCTAGTATATGTATTGTGGAGTATAAGAGTCTGTAAAAAATATGATCGCTAAGAAATGTCCACAATAAAATATTTCTACTTTAATGATACTTGTTGTCACCCGGGTTATAAAGTGATTAGAGAGACATTCAATCACACACTAGGTCCGGGTTCGATTCCTGGCACGGGATTGTGTGTAACTTTGTGGAACGCTGGATGCAACGCAGGATACAACGCTGGTCCACTGATTAGGTGCATTGTAGAGAGACCACTAAAACTGGCCGTGATAGTGGCCAATGCCTATAAACGGCAAGCGCCGACCTTTAAAAAATGATACATGTTTCATCGGGCACCAAACACTTTCATTTATTTTACAATGAGAATATGGTTGAAATGCATCGTTAAGGACTAGATTACAAGTGACGTAGGAAGACGCTCCAATTTTCATTATTCTTAAAAAAATATTCTTTCTAAACTCCTCATTTGTCACTCTACCAAACATTCACCGTCATTCTCCATGCTGAAATAACAATAAATTCCACAAATTCATTAAGACGGTGGAATCAAACAAGAAATATTAGAAGCATCGTTAAGGAATAGATTCATTGATTTACCAATAGGATAAATGCCTCGACAAAAAAAAGCTTATACAGGCAAAAGTAAAGTTCTCATGCTTTTTACGTTCAAAGTACGCTCATGTTCCATTGTGTAGATAAAACTCTTAACGGAAAAGGAACGATAACCGTTACTTTCTAACTCTTGCACATATTTAAATCAAAATTTGAAAACTAAAAATATTTATATATACTTTAAATATATTTAAATCAGACATTCATATTTGCTTTCTGAATCAAATATTAATAAAAAGTAAAACTTACATAACTGGAGAAATAAAAAGTTAGTTTCAATTATAAATAATTTGAGTATCCTCAATTAACTCACACTGTTGATTTTCCTTTGACTGTTGATTTTCCAAAAAATAACAGTCTGTAAAATTATTTCGAATTTTTTCGTATGAAAATAAACTTGAAATAGTCATTTCACACTTCAAACTCATTTCATGTGTCGCATGAAACCGTCTGTGAAAACTCCAATGACGATTGGAGTTTCTTTTTCTCTTAACCTGATAGGAACAATTCCAAATTATATAAGAAGTCAATTCCAGTAGCTTCCATTACATAGCATAGTCTTAGACATAAAAAGAAACAGTTGAAGCATAAGAATAAAGGTTCAAACAGTGCTAAGACCAATAAAAGAGTGAATACTTTTCTCAGTATGATTAAGACGGAAAAGGATAAGGAAACTTTTGTGCAATATGTTCAAAATTTCAAAAAACAATAATGAATGAATTACAGCAGGTGCGGTAAATAAAATATGACTTTATTGCATTATATGCTTTCAAAAGTGTAATAAATTGATTATCGTAGAAACCAAAATTGTTGTAATGTATATTGGCCTTCATTAACTCGTCATTTTTCCGAGAATTAAAAATATGATCAAGCCAGAAAATGAAAAGCGGAAATATTGATGCCAGTATGGTGTACTGATAAACCAGCAGCGATCAGAATTTTACAACGTAAATGGTTTGTTGTCCTGATGGAAAATCAAATTTTGGCCACCAATTCTTCCTGCAAATGGCAATAATTGTGTTTCTAGAATTTATTG
Organism: Cheiracanthium punctorium; assembly: GCA_038373885.1. Taxonomy (NCBI): domain Eukaryota; kingdom Metazoa; phylum Arthropoda; class Arachnida; order Araneae; family Cheiracanthiidae; genus Cheiracanthium; species Cheiracanthium punctorium. The sequence goes on from JAWZYV010011764.1 coordinate 892,190, forward strand.
CTAATCAGTATCTTTTATATGGCCTGAAAGAAAATTGAAGTTAAGTTTACCACCAAACAACCTCTCCACAATGTATAATGATATTTTCTATTCTTTTGGAGACGAAATAATAGCTCCTGAACATTATCCACAAGCAAAGAGTACATTTGGCCGAATATTATCAAACCCGGAAGATCCAGTGCTGTCGGGTTATGGTCTCAGATGTAAAAGAATAATGAAAATAATAATTTGAATGGCCCATACGGCGTTTGGCTCTACTTACATGAAACGAGAAAATCTCTAAAAGATGGAGGCTCTTTGTACGGTGTGAGAGGCTTTACCTGGTGGTAAACATAACTTGGCTTTTCCTTCAGGCCACATAAAAGCTACCGATTACCAATAAATGCTATAAATCCATTTACTGCCATTTTCAGGGAGAATTGCTGGCCGAAGTCTGATTTTCCATCAAGTGAATGTACCCATTCATTGTGCAAAATCCTCCTGAGGATGTTTCTTCGGTGAAGGGTTGTGTGTGTATATCATGAAGTGTCCTGCCCTTGTTCTGAATCCCCAAGAAAATGCTTAGGATATCTACAGTAGGGATGAATATACAAATGTCAGACAGTTTCAGTCTGTGGCAGAATGAAAGCCGCCATCTTTGAACACTGGGGTAATATTGATGTTACCGTACTGAAAGGATCAGTAAATGATATGTTACATCGACTATTCAAAGTCATCTGGCTTTCTTTCGGTGGGACACTTAACTTTCTCTTTTTTTTCACCAATTTATTTATTATTCCTGCCCATGGGAGTTAGAAAGTGAGTTTTTATTTGTAGTTTTTATTCTTCTATTTCACATCGTGTTATGGTACAAAATGAAGGTGACTTTATTGAGGTGGGGCACATTGTATGTCCCCGCCAAATGGTCAGACTGACGTGGGGCCACAGTATTGAGTTCGTCAAGCAAGCTAGGTCTTTATTCTATCAACGCACTCAAAAAATAAAAGTCCGAGTCAGCCTTCCGCAGCACGCCGATCGAGCCTTGTGACTGTTGCGCAGCAATGAATGCCCGATCATTACGAGACTTTTTGCTTTCTTTATGAACATTAACGAAAACAAAGGTAACTAGAACTTAAAATTCGTGTTTTGTAAGGTTTAATGGATATAAAATAGTAGAGAAGATAGAATCTCCGTACATCTTTAAAAGTGCGTACTTATTGCTTCACTCATAGGTAACACACAGAGTTGGTTTTGCTATTTCACATCTAATGAAATATGTTTGGAAAGATAAGAACAATTTAAAAAATACAGATATCCGCAGCCTCATACCATTTTAATAAAATAAATAAAATTTTAAAGTAATTTAATTTTAATAAGCAGATCTTAACAATGAATTATTTAAAATAAATATTCTAGAACGTTTAAAGTAAACCACTTTTATTTATAGATACAATCTAAAAATACTCATTTTCTCTGCCGAACTAATGAAACATATTTGGAAATATAAGAAAAATTTTAAAAATACGGATTTCAACAGGCCTTATACCATTTTAATAAAATAAATAAAATTTTAAAGTAATTTAAATTTAATAAGTAAACCTTAACAATGAATTATTTAAAATAAATATTACTAGAACGTTTAAACAACTTTTCTTTATAGATACATTCTAAAAATACCCATTTTCTCTGCCGCCCTAGTGAAATATATTTGGAAAGATAAGAACAATTTAAAAAATACAGATTTCAATAGCCTTATACCATTTTAATAAAATAAATAAAATTTTAAAGTAATTTAAATTTAATAAGTAAACTTTAATAACGAATTACTTAAAATAAATATTACTAGAACGTTTAAAGTAAACCGCTTTTCTTTATAGATACAATCTAAAAATACCCATTCTTTCTGCCGCCGCTTACTCCTATTTCCTGGGAAAAGAAACCTATAAAATATCAGAATACGAATTGAAAAATCCTTTTTTTTTCACATCAACAAAAACAATTTCAAGTTGCAGAAGATAAGTCTACTCCATGCCTTCGATTATTTGTTTCAAGGCATAAAACAGTGGATATCGAGAAAAATATAGGGAAGTAAATTTTTTAGGGAAAACGGCTCAGAGCGATTGTTGTTTTCCGTATAAGATTGCCGGATTTCTCAAGATAGTGCATATATTTACTCATTGTATCCAGCAACAAGATATACTATAATATTTTTTTTAAGTATTGACATTTAAAATTTTGTTATTACATTCTTTAAAACGACTGAAAAATTTAAATTACATGAAAAAGCATGTTTTGGTATCCCAAGAAAATTGTTTTTATTTATGGAACAGCTATAAGTAAAATATATATATATATATACATAGTCGTAATGCAGTAGAACCTTGATAATCCTTCATTATATATACACCTATCGTGGAGTTGTTTATCAAGGTAGTCTCGAACAATTGGTGCAAAATGGGGTGGTAAACGTCTGACTACGGAACATTTCTGCATTTTCTGCATTTTTATCTCATCTTCTTCTAATTATGGGTGTAAAAAATTTCTTCTTTTGCTATAAACATTCCTTAAATAACTTCGAAAATAACGGAATTAATATCAGAGCAAAAACACAGTATGGTAATATATTTTTCTTACGGATATGCTAAAACAATAGTCCCGGCTCAAAAAAAAAAAAAAAAAAAAAATTAAAATTCATTTTTTAAACATTAAAACAAGTAAGTGTGAAGTTATTTAAAATAAATTTTATATTTGCAAAGCTGTGTAACTCGTTATTTTTTTTTTCGCTGTTTGATATCTCTGTACGTGTATACGTAAAACTGAATTTTTCTCTTCGATTTTATCATGTAGTCCGCATAATTCAGTAATCCGAGTTGGTGTCGGTCCCACTCAGTTCGGATCATCGAGACTCATCTGTATTTGTGTTACTCATTTTCAAAAGAAAACATTTCTTCCAGAAAAATCAAGAGACTTTTGAAACACCGGGTATTAAAATATCGATGCAATATTAATTTTAGTTGGTTTCCCAGCGAATATACTTCCAATATGCATTCTATGTTTTATTTCTAACCATTTTAGGGGTGTTTGTGCTGTATAAATTTAATGTAAACCTAAAAGCTGCGGAATACTGGGAATTATAGTCTTACCCAGGGGCGTAGCCAGGGGGGGGATATCGGGATATCCCCCGAAATTTTTGTATTAGTGATGAAATTCCGTCTATTTGTACACATATAAGTTCATTTCCCCCCCCGAAATATTTTCCAGGCGCATATCCCGCCCCTCCCCCGAAAAATTTTCCTAGCTACGCGCCTGGTCTTCCCAATATTTCTAAAATTTTTAATCAGAACTAAACCATTTCATTCACGCAACAGTACAGACTCAAACTACTAACTATGATGCAATATACACCATATACACAATATACACCGAGAATACAGAATAAACAAATAAACAATAAGAAAACGCGTCCAAAACAAAAGAACAACTACACTTATTTCGTTCTTCAATGGAAGCAATGGCGCACGAACATGCTACGGCAAATGGCGTCGGGGAATCCTTTGGCATTTTCCAGTAACCGACCATTGTTGAAAGTCTTAATGTTGACAAAACACAAGCCCTAAAAGTAGCTAGATGGAAGATTCCGTCTCGTACTCCCTGCGATTACTTTTAAATCCTGCTGTCTGCAATCTTCTAAATGGAAAGTGTTGACTGATATAGATATTTTCCTTTCGTTCCATAATTGCTCCAGCTGTAGGGGCCTTGTTTTCTTTGGGAGATTTTTATTACGGGCTCTACGGCGAACGTCGGGTTTTACCTTCTATTGTTTTGCGGTGTTTTTAGAGAATTCCACTTTTTTTTTTCCTTCCCAAAGTTTACTTAACTTGATGAATGGAGACGTGATCTATAGTCTCTCTCCTTTTATACGGGAATGCAATGCGATGAATTCGGTTGCTATAGGTAAAAAATAAATAAAAAAAGAGAGTTTCTTTAATGGATGCGATAAAGCTATGAAGTGGTCGTCATCCGTTTTGGTACATAACATTATTGATTTTCGATTTTGTGAGAGGAATTGCATGCTGTAGGAATATTTTAAGTATGTAGAAATTGCGTCAATTTCTGCGTTTTGCTTTTTTTAAAATCCGATATTCAAATCAGCATTCTTGCACCAAGAATCTAGAGTACTCTTAAGAAAAATATAAATAAAAATCCGAATTCAAGTTAAATCCTACATTCGAACTGCCGCACAGATAAGCTGTTTTTCACTCCTAAGCATATTTTTTACAGTGAAAACTGATTGAGGAATGTAACAGGAACTGTTTAACAGTATTAAGCTTCACAACTAGGAAAATAAATATGCCAATCGGCACTATAATAGAATCTAATGGCTCTCTACTATATAAATATTCCAACATAGCGTTCTGCTAAAAAAATTAATTAATTAATTAACAAAACGGAACGGTCTTTCACGGCCTACAATTTTAATGGACTACCACAATTACCATATACAGTGGACCCCCTCATAATGTTAAAAAAAAATAAAATATACAACACTGTAAAAGATTGAGATTGTTCTTGCACTACCTGTTTGCACTGCTGATAGTGATCATGTGTTTGTGACGGATTCATAACACGGAACGTATGTACCGTGTTATAGAGGAGTCTACTGTACTTTTAAAACTGCTAGTCCAGATGAAAGTAGCATTTATTTTCAGATCTTTTGAAGCATACTAAATATAATTATTTAGTTTATAATTAATGAAACAAAACTTTGATTTTTTGCAGTTTGTTTTGCTTAACTTTATTAGTCTCAAGGTTCCAATAAATATGCAGTCGTGAATTTTTCATGAAAGAAAGAGTTAATTTGGATAAATAATTACATGAAGTCTTCAACAGCTGAAACGTTTTCATTTGTTCTGTCTGTTCTGTCTTCAAAGATTTTGGGGCTTTCGGCAGCAGTAAAGCTTCCAATCATCGTGCGAGTGAATAATAGGCAGTGAGAACCTTCGTCAATATTTGCAAATGTCTAATGAAGAAACTTTTGAGACATTTAAACTAACATTTAATATATCACACAACAGCACATTTTACAACAAAACACTTAATACATCCAAGAAAAGAAAATGTGTAACTTTCTGCGTCACAACCACAATATGACTTCTCGCCTAAAAGAAAAAAGTTTCGCTTCTCTCTCCCTCGCTCGTTGCCACTTCTTTTTAAGTGAACTCTGGGGCTCCGTTCGGGCAGGCTGGGGCGCCTTCTGGGTTTCCGTAAGCTCAGTAATCGAGAAGAAACCTTACAGCAGCTCTTCATTATAGCATTTTGTAACAACCCCATATCCAGATAGATCGATATCGGCAGTACTTGCCAAGTGCGTTCATTTCTACCGCAGATTCCCGAACAATTCATTTCTACCGCAGATTCCCGAACAATTCATTTCTACCACAGATTCCCGAACAATTCATTTCTACCTCATTCAGAAGCCGATGGATGGCAGCACTACCGATCGTTAGGCGGTCTTTCTTTGGTTAGGATCGAACTCACAACCTTTCGGCTGCGAGACCGACGCTTATCTCAACGGTGCTACCTCGACCTCCTTTCATTTGTTCCTTTAACTTCAACTGATGAACCAACTACCGGAATTAACCTAAATGTTTTTCTGGAAAAAAATGAAACATGACTCTAACAATGTAAATTTAGAGCCTATTGCATGCATTTTAATATTATCACACATAAATATTATTAAATAAAATTTTCAATTCGGGTACATCGAATTTAAAATGAAAGTTATGTTATCAACACTGATCATTTTTTATCTATTACATGTTTTATTAATAAAAAATATATGAAATTAGCGGTAGTGAATTTTTAAGTTACCGTATGTATAATTTGTTTTTAACAGCAAGTTTGTTCAAAAATCTTCGCATTGGCATAATCAATATACCACATATTGTGTTTCTAAAAATTGTTGAAGGTGGAAAACGTCAAGTGAATACCCAACCAAATACAAGCTTAACGTCCTAAAAAGTATCCTCATTTACAAGAACAACGTCGATAATTGTAATGCTTCTTTTCCAATTCCCGAAATAGACGGAAAAAGAGATCGAAAAACTATACTCACGGAAAACTTTCAATTTAATTAGTAGGTGACAGTCGTTTCGAAACTAAATAGATTCTTCTTCAGAGTGGATAGAGGCAAACTGACGTTGCCATGGCTAAGAAACAATCAGCCAAGGTAGAATTGAACAGGAATTCAATGAAAGTAAATTACAAATGTTTTTCCCCTTGCTTTTATTTTCATATGAAATTTGCAAAAGCTGTAGATTTGTGGTCCATCAGAGGAAATTTGACAAATTGAAATAAATACAGTATGTATAATTTATACACATTATATGTATGAGATTTTGAATAAATTCTGACTAAACCATATGAATAAACACTATTCATTACAGTGCAAAAATACCCTGATTTATTTGTGATAAAACTCGTGTGTATGCTGTGTATGCTGTTTTATATAAATAAAATTGATCTTAACGCAAAAGAAAAATAAATACAAATTTAAATTACGTTTAAAGAATTAGTTATGCTTTTTAGATTAAAAAAAATGCAATTTTTAAAACTAATTTAAACATGGATGATTCATGCCAAGTACATCCTTGGCAATTTTATTTGTGTTAATTCTCTTACTTTTGATTTTAAGAAAAATGAACGCGTTCTTTAAAAAAATATTGTATCATGATTTTTTAAAACGCAGTAAATATTTTTTAGAATTGAAAGTTTGATAATCCTTTTAATTAATTTTAGAGCGCATTTTTTATTAAATTTGCATAATTTATGATTAGATTTGAAAAATAAAAATGAATTTCAATTTCAATTTCAACTTTCTGAAGAACACTATTTATTTCCTACTGCCACTTGACGTATATAAACTTAAATGTTCGCTTCCAATATTATTTTTAATGAAATTATTTCAGTAAAGCTTTTATTCTAACCAATTTTTAGACTTTTAAAATCAAATAATTTACCTAGATACTAGCACATTTGTGCTTCTTCCTTTAAATTAAATTTCTGACTTCAGTTTTCTGCAAAATTAAATACATCCAAAACTGTATAGAACTTCGTGAGTATGCATGTGACCAAAATTTTCATAATATGTAGTCAACAGACTTTTTTCTGAAAATGGCTTGATTCAATGCATCTCTTACAGTTTAAAAATAAAGCGAATTTGCAAAAGCTATAGATTTGTGGTCCATCAGAGAAAATGTGGCAAATTCAAATAATTGCAGTATGTATACTTTATTACACAATATGCATAAATTGCCAAAGTATTTATGAAGACGCAGTGCATCTAAAGATGATTCATTGTAATGAAAGGGATTTTCTTGTATGCGTCCGGCTAATATTTTAATAATATGTGACCGACATGCTAAGATAACATCCACTTGACATTACATGCAAGTGGGAAACACCTGTTTTCCATCACTTTCCATCGATACATAGAAAATTAATTGTCCCCATGTGATCTTCCCCAGATTCATGGAAGCATATGCCATATCTTCTTCCTTCCACTTCCCTCTCTCATCTATCTTTCGGAAAGTATATTTAACCACGTATTTGATATGTCTGGATGAGGCATGATCTTCAATTTATATGGATTTTTTATGCAAACTTATGCCAATTATTATAGAAGAATTAGGAGTTATAGAAGTACAGTGAACATACTTGATGAGTATCAGTTAAACAGTTTTGTTTTCAAAACCAGTATAAAACTTCTAAAACTGTTCATTTGGAACAAACTATTGGGTAACTAAGACGTTCGAATAAAAGACGTGTAAAGCATGAAACATGAATCACACAACTGAAAGTTTATGTTTTGAGTTTTCAAATTACAACATATATATTCTAATTGTGTAAAAGAAAAAAATCCATATTCTTTGAAATTCTGAACTATAAATTTGCTTTTTATTAGTACTACTCAAGTTGAACAATTATAATTTTGCTTCTTGTGATGAAAGTAAACTGTTTCAACACATATCCCTACTGGAGTGGTCGCTTGCATGCATTTAACTACACAGACAATGTACAAACGATAAGAAGATCTAGGTACACACATACAATTTTTATTAGCTACCATGAAAAAAAAATATTCTTATTTTAGCAATACGTTTTTATACATAACGAGTAACGCGTAAAGCGATCTGAGCTTCCTCTTTAGGAATTTGATCTAACCCCTTTCCTTACCGCATTTGCCAGCTCTAAATATAGTCGCTGCCACAAATATATAATGCTTACAAATAGCAGATAGTCTGTGCGCTGGTACAAAAAGATTCTATCTCACATACACAAACCTCTATATTTCTGCAATACGTTCAGTAAAATATCTTCTGGTGTTATCTTGAGCGGACGTCAACCTAATTTCCCAGTGTGCGACCGTACTGCTGAGATAACATCCACTTGACATAACATGTTAGGGGAACACCTGTTTCCTCATCATATTCCGTCGATACATCGGAAATTAATTGTCCGCCAATGATCTTCCCCAGTTTCATACAAGCACACAGCATATCTTCTTTCTGGGGCAGATAGTTTCCTTACTCATTTATCTTAAGCCTAACGTATTTTGCTTTGTTTTGGTGATATGACTAGCTGCCTAACATTTTGGATGTATGTATTTTGTATCCGATTTTAATACTTTAACATTGAAGGATGTAATTAAAATGAAATCAATATTAATGAAGCGCACAGAACTGTGTGCTCGTGAATTTTACTTTAAGTACTGATAAAGTAATTTATAATGTCATCTTTTAAAGTAAATCATTTAAATAACAATATTTTTTTCAAAACAGGATGGATGTATAAAGCATATTTTTTCTACATTATAATTCAAATATTATTCCATTTTATTTTTATATTATTATTCTATTAGAGTAGCATTTAGGTAGGTATATGCTGTTTAATACTTCGCTAAACTAAAAAAATAAAACAGTATTTTTGTTTGGACTTGGATAGAAATTTAATAGATAATTTTGTAACTATTATGTTAAGATAAGATGTAACCATGTTTTTAGAATCTACGCCTGGGCCTTACAATTAAAGTTTGAAATTTGAATTTTAAAATTTGAATTTTAAAATATTTTTTTTGAAAATGAAAAAGGACAATAAGCAAAAAAGAATTTATTAAACATATGTAGAAGACTAAATATATTATTTTAAAAAATGCATATAAATGAAGTAATAGAAAAAAGAAGTAGCAAGAAACATAATATAGTTACGTATATTCTTAAAATCACTTAAAAAAATCTTCTAGTAACTTATGTAAGAAGAGTTATCTAGATACACGTTAGTATTCTATACATACTCAGAAGATTCAGTAATTGTATCTGTTATGCTCAATGAAATTGCCCTAGAATAAAGAAATTCAGAAGTTTTACATCATTGATCGATTGAGTATACTTTTTATGTGTGCATTTTCTCATTAGGCATTCGCCCTTACAGAAGTAATAAAAAATATGTCATTTTATTATGGAGTCAACCAGATGGACGCTTACCTTATCCTGCAAGAGGTGGTGCAGAAGTTAACACTTACGTCAAAACCATGAAAGAACGCAAGTTGTGATAGTTCGTTAAACCCTACACACCACACACGGCTTTTAAAATCCAGAAACTTAGTTCTTTAATAAAACATTTCAACAATACTTTAATACTGCATTTATATTTTTTTCAAGTTCCTCCATAATCACAAAATAAATCTCTGTTAAGTGATTTTCCAAACGTGTAGACTTCATTTTTTGTATTCTTTGAGGAATAAATTTACCATGTTTATATATGCTTAAAAAAGTATCCATAACCATTATAAAATTTAACTTTTGTATAATACAATTAAAAGTCGTAAAAATTGTTGAATTGACAATGTGAAGATGTTCCAAATCACATCAATTTCCGACACATACAATAAAATGTACAGGGCGTCCCATAAACGTTGCGACAACCTTCTCGGTGATCTAGGGAACATCATAAGGAGTCAGAATTACGTAGAAATATGTAGTCGGAAACGTGGTCTTCACATAGCTGATAATACTCACATTGGAAGAAATTTTGAAATAATACAGATATTTCCAATCATGGCTCGTCAAACAGCGTTTCACAGAAAACCCTTCAATAAAACTGACAGTCTAAAATTTTTATACATTTCATTGATGAAAGTCCCGGACACAAGCCCAATGTGTCAATAACAACTTTGTTAAGATATTAGACGAACACTTCAAAGCTTTTACAAATGTGATTATCAACAGATAAATGAAAATCTAAGTTTCTGATCACACATTGCTATCTGACTCTCAATCATTTTGATGTGACATGCCTCTTCTAGAAGTCTATTGCAACATTTAAAGGGCACCCTGTGTATCAGATTTCAGCAATTACCGAAGTTTAACCCACCGTTACCTTCAATACATTGATATGCACTACAATTTTATACCATTAGCTTAGTTTAAAGCGAGTAAGCCTTGTTGAATATCCCTTGAAACACATTTTACCAATCAAGTCAATTAAACATTAACCACATTCATCATCACTTAGCAGAATTTTGCCTAACACTACTACAACTACACTACACCAGTCACACGCGCTATTTATTACTATCTAATACATCGGGTACGTACACATTTCATCTGACTCGCTCAGATATGTGTCGATGATTGAAACAGCTATGTATCACACGTGATCTTTCATTAAGTTCTGATGCACTGGCCCTGAACTTAAGTGAAATCAGATGTTCGCAACATTAATTACTGTCAAGTAATTTCGTGCTCACTGTCATGTCGTGCAGTGCGATGCCACTCAGACAGCGAGTTTTATGCTCGTCAGGGAATATAAATGAAGCGACATTTAAATATTTGCACGATGCGACACTGTGAACGTTATACGAGCCTGACGGATATTATGAAAAAGATAATAATATGCGCTGTTTAAGATTTCACATTACATACCTTTTATACATATGCATCTATTATTTTCGCAGAACCTCATTTTTATTGATTTACTTAATTCAACCAATTTCCATAACATTTTTGAGGAACACAACACATGTGCTAGACCATAAAAATAGAAACAATCTTCTATAACCTCTCAGTGCATCTTTGATACATCTATTTTTTTTATATGTCTATAGGGTAACAAAGGTTGAGAAAAATGGAAAAAAAAATCCTCTCAGGAACTTTTAAACCGTTAACAAGGTTCAGTTAAAACTTTGCGTTTGAACGTAGGGCATACTTGGATATATTTTCAATCTATCTACAAGGTGAAAAATATTGATGAATACGAAAAAAAGAAACTTTTGAATTGTTGGGCAAGATTCAGTTAAAACTTGGCGATTAGATGTAAGGCGTGTTTTTTTTTTTTAAGACATATGCACTCTGATTGTTGTTGTTCATTTTTCAAGTAAAAATTTCAAATAGAATGTTTCTGAAGGAATTTCCATCGTCAAAACATACTATTTGGCATAAGGTAACAGCCTGAGAACAGCCCCGAACAGAAAAATTGAGTGTGGATTTCATATTCCCCGAATAATTAACTCTACTAATTTTAATACATTTAGAGTAGACTGTATATCCTTCGGATAATTAACGCTTTTCCTTTCGCTATGCATTAAATACATAAAATCTGTATTATTGCAAAAAAATATTCAGTAGTTCTTTATGCTTAATTTTTAAACTATATATCACAGTTTTTTATCTTGTCAATATTTTATGAACACCGTGTATATGCATTTTTTTACTGGTGTGTGTGTGCATATATAACATTCAACGAACATCCAACTAGAATCCAAAAAAAAAAATATCTTTAAATAATCTTAATAGTGATATTCTTGTCCTAATAAAATATCATGCAGAATTATAGCATTTCCTGTACATTTAAATCAAAATATTTAGACGCTGATTGTTAAAACCAAGTTAATAATAAAGTGATCAATTACAGGAAAAAATTTAAAAAATACAATGCTCATGTAATGCATTCGGTAGTATTACTGACCAGTGAAAATTTAATACAATTTATTTCAATGTTTCATCTCATGGAAATAGCAGCCATTTGAAGGAAAGTCAGTCTGGCAAAATAGCTCAGTACTTTGAAAGTAAAGAAGTTTAATCATCAAGCAAAAAAAGTAAAATTCTTGATTTTCTTTTGTTTTGTTTTACATAAAGATATTTAAACTCTTATCCATGAATCAGTGCATAAGACACTCAAAATGGTAGACGGCAAACGTCTGATGGTCTGGTGTACCGGCATGGCCAGTCGCGCGGATGTCGATCTGACGGTCTCTAGTTTTGATCAATTTTCTCCAGATGTAACATGAATACACATTAGAACCCCTTAGAAAGCTCTCCGATCAAGGCCTCCACATCCTAGGCAGATAGAGCGTGCGTAGCTTTGCCACAACAACACAAACAATTTAAATTCTTACCCATTGTTCGAAACTTCTTTTATCTATAACAAAAATTTTCTCTGTATTAATAAGAAAAATTAGTTTTTTTTTAAACATTTTTAACAGGAAAAATAATAATAGTTGAGTTTTTTTACAAAGCCATGGCAACTTGCCCGAATTCCCACGGACAATAAATTTCTACAAAAAAAAAATATACCTTCATAAAAATAAGCTATAATGATTCATTAAAAATTATGAATGAGCCATTTTTGCATCATTATTCAGTATTAAAATGGAATAATTTGTCCTAAACTCTCTACATTTGAATAAAATATTCTTTAAATGCTTTTCCTTTTGCAGTTTGGTTTTATGGATAATGGTAATTTATGTCTCTTTTCTTTTCAGTGGCCATACATTTTTATATTTAGCCTTCAAAATGGTTTCCGTTTATTTTTACCATAAGGTTACGCATTTTTTTTCTCTTAATATTTATTCCACTGATACAATGCTTTACTATTTTTCAGAGTTAATGAATATCTGATTAATTTTACCGCTTTTGTGTTTTTCAAAGTTGGCCACCGTAGGGGAAAATATAATTTTCCAACCTGATCAGTTTAAATTATATAGGATGGACCTCAGTATAAAGCGAGAAAAACATTAGCGCCAAAATTATTTATATTTTAGATTATTTGAATTATATTAATAATTTATCTAATATTAATATTTTCTTTTGTACACGAACAGTTATAAAAATTAGATTTTCGTTGATTATATTAAAACTATGAAAACTATTGAAACAATATGATGACACATATTAGTATTACTGAGCAGTGTTAAAGAGTAGGTACCAACTACAATTATTGCGCTATATTTTACACCGCACGACACACTCCTGCATTAATTGTCGCTAAAACTTCAAGTAAATGAATGGATTCTTGAAATGCGAATAAAACACCTTCGAATCTGTTCCCTCAACTGAAAGAGGTTGAAAAGTTGATTCTAATTCCACTGAATCCCACAGACCTTTCACACTTAACCCTTTATTTCGTCTGAGCCTCTTCACGTGATTAAACCACCCATTGTCTTTAATTTCTCTTTAGTGATATACTGAAATAAAGGTAATTACGATAAGCATTGCAGTTAGCCAGGAAATGGATAGCGTTATTTGGCTCATTGCAATTTTGAAGATCAATTTAATGTGGATTATACCATTGGTAAAATAAATCCTCTAAAAATTATATCCATGTTTATATTTTTTTCTACAAAAAACATAATATTTATTTAAAAAAATCAACATTTTTAATGGAAGTAACTGTAATCTCAAGAAAAGTAATATTTTATAAAAGTATGGATACATAATTAACATCTTAGCGTCAGCTATAACTAACAGAAATATATAAAAACAAAATTTTTCTAGGTTATCAAATATGAGTAGCTTCACATAATGTTAATCAATATTTCAATAAAAAAATATACAGATTGTTGTTATATTCTGGCATAAATATATAAACATTTTTCTTGTATAAATGGCAATATGTCCCTTCGTTTGTTTGCTGTAAGTGCTTAGACATGATGTGAGAAAGGTCCCGTGCTGGTAGCGTACGTGCTCATAGCGTACACCCCATCAAGGGTGCTCGTAGCGTACATATGGTGCTCGTAGCGTACATCATCCCCACCACCTGTTTGCACCACAGTAATAATCGAAAAGAAGAAATAAAAAGGCAAATCCGGCTAAATATAGATCTACTTTAGTAACGGCCATTTTAGTCCACAGAATCGTAGATTTCATTACTACTATTTATTTTCAACAAATAAGTTGAAATCAAGTCAAGCAAATAGTCATTGTAAATTTTGTTTTTATTTAAGGAACTGTTTTACGGCCGATTTCCAATTATAATGAAGTGTTTAAAATAAAAAAAAAATGTATCTAGAGGTGTATATTTCAGAATTTCTTTTAGCATGTTCGAATACTGGATAGAGCTTCAAATATTAAAAACAGTGCTGGCTATAAAACATTAAAGTAAAACAAAAGGTATCTCAGACACCCCCCCCCCCAAAAAAAAAAAAGATAGGTGTTCTTGCAATATGAATGAGGAGCAGGAAAGGCTTAGGAAAAACATTGGTTAGCTCAAAATTCATTAACTCATTTATGCCTTGTCCCTTTTTTGGGAAAGCATTTTCGCTATCAGTCGAAGACGTTATCTATTTTTCTTAGACTCTATTTACGAGTATTGAACCTCAACTCCACAAAATATTTCAACACGACCCAATAAGATGTTGAACTTTCAATTTCTTTGCATAATGATTTTAAAAGAAATCATCCCTTGTTCAAGTAGTTTACGTCAGAAATTTATCTATTATTGCTGGCATTAGCAAAAATCGAAGAATTTGCAAAAATAATCTAGGCACAAATGGGTTATATAATTTTTTTTTCACATAACCCATAAGACAATTGCGTATTATTAGATTCATGAAAGTCTCAGACGGTACATTAAAAAAATTTTAAATACTTGTTAATATCGGTGCAGTGACGTACTCTTTGAAGTACCAAGGAAGGGATGATATGATATATTAATTCTTAATAAAAATAATGAATAGACTAATCATTTTATAATAACTTGTTTAACAAATGCAATTAACGGAGTAACAACTGAATAATTAATAAAGTAATAATTAACAATATCATAGGCGCACCCACGGAGGGGGCTATGATGAATAAAGCCTCCCAAAGCGACCCGTAGATTTAGATCTGAACCCCACTAAACCCCCCTCCCCCGAAGATTTAGATCTGAAAAGCTTCGAACATTGTTACAAAAGAATTAAAATATTTTATGTTTTAAAAATTGTCTTTAAATGTTTTAAAATTTGTCTTAAAATACTTTCAAAAAGGACGTTGGTTTTTAAATATTTGCAGGCAGTGTGACACATGTCCTACAGTATTTTTTACAATAGTGTGTAATACAGTAATTTTTTGGTTATAGTGCCAATGAAAATATCGGATAATTGTTTATGACTTTATAACATGGTACGTTGAAAGTGGGCTTGTGTTCTACGCTCAATTGATACAGAAAATTTCGATGTTATAAGGGAGTAATAAGTATAATCGAAGTCACCATAACCGAATTCAAATATTGTTTTTCAATAAAGTATTTGTAGCTCTAGCCCCCCTTAAACCAAAATCCTGGGTGCGCCACTGAACAGTATTAATAATTAATAAACACTAGAATGACAGAGTTTAAATAGCAATATATTTTAAATTGATGCTTTTTTATTATTTTAAGTGTGTGTGATTTCTAGTATAATACATTATGTACACAGATTGCTCATACACATTTAAACAAGAGAACAACAACGTTAAACGATCTGTAATTCCAAAATCCTCATTGCTTTCAATAGGATGACCAGCAACTCAATTTTCTTGCTAAAGAAGGGTGGTTTTTTCCCCCATAAATTATTGTTTTCTAAACTACGATTTTGTGGACTAAAATGGCCGCTACTAAAGTAGGTCTACATTTAGTCGGGTTTACTGTGGTGAAAACGAAAACAGGTGGCGGGGGAGATGTACGCTACGAGCACCATATGTACGCTACAAGCACCCTTAGTGGGGTGTACGCAATGAGCACGTACGCTACGAATAGTTGTCACCAAGACTAAAGGTTAATTAAAAATATGAAGTTAAAAAGTATTTTCTGTGAAGATGAATTGAAAATTGAAGTAAATTAAGTCAAGATTCCATTTCCTGTTTTTTTTTTCCCATCGCATGTTGATATTGACACAGTACCTGCGATTCTGCAGTTTGAATTCTTTGACATAGAATCAGATCATACTGTGAAAGAAATGTTTCATGCTGTGCCATTAGCCGAATTTTAAAAATGATTGTCTGTGGAAAAAAAATCGTATCAAGAAATTTGCTGGGTATATATTTTCTGTATTTGGATCTAAATATAATTGTGAGAAATTTTTTTCTTCTTTGAAGATCAAGAAGAGTGACACAAATGGTCTTTGAAACACATTAACTTGCGAGCGGTGATGAGAATCTCAGCAAGCAATCTCATTTCTCATTTAAAAGAAAAGGAACGTGTATTAGGGTGCATTTGTCTCATTAACGTTATTTTAAAATTACATTTAAATAAAAATTATTAATTGAAAATGTAAGATATTTATTAACTTTTACTATGTTATAATTTATACCGTTTCTAAAATGCAAAATTCAATCATTTTAAAAGGTGCGGCCCTTCTTTAACTTCTTTGTCTACAAAGTGGCCCTCGAGACAAAGCAATTGCCCACTCCTGGCTTAGACCGTTCATAGGATCTATACCAAAAATTGGCACATGATTAAATAGGACAAGAGAAAGTTAAAAAAAATTAATCTGAATTTTGTTTAGTTATTTATATCACCAATTTATGCCACCAATGCCACCAGTTATTTATGCCACCATTGAATCGGAATTATGCGGGAATTTAAATTTGGAAAATCAGATTGAAAATTATTTTATGAAAGGATTGTTTTGGATAGTAATCAAATGTATTATACAATAAGAGATAGCCATTAAGAATCAATTAAAAATATGATTACCAGTTTTTTTCTTAATAAATATTTTTCCATCTTCGTTCATTCATAAGCTGAAGGGAAAGAGTTTTTTGACTCTACTTTTAATGACATGACGGAAGAGCTCTTCAAAATGATTTCGAGCATACCTTTAAACTTTTCGACCGGTACAACCGAAAGTTGGCTGAACCAGTTGAACACCTTCCTCTTTCCGTCCTCCGATTCACGGTTTGTTAAAAGATGTTTGTACTTAGATTTATAGTTAACATTTAGTAAACAGGTAGTAATATACTACCTAGATTAATTGTCTCTAAAAGGTGTGTTAGGTGTGCATAATGCTTTGCCAATTATATTCCTCTGTTATAACAGTAAAGCAATCGGATCAGTGTCTGAAAAATTATACAGTGAAAAGGAATTTAATTCTTGAACACGCTTTCAAAAACTTACGAGCACATAAGAAAATTATTCACAAAAAGACAAGAAATGCACTTAACTTTTTTTAATTATTTAGACACAAAAGTGGCTTTGAAAAAGATTTACAAAAGTTTAACGAATACTTGGATACGAAACAGAAATTATTTATGCAAGAGTATATGCTCTTGAAGTGAGCGTTTTATTACAACGTGACGTATTTAAAAATTCTCTAATCACATTATAAAGTTTCGAAACTTAGCCAAGGTGTGTAGTTTAATTAATGAGTGACACGTTGGCATTTAATGCCTCAACTTTTAAGGAAACTGCAGTTTATTTGTTTTCAGAATTGATTCTTTAAAGAAAACAATAGAATTTGTTGAAGTTTTATGTTAAACTAGAAGTCAAATCCCATTGTGGAGGCAATTACAACGGGCACTAGGAAAATCATTTGACGAAAATACGTCTTCACTCAATTTATTTCATCTTCGTCCACCTAAAATAAATAACTTCATATTCAATTTTTATTATATATCCAAATCAAAGTTAATATTCTTCTGGAAACCCGAGGAATCTTCTCGCATTTGAACGATTTCGTTTGTTGTAAACAGACCCTCTTATATCAATGCTTCATTCAGACGATCATTTTAATTTAAAAAAATCCATGTTATCTGGAAACAGTTTGAAATGAAGTGAAATCGCAACTTGTGCGAGACTTCAATATGATGTCATTGCCACTTTCAGCTCGTAATTTTGTCACGCAAATGATAAACATTTTTAAATCTCGAAAATAAAGTTGAGCCTAAAATAGTGAAAAATCGGTTTAAATAGAGGAAAGGGGTAGATTTCCAAATTTTTTAAGTAGCGCAGATTGTTTTCTATATTTCTATGCATAGTTATGAAATTTTTTTAGCGGATCATGGAAACGGTGTAGATGTTATTAGGCTTTTTGTGCTTAAATGTTTAATCTTTTTGGAGTAATGGCGCTAAAATAATCTACGAGTGGTTAACCGGAATTGTTAGAGAGTGAGTGAATAAGTCAGGGATCAGTGTAACTATACAGTAGGGTGTTTTCATAGGTATTAAACTAACAAACTCTAAAGCCCTTGTTTTACAAGTGATTCTGAATCAACATTGCATTTAAAATGCACCTTACTTGTAAGTCAGTAAAATGACCTCTAAATCTAGAAGTCTTGTGCACGACAAATTTGGAATTTTGAACCAAATATTAGTAAATTCTTTTATTGTAGCTATATTAATTAAAATATAAAAAGTTCTAAAGAACGATTGCAGAAACGATGCTAGGTTTTAAAATTTTAATATTAAAGAAAATCTTTTCTAGATGTTGATTAATTCTCAAATCAATTTCCATTAGTTACTGGAAACATGTATTCAAAATGTGAACGTCTTAGAACAAATGATGCGCTGTTTAGTATAATACTTTTAATTATATTTAGGTCAAACTTACGTATCATACAAATAATAAGCACTAATATATATTCAAAATTAGAGCAGCTTCCTAGAAACAAACCCCACTCTCATCTGTGCTGCTGCAAAGCGCAATTGCGTATCAAAAGATATGTTGCGATATTTTGCAGACGCAGAATTCTTGCCTTCGCTTTGTGACTTTGCATGCTGAACTCTTAGAAAAGGATCAAAGGGAGCCAGCGCTTGACTGCAAGAAGCGCAAATGAGCAGAATGCAACTGAGCACTGTCAGCGACTTTGTAAATGACCCTCAGATGAATTAGTCTGCTTGACCATAGGGAGGCAGAATGTATTCATTAAGGTAGATATTTTACGGAATAAACTTAGTCTACCCTTAATCGTTTTATTAAAAAGATATGAACTTAATGGTTACTGTAAAACTTTACTCCAAGCTAAAAAAGTATCATTATCAAAAATAAATAGAGATATTTTTACTATTACTACTTTTATTTCATAGTCAATTCAGTAATTTAAATGTATTTCAAACGCAAACAATTAGAGAAGGAATGCGTTACATGTTTAAATAAAAACAGCCTTGTTGATAAATATTATTTTAATTAGAAAATAAATAACTTTCCAAAAAACATGCATAAGAGTAATAAAATCTCATTAGTTTAAAAGTACTATATAATGTAAAATAACCTTGTTTATGGTCTAGGGGTACCCTTTAAAAGTGATGAAAATTGAAAGAAAGTGCTATCATGTATGTGATCCCATGTTTACATATAAGAAATTTTGCATTTAATTTCTTCTCTAATTATATCAATAATGCATTTCTTCTCTAATTATATCAA
Organism: Cheiracanthium punctorium; assembly: GCA_038373885.1. Classification (NCBI taxonomy): domain Eukaryota; kingdom Metazoa; phylum Arthropoda; class Arachnida; order Araneae; family Cheiracanthiidae; genus Cheiracanthium; species Cheiracanthium punctorium. The sequence continues at coordinate 911,826 of JAWZYV010011764.1, forward strand.
TAATGCATTTTTTTCTCTATCAGGACAATGGCTTTTTCTGTTTACATTAATACCCTTAAAAATGTTCGAAGTTAATTGCAAAAAATTAATTATTTGACTTCTTAAAAGAAACAATTTTTCATGTGTAGTTCATTACGCGCAGCTTAACACACATAAAAATTATTTTCCACTTTTTTTTGCATGCACTCTAATAATATCTTTAAAAAATGACATGTTATTATGTAGAAGTTGAAGTTGATCATATTTTTTCCACATATTATTGAAAAGTGGAGACCAGATATGCATATTATTTTTTAAAACAAACTTTCAGATTTATTGATAAATTGTCCCACTTGGCTTTAGAAACTTTAGTAATATATGGAATACTTCAACAATCCGCATTATATAATCCGCATTATATATATATATAATTTTACATAATTTCTATCGGAGAGAAGAAATAACGAGAATGTTATAAGTAGTAGAATGTACACTAAATGATTAGTTCTAAGTTAAATATGTTTGAAAGTTTAATGTTATCAATGAAATATTTTAGATAGAAGTTAGTATTTTCTGAAGGTTCATGCTGAGTGTATGGTTTCTAAACTTCATTTATGTATTCAATTAAGGAAATGCACAATGAATAATAATACTGTGTTACAACAAAATTATTATTTTCTTTATTTATACCTAACACTATAAACTCACAAAACAATGTAATAAAGACATGCCTTATAGAATTTGAGAAATAGAATCTCAATACATATAATTAGATCTCATTCTGTTGTATCAATGTTTTTACAAAGCAATCTACATGTATCCAACTGTAAAAGTGGATGTGAACCTCTTCCTATCAAAAAATGGCAAAACTATTTCATATATGAAAGAATAACAAAGAAAAATTGCTCGATTAACTGCCATTTTCATCAATACCAATTCCAAGAGTATTTTCATGTTTGTCAATTTAGAGAAATAATAAATATTTGGAAGTATTAATTTGCAGGAAAATTGAATCTATAGACAAACTAATTTAAAGAAACATTAGAAATAGTCTAGGTTTAAGTTGAAAGGAGGAAGGTGAAATATACTGATTGAACGTAACTATGAGATAAAAATAAATTATCCAGTTAATACCCATGTTTTTTTGTGGTAGTATAAAGAGGTTTTTTAATAAAAAAGTAATAAATATAATACCACAGCTAAAATGCCGCGTTAGAATAAAATTTACAAATATCATTTATTTTTTATGCTCCGCTATTCCGAGCGTAAGGAATTACCAGTGCAAATAAAATGACAGCCTTTGAAAGATTATTTCCCAATTTTTATCTTTTTTAAAGAAAAGATACGGCTTGAAAGGGTTCTCGAGCTAACGGAAAATGACCGTGAATAACATGTCAGGAAGACATGATGCGTAAAAAATGGCTAGAAAAAAGACACTTTGCTCTTGAAAAATGTTCTTTTTTAATGCATATCTTTATGAAAATGATGAAAAATGTGTTAAAGTATACTTTTTACTATCAGAATATGAGCATTTTTATGTAACAGTTAAATCTTGTTAATGTGTATGATATTTTTTTTTTCTCGCTGTAGTTTGGAAGTTAATTTAGGAATTCAAGATGGCATAGAGAAGTTTAATTATCGCTGAAAGCCATAATGATGATCCAGATATGATGAAATCATCGATGATAAGGCGTTTGGTTATTTTAAACTCAATACTTTCGCTTTTATTTTTAAAAAGTAAAACGGTAAAAAAAGGAATATTTAGAACGTGTTGAAAAACATTCACGAGTATATAGATTAGTTAACATTTGGTACTTAAAGCATGCTTTTAAGTAAGTAATAAATGGTCAAGGATTAATAATTTTCGAGAGCTATAAAAAGTGTGCATTTTATGTTCTTTGAGTAATATTGCACATTATTATAATTTAAACTATAATTATATTGCACATTTTTTATGATTATACAATAAAATGCTTAGAGATTTTTGGAATATGTCATAGTACAGAGTTATCAAGAAATTCTCATTCATTACAACATTCAAAATGTTCCCTAATTGCAAATAGAAAATTATAAGTAGCATGTCAATGTATCAGGTTGTAACGAAAGTGTCCCGCCACCACAAATATCGTCTGAAAACAGTTCACGTTGGTGTGTTTGCTCCTATTTTGTCAAACAATTTTTGTCATTTGAAAGAAAGAGACTTGCTTTAGAAACACTGTATAGTTAAAAAATATCCTTCTCATTAAGTAAAAGTTGTCTGAAATGGAACTATCACACTACTGGATTAGAACCATCATTTACTTCCAGTTCTGTTGCGAAAAGTCAGTTACAGAATGTCAAAGAATTATGTGTGTAATTTAGATTCTACTTTTGTATCATATGGCACTGTGAAAGTTTGGTACTACTGAAAGTTAAAAAAACAGTGTCTATGACATTCAAGGAGCAGAGCTCTCTGTCCGGCCTACTGCTGTTGACGAGGGACACCTGCGAGAACTTGTGGAAGAAGATCAGTATTGAACCACTTAAGAGCTAGCTGAAGAGTTAGACATTAATCTCATGCCCACTATCTATGTCATGCATCACATAAACTACATGCACAAGTTCAATCGCTGGGTGCCGCATGAGCTGACTCAAGCAGATTTGGCGGAGAACTTTAGTTACAACCTGATAAAAGAAAACTGCTAAATATTTAGTTGGCAATATTTTGTCAAGTAAACAGAGAACTACCACACTATTGTATAGGTCGCGGTGATGATGGTGGTCCCACACACAAATGATTTGGGTTCACAGAGCCACAGTCACCTGACATAACCCCATGCGGCTTTTTCCTTTGGGGATTTGTCAAAGATCTTGATTTCATAACACCTTTCTCCGAATTTAAACAATGCACTCTTGATGTTTTTAAACAGTCAATAGCGGAACATTACAACATGTTTGGCGAGAAATTGCACATTAACATGACGATTATATTATACGAGTGACTGGAGTCATTTTTTGGACTCATGGGGGAAAAAAATCCCTTTATAACGATAAAATTTTCTATTTGTAATTAAGAAAAGTATTAAATTGCGTTGTTAGAGGATTCTTTCCTGATATCCGTGTAGGTATTACAGTAAATAACTATGCTAAGGTAACTATGCTCATAAAGTGAATGAAAAATTTGTAATCAATTATAAATTTGCATTTAAGAATATTCAATTAAATGGAAGTTTAATGTCACAGTAGAATTTTTTTTGAACATTGAAAATTCTGATTTTAGCGTTATTCAATTAGTTTAAAAAGAAATGTTCTATCTGATTTCATATACATTTTCTCAAGTTAAAGAAAAAGGATAATTGACTTAACATTTTTAAGTCTTTTGCTGCTGTACAGTTTAAGAAAAAAAATGAAATATGTTGTTCAGTTCATCGTATTCTAACATTATCAAGGAAACTGTGCATAAAGCCTTTTAAAACACTTACATAATGCTCAGTTAACTAAGCATAACGTCATACAATTTAAACATAGCTACAGACTTAAATGATTCTTTGGAAGAATTGATAAAGTTGTAATTTAACTGTAAGCAATGCAGCTGAATTAAAGATAGAGCTGAGTTTCAGCTGAATTTTTCACAAAAGCAACAAAGCGTGTTGTCTGCAGCTTCGAAAATTCTTAAAAAAATAGAAAGGAATTGTAGCATTTAGATGGCGGCATGCTAACTTTCTACATATTTTGATACTGTTTCTTCTATCTTAAAATCCTGAATTGCCAAAAAAAAAAAAAAAATGATTTTCACTTAACAGCTGTTGATATAGCAAAGCAAAAATTAAAGTATTTTATGAATTCAAGTCTTTTCGCAAAATGCTGCAGCACGTTTCCAACAAAATCAGTTTTACTTGGCATCCAAGGTATTTATTGCACATTTTAAATGAAACTTTAGGAAACTTCGAAACCCAAAGAGAATTTTAAAAAATTGTATGTTGTTATATACGATGTTTAAGAAATAAAATATATACCTCCATTGAAATTGCATATTCGTGACGTATAACACTGTATTGCATTCGAATTAAATGTCGATTCCTTTCGCCACTACTGCCGCCCATTAGCGGTGTCCACGGAACGTTCTCTGTGAACTCCTGCCACCCAATGGTGGCAACACGAAACATTCTCTGGGTAATAGGGCCGCCCAATGGCGGCATCCACGAAGCGTTCTATAGGTACTACCTCCGCCCAGTGGCGGCATGCTCGAAACGTTCTCTGAGTACTACCACCGCCACACTAAAATCTGCATTCATGGAAAGTTATGTAAGAATGATTACCATAGCTTCCAACAATTCCAGAACATGATTAACTCCTCTCTGTAACCAGTAATTTTTGTGTTAGAATATAACATTTGATTTCGCGATGTATGCCGCAAAACTCATTTTAGCGGCTTACGTCTCCGTATAGTTCAACCACTTTTGTGAAAATATTTCTCGTACCACGAATATATAACCGTGGTTAGCTCCTCCGGACCGAAAAATTTAAGTTTGCTGAATACATTATTGTCATTCATTTATTTTATGCTTATTTTTTATATATCTTAATAATGCTCTTTCCATGCTAAATAATATTTTCAGAAAATAATATTAACAACAACCGATGTAACTATAATAATAAATGATGCACTTCTACAGCCTTCTTGGAAAAATAGAAACCATTAACTGGAAGTTATATTGTATAGTTTATACACCATTCATTTCATGTTCATATGAAATAACCAATACCTAATTCAAGGGGTTCTATTAAGGAAGAATGCACTTTTATTAACTATTTATATAAATATAATTGAAATGCTGAGACAGTAATGGCCTTTTTTCTAATTAATTATAGATTATCTGCAATTAAGTGATTCTATAGGAATAATAATATCAGAAAAACCCTAACATTTTTCAAAGCCGCATAAAGAAAGTTTGTATTAAGTACATTGCATTAATTTTACAGACAGTTTTCTGAATGAATTTTTACATGGATGTTTTCTAACGTTTATCTTTCCTGTAAAATCGATTGTGTTCAAGATTTGAGATAAAGCTAACTGCTTTCAGTTTAGGTTTTTGAAGGTCTATAATGATTCTATGGTTTAGTTGAAGACTTTATTCCTGATTAATGCCACAATTCTCTTTCTACTTCTTTAACAAAAATACCAACTAACTTATAAGCTGCTTACTACTGCTTTATGAATATTTTACGTGAATGAATTATACATCGAAACATCTCAAAACCAACTCCCTACAAGCTGTAACAACTAAACGGCGATGATTATTTATTGTGCACGTTTTGCTTTTGCAAAGGAATAACAGCACAATACTTACCTAACAACGAATTCCAGTCATCGATCACATATTAAAAAAAGTGAAAATTTTGAAGCAAAAAAGGGTTCACATGCAAGTTTTTATTTATTGATTGATTTCACATTTTTACGATTGCGCTGTTTATACTGCAAAATGTCTTAAAAATGGAGCGGGCAATTTTTTATCAAACTGCCAAGTTTTGTATGGGATCCCAAACGCTTCAGAGAAATACTTATACGCTAGAAGATATCATATCTTGAGTAGATATTAGCATCCATTCGGCAGCCTAATTCAGAATTAGGGAGGTTTGTCTCACTTTAACATATCACGGTGTGAAGACGCATTTAAGATCTTCAATTTTGGATATGAGTTATAAGCTCCAACGTTGCTGTTCAAGAGTCCTAGAGAGTTTGGATCAGTTTGTTTTTGAAAAAAACACAGTTTGGTCTGAAAATTTTTCCACGCCTGAGAGACTAGAAAAGTCGAGTGGTCAACGGAAGGAGTCCGCATAAGAAAAGAAAACCCCAGAGAGTATTCTATGAATATGTCTATCAATATTAAGACAAAGGTTTTTTTTCTGTTAAGGCGAAAGGGAGAGTTTCTTGTTGAGAGACTGCAACTTCAGAACGAATATATAACAGAAGAATGCTCCTTTTAAATTTTAGGACATCAGAACCGATAGAGAGGAGACCTTCTGTGTCACAAATACAAAGACTTTCTGACTTCATGTTCTCTCAATTTCTACCATATTCTCTATATTAGTTGATTCATTTTAATTATCATTACTCTAATTGCACTAATGATTTCATACAAAAGGGCATGCTCTGTTTAACTGAATACTTAAACAAGCATTTCGCAGCTGCATACTGCAAGCAGAGAGCCAATCTTGCTGTGAAATAGTAACAAAAACATTTATCTGTAGTGTACAAATGCATATTTGCATGCTATTTATTATATTTTATTCCAAAAAAAATTATAAGAGCTAACCTATTAAACAATGAAAACATACTCAGGCATGCTTACAAAAAGGGTTTTATATCGGTAACTAAATAGAATAGTTTTATGATTGGTGGAAGAGCTCTTCCATGGATCATCTGAGTTAAGGTACTTCAGTTTTTTTGTCCTAAGGTACAGTAAAAAAAAAAACAGGTTTACAACAGATACCTTCTAAATGTAGGAACACTTATTTAGGGGTTTCAATAAAGATATTCTGTATTTTATGTACATACTCTTATCAAATTTTTATTACAAGACTTGGAAAAGAAACACGTATTCTCCTGGTTCAATGGAGAAGTTCTGTTTTTACTTTAATTCAGTGTTCACAACAAGTATAAAGTAAATGTGACGCCACATCTCCCCTTTTTCTTTATGGGCAACTATCGTCTTACATGATACATCTCTGGACCTCTTGTGTGATTGGGGTCCATTAAGGGGAGAGGGGGAAATAGAAATTCTGGGTCTCTGGAACCTCGCAGATAGCGCTGTTTAATTGGCTGTAACAGACATACCTCAGGGGAGAGAAGAGGAATGGGCAGGCCATAGCTCGGAGGTAGGATGGTTACTATGTCCCCGAGCACTTCACAAGGATTTTGCAGAAAGAAAACATTCCGTTAGTGTAAATCTGATTAGAACGTGAAGGTGGATATTGATTATAAAAGGGGGCCCAAGAGTAGTTCCACGTGCTCAGAGGGCATGCAGTATCTTTATGGAGAGCAACTCTCGACAGGCAACACAAAGTGCAATTTGCATTTTTTGTAGTCCTGAGATGAATAAAACTGACATTATCATTACATTTTTGTAAGTAAATTGAAAATGATCTTCTTTTTATGTAAATATAATAAAACAGTGTCATTAGTGTCGTTTATGGAGGAATCTCACAGAAAAGAGAGTTAGTAAATTTGTATGGAACTCAAGTTGTAAATCTACCTCTCACTTTGAAGAGCCTGGTAAATAAATTCCATATAAAAGTACAGAATTTATATTTGAATTGCATAACTATAAGTGATTATAATAAAATGAATTAGCTTTATCGATGTGCAAATATGAAGAAAGTTTCCATGATAGGCGCTCCAAAAGGTATTAACCCAATGGGATGTGAAAGGGTAGCGAATAGTGAATTGACCTTTCTCTGGTACAAAAGTAACAAGTATAAATAAAACATTTTGGGCATTATCTTTTCATATTAGCATTTATTCTAAGACACTGGGGAAAATGTTTACCACTATTAGTGCAAAGAGAATGATTATATGTTTCCTGTTTTCTATTTAACGGTTGAATAGAATTGCTAAATTATTTATTATTTTTTTAATCTATGTACTAAGCAGACGCTTTTCTGTTTCTATTATTTCAAAGGTATGAGAAAACATGCAGCAAAATCTTTGTATGAACTAGTACTTTCTAACTGTTCAGTGTTTGTTGTTAATAAACACTAAAACAATCTTTTCCTTTTCATTAGCAGAAAAACAGTGTGTCCCATACTTCCTAAATGATTTGCTTCATTTGTTAAGCAATATTACACGTCAGTATTCCTTCATTTTTAACACACATATGCATATGCACGTACGCATATTCGCACGCAGAATTTTAAAAATAATCCACATTAGTGATTATAAGCTCAAAGGCATGCCTGAAGATCATAATCACAATTTATATAATTATGATCTTGATCGTCTAACTGATTTACCTTAAAATGTACCTTTTTTTTTCTTTTTAAAAGAAAAAAAAAGTTGTTGCTCCAATATTAATAGGGCAGAAACCTGCTTTTTCATGCACACCAGGAAAAATAATATTTGTTACATTACTTTAGTCTCATTAACTTCAAAAGTATCCGTATTATTAATGTACTAATAAGATCCAAAAATATTAATATTTTAAAAGAAACGAAGTATGAAAGTAACTAAGCTCTGCGAATTTGAATAGAATTACAATTTGTTAAGATACATGTTTTATTTTAAAGACAGATATAAGTTTGGTATAAAAGTAAAATAGAAATACATTCATAAGAGTTCATCAATCACAACTGTAGCAAATTAATGTATGCAGAAATAGCTCTCTGTTTTATTTATGTTTTTTCCAAATATTTTATTCAGAATTTAATATTCTCTGAAAATACTTCATTGAAAACAAGAATATGTCTCCGAAATGTTAGAGAAACGAAAGAAAAACCAATTTAAAAATAAAATGAATTCTTCAGGGGAAAAAGGAGCAACTGATTCGGCAAACTTTCACCCGACTTAATTTTTTTAATTTTTTCTAACAATTCCATAAAACTTTCTCATATATTAATATATAAAAATATATGAAAAATGTCTTATATAATCTTAATGAATCATACAGAAAAAATATCACCTTGAAGGTTGTAATAGAATTAATTTAATTTTTTTACTATTGTTTTTCCATAGTTACTGTGTAAATAATATTCGGTATTTTTGAAATCAGTATTCATTGGTTTGAAAATTTCCAAGTGGGATGCGATTTATATTCGTAATAAAGTTTTGGACGAATACTAATTGGCCCTCAAAAATTAATTAATAGGCAAAAATAAAATCTAAATTAATTTTGACAAATATTTGTGAATTCCATAAAAAATTAATTTAATGAGCTTGTAAGGACTTGAATGGTACCAGAGTTCGAAGAAATATTGCAAGCTATACTTCAAATTTGTAGGATAACTCGGACTTCAACATTTTTCATTTTAAGTAAGTACAGACGATAGCATATTATATACATATTATGCATATCTGGTACCGAAATGTTAATGTATATTAATGCGATACATGGAATTTTAATTACATATTTTTAAAACAAAACAGAGAGATAAAATTTTAGGAAAAATTAAGAAAATTAAGTCATATGAACTGCGCTGGAATATGAGACATAATGTAGACTGGAAATGTTTGAATGTATCTGAGTAAAACACATATTTATTAAAAAGAAATACAAGTGGCGAACGAAAAGTCTAAAGTTATGCGAAAAATGAAGCTCATCGACGTTTAGAAATGCTATTGTAATCACGCTTTAAAAATAAACGAAATTATGACATGATTTAGGATTTATATTATTTAATTAATATTGTTATTATTTTACTATAAATACTAAGCTAAAAATTAAAATAAATAAAAGACCAACCCTAGTTTCTCCGTATTAATTTTTTATCAAAAATTACACGAAGAAAATTTTAAAGACACGAATTATACCGGGTGATCCAAAAGTCAAGACAAACTTTAAAAATTCATTAAAAAGGAGCAAATAATGATAGAAAATTGCGGTTTGCACAAAAAGGTTTAGGGTATGATGGGATTTTTTTTTTAATCACAAGAAAGTTTGTAGTTCCAAATGTTACCAGTAGGTGGAACTGACATGCACAATGGGAACCAAATTTCCAATTTAAACAAATCCGAAATCTCTGTAATGCTTTCTATGCAAACTGCAATTTTTTTCATTATTTGTTCTTTTTTAATGAATTTTTAAACCTTGGTGCACCCACGATACATTAAAAGCTGGTGAAAAGTTCAAAAATTCATTAAAAAAGAACAAATCATGATACAAAATTGCAGTTTGCGTAGAAAGCACTACAGAGATTTCGGATGTTTTTAACTGGAAATTTCTATCCCATTTTTCATGTCAGCGCCACCTACCGGTAACATTTGAAACTACAAACTTTCTGGTCATTAAAAAAAATCCCATAACACCTTAAACCTATTTGTGCAAACCGCAATTTTCTATCATTATTTGCTCTTTTTTTAATGGATTTTTAAAGTTTGTCCTGACTTTTGGATCACCCGGTATATACCATTTGATTAAAACTGCACATAAAAAAATTAAAACTTTGTAAAATAACACACACAAAAGGTACTTAGCGAAGTGTGCACGTGTTTTCATCGAAAAAAATTCGATCTTCATCCATTCAATAATTTTTCGATCATTTTTTTCCGATCGAAACACGTGTACACTTTGACAAGTAAATTTTATGTGTGTTGCTTTACGAAGTTTTAACTATTTTATCTTTTCAATGCTTTCGTCAAAATTGTACGTTACAAAATTACTTAACTTTGATAAGTAAGGTACTTCACAAAGTTTTATTTATTTTATTTTTTAAACACCATTTTCTTTTGAATATTTTCTATTAAAATTGTACGTTACAAAATTACTTAACTTTGATAAGTACCTTTTATGTGTGTTACTTTACAAAGTTTTATTTATTTTATTTTTTAAACGCCAGTTTCTTTTGAATATTTTATGTTAAAATTGTAAATTACAAAATTACTACAGTTTAGAAGAAGAAATGATGCATCATAGCTCACTATAGTGCACCATAGCTCAGAATCTACTCCTTAGTTCCTAAAGGCATGTGATCCATATGTTCTATTACGAATACATCCATATAGTCGTCTATGATCATTCCATCGACTGCAAGGAGAAGGGTATCTATAACCGCTTATATAGAACTTCTCTCCATTTGCACTCCCCCACGTAATTTAGGGTGCAGGTAGGGTAATATATTATGTAATCAACCAGAGTATTCCCCTGCAGTAGAGAAAAAACCACAAATTGCTGAGAAACGCTGGGGTAAAGTAAGTAAACGCTGATCGTTAGCAGTATCGTAAAAATGGGAACGAAGGCCATTACCATGACTCACGTGGAATTTGCTCAGTTTAAACATAAAAATTTGCAGTTAAAATGGCCGAATCATTTATTCCTCCTAACGTATATGTTTCTGAATAAAACTTGTGTGCACTGCTAATACACAGTAACCGCGTGGGAGTGAAAGAAATGAAAGCGAACATTAAGAAAGCTGGCAAAGAAAAATTTTGAAATGATAAAAAATGAAAGAAAAAGTAGACGAAATTTTGCATGTCCTATCTGTTATATGAAGTTTTGTGTTTAAATGTAGGTACGTGAAAATACATACTTTATATGCCTTAATATGAGTTTTTTACTGTAAATTTCTTTAATTATGGTACAATTTCATGGGGGATATTTAACAAGAGTTATTTTTTATATAATTCGTAAGAAAAAATTAATTTCGTCATAAACACTAACTTTTTAACAAGGGGACAAACTTAAAACTTTTTAGCTCGCACACTTATAATCGTGTCTATCCTATCAACATGACGTACAGTTTCATAAAAATAATTAAACAGTTTTAGATTTGTAGTTTTTCGAAGCCGAAGGTAATGTAAAAAAGAAAGTATTTCAATCTTCTTGAAATTTCTTATATATAATCATTACGTTATTCAAATGTACAAATGCATATTTAGTAGATAATTTTAGATATTGGAAATTGGATAGCATCATTTTATAAATTCATAACTATCGGCCATACTGTAATTGCTTAAAAGCCTGTCTGCACTTTTCCCGAGCAATAATTGTGAAAATAATGATACTTAAGTTATCACTCTATGAAATTTTTTGAGTAATGCATTGTAAAGCAATTTATGAAATTTGAATTGATAATCAGTTCTGATTTCCTTAAGATTTATTTTAGCACATTTAATATTTAAAAAAAGAGATATATTTCCGGCAAAAAATATCTACATACCGGGTGTCCCCAAAACCATCCACTATTTGAAAAATCAATTAAAGAAAAATGGAAGGTGATAAAAATGTACGGTTTGCTACAATCTGTTTAATAAAGAGGGAATTTATTCTATCCAATTTTCAAAATTATTTACAAATTTCGTCAACAGATGACGCTAATGACTAGAAAAACTACCAAACGATGTGTTCAAAATAACCACTGCTTTCAGCAACAATATGGCGCAGTCTGAGGACAAAATTTGAAGACGCCAGTGCAAAAAATTCAGTTGGAATGTTCTGACAAGAAGAGATGCATTGTTCCAGTTCATTTACATGTTATGGATTGTGACGATACATCTGGTCTTTCAAGCATCTCCCTAGGAAAAAAATTGCATGGCGTCAAATCTTGTGAATAAGAAGGCTCATGGCGTGGTCAAGGGCAATGGCACCATCATCGAAATGTTCGTTAAAAAAAAATCGAACACTGCCGTTCGATTTCACACGACACTGTCTTGCATAAACCATGAACTTTTACTACCGTTTTCCAAAGAATTTTGAATGGCCACAAATTCATAGAGGATGCTCCGATATTTTCTGAGTAATCGTTTGATGTCCAAAAATTGACCCAATAAATCCTCTAGAGGAAATGGCGATCCAATCAATGACTTTTGATGGATGCAGAAATGAAGATACGCCTAGGGATGGACGCGAGACGACTTTTTTGCGAGACGAGACAGAGACTTACAGCTTTTTTGCGAGACGAGACACACATTTTTAACATTACGGTATAGGGATTCTAGCGAGACGAGACAAGCTTTTAGGCTATTTTGCGAGACGCGAGACGCTTATTTTTCGTCTCGCGTCCATCCCTAGATACGCCTACATGCCGGTTTTCCGTTCCCCAAATGAACAAGTTCTAATTATTAACGAAGCCATGGAGAAAAAAAAAACCGCTTCGTTGGAGAACTAAACATTTCAGACATCGATTTTGCAGGCATCCAACTTCAGTAGCATAGCTTTTCAGAACGCCTTGCGTGTATGAGTCGCATCAACGCACAGAGTCTGACCTTGTAACGAAACAAGTGAAGGCTGCGATGCTTGATTCGGTGCGTACTCATTTTTCGTAGTCCAGTCTGACGGGCAACATGGCGAAAGGAAACTTGTGGTCGCTGTTGGATGGTCTGTTGAACGATTGTACCCTGCAGCAATCGCCACTGAAGCTGCCGTGCTTGGGCGGCTAATATTTCTAGCACGGTCGCCATTGACGTTGCCAGTGCGCTGACAATTTTCGAACAGAGCCTCTGTTGTACTGTTTGCCGGAAGGTTTCTCACACTGAATTTCCTTTGAAAACTGCGCGCCTCGTAGCAACAAAACAGGTGATGAAACTCGAAAATAATAAAAATGCATACGCTGTTCCAATGAATAAACCATTTTCGATTTTCGTAGTATACGTCAGGATGCAGAAACAGTGCCGATCTGAAAGGACGGATTGCCTACAGAATAGCAGCTTCATCTATTGACGATCTTTGTAACTAATTTTGAAAATTGGTGAGAATAAATTATCTCGATACCTAAGCAGAATGCAGAAACTGTACCGAGTTGCCGAAGCTTAATTGGAACACTGGTTAATTGGATCAGCCTCCGCTTTATCGAATCAAAACACAGAAAACGGTACGGAATTACACTTCTCAATGCCTCAATCGAAGCCGCCGATGTATGAACCGCTTTAATGAATCAAAAATCGAAGGCATGAACGTAATCCTATTAAACACTGTATTTATATTCCTTCCTTTTTCTTTAATTGGTGTTTCAAATCGTTGGTAATTTTGGTGAAAGCCGAGATATATATATATATATATATATATATATATATATATTGAGAAACTTCAGAGCAAGGAAGATAGCATGCAGGAAATAGTGTAGTTTTCAGAAAGAATACGCTAACACGAAGCAGATAAATTTAATGATTCAATATTTATTTATCCAGCATTTCTTTTTAAATGTTATTCTATTAAAAACAGAGTCATTTTTGTGCCTTAAATAATATGCTGTTCTAAAAACAAACAGATTGTGCACAATCCTTTTAACGTAGATTGAGCTGTAATAAAATTCTAATTATTAAAGCACATGGGCTGAAAATTCGTAAAAAATTGTATCGTTGACCAATTGTAAAATAAAATATTTTTGTGTTTGTTTGATTTTTTGTGACTAACTTTGATCTTTAAAAATTCTCACCTTCTCTTTTTTTCTCTCAAATGTTTTAGGGAATACTTTATAAATTATTAAAATATATATTTTACTGGCATTTAAATAATATTATTGTTAGCTCAAGTCCTTTTATGATTAGTTATTGTTTTATGTACAGATCTTTTGTTTATTAAATAAATTATAAGTTAATCAGTGTACGATACTGTTCATTTTTAAATTATAAATTTAAAGGAAAGCACATTTTTAAAAATTAAAAGTATGTTTAACATTATTATATCTAATTAGTGTTTCACAAATATTTTTCCACTTTGAAAATATCAGCATAAATATGATCGAAACCGTATTTTTAACCGGATCGAACCGTGATTTTAACCGTATGCAATATTTTTGATACTCGCATTCTCATAAAAATAGCTTAAATATTCAAAATATATTAAGTGTAAAATATCATAAAATGCGAGAGTAAATACATTATGCTTTACACTTCATATTATATAAAGATAGTGATGTAAATTACCATTCCTAGTTTATTTTTCTTCGATAAGCAAGTATAAAATTCATTGATTTACTTAACATCACGTTCTGTGTATCATTGATTACTGCATACTTACTGTGTTGAGCTTATAATACAGTTAATCCAGAGAAGTGCCCATATTCTTCTACTGATGTAGGAATATATAATCTTTGCTCTCTGACGACGTACATAATAAATGCACCAAGCATTGAAAGCATTAACATTGTTTGATCAAACAGCTAACGAAATCCAAGTTTGCATTACGCAGGTTTCTCACGTTCACTCCGTAGAATTATTCCACATGCCGCCTTCATCACTTTATTATATTTCCTCCCCATCCCTCTGACACTGACCCCCCAAGTGACTCACAGAGCCCAAGTGACCAAACGGCCGGTGCCCCGATTCATCAGAAATTCCTTCGCCTGGAATGATCTTAATATTTTGGCTGTCTGTTTAAAGCACTTACTTAAGTTAGTGCTTTAAACAGAAAGACAGCGTTTCACGAAGGCGCCGACAACAGTTGAAACTATATTAACTGAAATTTAAGTCAAACTGAATTGTGAAATACTTAGCCACGTTAAAGTGTTTTCATTTTCAAAGCAATGAGAAGTCAGAAAGGCTTGATGTGTGGGCCCTCTTATAAATTAATCATTAAAGTATTCTTATGAAATTTTAGGTTTTTTAAAGAATATTAACTCATGTCCAATCCAGCTAACTTTTAAATGTAATTTTGAGTAAGTGTTAATTCTCAAGAATCATCTATTCAGCCCCTTTGCACTCTTTTGTTTGAGTTCTGATAGCCTGATTTTATTTACCTGCTGTATATATCATCCTATCTGAGAAGATGTAATCCATTTGATAGTTTTTGCGAACACTTATTTTGCATAAACATCATTAGTATAATTTACGTTTATTTGTTTAAGCTTTATATTTATGCTTAACAGATGCATTACTGACAAAAAAAGTTTTCATTTGGGCAGTTTTCCGATAACAAAATACAGATACATTTAAATACATACTTTAAAACTATTGATTTTTATAATAAAAAGTAAAAATTTAATATTACTTTAATATATTTCTATACATTCGATACAATATACTTGGGACATAAAGAATCTAATTTTGAACTCTCTTCCATATCCTGTACATCGAAAGCTATGATAAAAATCACAATTATAGTTTCCTATTTTTAGGTTTTTTTTAGCAAGATTATCATTTGTTTAGTTATGAAAAATCAGTAATAGTAAATTATGAATGTTTTAGACTTAGATTATCAATCCTACTTATCAATAAAGCTAATTTTGTTGAAACAACTTTAAAAAATAGAAGGACTATACACGTTGTTATAATGATAGTAAATTTTTATGTTACATAAGAACTATACCATATTATACATAATAAAATAAATAAAATTATTGCTACATTTTGTTTGCAAAACACGCTAGAGAAAAATTCTATCCTCTTAAATAAAGGCATTGTTACAACCGCACACAAAAATAAAGAATAAGAAAAGAACAGTGAAAACTAATGAACCACATAAAGCAAAAGCGTTACATCACTTCTTTAAATTGCTTCACTTTTTTCTTTCATTACTTTTCCCTGTTTTCCTTTACTAAAGCATAAAAATAAACAAGATAAATTAGCATAAATCCATGCACCCATAAATGTATAAAGCTCACAATGACCGGCGAAGAACAGAATATTTTACAGCATAAAAATGATAAATTGCGAAACTTACGTCAACAATTTCAAAACCTATGACTTAACAAAAATTTATCAAGAACTTTTTTAATGTCATTGGAAAGGGGAACAATGCTGCGCAGAGCGACGGTTAGAAACAAAATATGGCTTCTCTGGTTCGAGATTACGGGGACCATTTTTAATGTTTATTCACATTAGAGGTAACACTTTGAGAAAACACGTGGCTCAGATAATATTTTAAAAAGCAGCGAAGCAAGGCATTACAGAATAAATTTCGTAAAAAGAATTGCTTTAAGTTCGATAATAACTCAGAGCTTAAGGAATAGCTAGTTTATATATTTATTCAACGTTTGGTGAATAATGAAATAAACTCTAATCTTCAAAATTAAATGTGTAATTATTCCGTTGAAAGAAAAGTTTTACGAACTAGAGATGTTTTTAAAAATTATTATGCGAATAAAGCACCGGGTCTTTTCATGATGTAATTATGTTCTATTAAAATATGTTTTGTAAAGAAAACGCTTTTGTTTAATTTTTCAACTCCCTTTCCCTTATCCAAGGTCGATTTAACTTTGTTCCGTTATCTTTTTCTAATATAATTGTTTTGCAAAATCATTTACTTTAACTTCACAAACACGTTGTATATATATTATTATTATTATTGTGCACGTTGTAACATTAGTAATACGAATGTTAAGATACTTCATTTTCAATCATGCTGCACTAACGTAACATCAAGTATCAACGTAACGTAACATCAAACGTATCATATATGAAAATAAAGATCAACGATGATGTCGTATGCAGATTCTTTGCAAACTTACGTTTTAACAAAATTTTTTAAAAATGCACTTGATGTTTCTTATTTTGATTTTTAAAAAAGTAAAATCATATTCATTGCACTGCATCATTTCATGAAAAATAATTTTACACTACTATAATTTAACAAGCCTGGAAGCCAGCATGTAAGCTGCTGGTCACTCCTCTAGTAATTCATCATAAGGTTTCCTATAAAAAAAAGTATTTGTCCTTCAATATTCGACTTTATTTTATTTTGCATTTTCATTAAGTGGACATCCTTTGGCTCTCTTTAAAGTTTACTTTCTTACTTCTCCTCATACTCCATTTGGGCAGATTCTTTCATCTCTTACAATTGTGACCATTAGTTTTTTAATATCGTGTATGTAATGATGATTCTCGAGGTGTAGACATCTGTCGAGTTTCGGTAGGGATGATGTCGCCATACAGAATCAGCATTCCTTTATTATCTTTTCTGTGTACAGTCGACAAAGCGAACCTGAGCCTCTTAAACGCGCTGCTAAAGTTTTATTCTTTTTTCACGAAAACTATATCACGTTCAACACTGCATCGTTATTCCAGAAAAAAGTTTCTTTTTCCAGCGATTTTACGGTTAAATAGTCCTGTTGGCTTACACTTTGATTATCAGTTTCACCTAATTATTCACTAAACAGATTCCATACCATACCCCATCAAAAAAGGGTTCTGGTCAGTTTCGGCACTTGGAAATCTCGAAGCTACAAATTCAGAGAACTTGCTCTTTTAAAAATAGATTAGTTTTTATGTAAGGTGAATGAAGATCTTTAACGAACACAAAGATTATTATAATTGTTTTTTTTATTTATTCAATTAATTATGAAAGTATTCCCTATTTTTCATACATATGCATATATATAGAGAGAGAAAAAAATGCACAATCTTATATATGCAGTTTATGTTGCATGTCTGCGTGTAACACCGCGTTTTCTGAGGTAGTCCAGAGTCGGTAGAACTAACGAATCAGAGTTTATATAATTTTCCCACTAATATAAGCCAGCTCACTTCAAAAATACAGGGTGAATCTCTTGGGCGAAACTTTAAGGGTTGATAAGGCACGCAATGACGAATTGTAATCACATAGCAATCTGGGGGGGGGGAAACGCAGTTTTAACTTACCTGGTAATAATCACTTTTGGAAAAGCATTGAAGTATCCGTCTAATTTCTTAACCAAGTTTTTTAAACAATAGGCTCGTCTTCGAAAATTTCATCCATGAGATAAAATAAACTTCTTAAACTATACATTTCAGTCTTCTGTTTTCGGAGAAAATACAGTAATTTCTGGTGAATAATAGTTGGAAAATGCACTGTTGTTTCAGCACTTTTTCCAAAGCGATTAACAGCTACACGAATACGATGTTGCCGACCCCACATTGCTATGTGATTCTAATTCCTTATTATGTCCCCTATCACCCATTAAAGTTTTGTCCAAGAGTTTAGATTCACCCTGTATTTCAACCAAGGCGCAGTACAGACAATGGTAAATTTTTTGCATAACCTAGCAGCAATACCAAATCAACAAACGTCTCAAAGACGTTTAGCCTTTGTTTTAAGAACGAAATCTGCTGAACGTATTTTGAACTAGCTGCACTACTGGGCTACACAATCAAGCTTTATAAATAGCATTTAAACATATCGTAGTTGACGTTTTCAAATATACTCATGTGGAATTAGAGATGATGGACATTTTTCTAACAGTGAAAGCTGTATCAAATGAAATTTCCATGACTTAGAGGTCTCCCGATCTTCACAAAAGATCTCCTGGTTTCTGCTATATTTTTGGCAGCGAATTGGTAGCCATAAATGATGGCATATATTCGATGAAATGCCGCTTATTATTAAAAATGTAACCTGTCTTTCGGCTCGACCAATAGCCGAACGCATAGCGCTCTCAACTGAGAAACGGAAGGTGCCTGGTTCAAACCAAGGTCGCGTCCATCGACCCAGATTTCATAGTTTTCTACGGTTTTACCGGAAACATCACGTTAAATACGGTTCATGACCCTTTAGAAAGCCTCCCACAAAGAGCACTCTCCACTCTGCTTAAATCCTTCGTGTAGATAGTCGGCCGTATTCCCTAAAAAGTCAAATCAATGCAAATTGTTTTCTGCCAGATAACAAAGGTCTTATCGAACATATAGCAAATCAACACGATGTCAGGAACTGTTCAAGAGTTGCTGCTCTAAAAAACTTAAGTGACTTTTCTTGTCTCATGAGATTCGCCTAGAATTCTTTCAGAAGTTGAGGACAGTTGTGGCTAAAACGAATGCTTTCTAAGTCTTCGTTCATCAAGTGTCACGAAGCTGCATGACTCTCTTACAGAAGAAAATAAGATGCAGATCTACATTTTTGTTTTCATTCAACCAAACCATCATTGCTATCAGAGCATTCCATCGAGAGTCTTTATGCCAATTGGGTTCAGCAAGCCAGACGAAATCTCTTTGATAGGATTTTTGAATCTTTTAGAATTTTGAAATATTCTGATAGTGTTTTGAAGTTGCTCCAAATGTCCGACTGACCAGTCAGTCCTTGATTCGTAATTTTACGGTTATCCTGAGGCACACAGGATTGCATTACAAAACTTTTATCAATTATGTAATTATTAAGGTTACAATGTCATGGACGCTGATAGTGTGGGGAGGTGCCACATAAGCAACACAAGCAACGTCAATGGATATACATGGGTATGTACGTATATGTATATCAAGCCGATTATACTTGTGAAGTTGATCATTTTTATGACATAAAAGCTTTTGTCAATATTCTTATTTTTTATATGAGTACATAGATTAAAAAGCATTCCATATATATAGTCACATAATTTTATGGTTATAAATGTGTCTCTGACTTTTCATTTTAAAGTTTTTTTCTTTAATTTTATTTTGCTATATTTTATTTTAATTTTGGTTTTACAGGGCCTTCTTAATTTTACTAATTTTACACATATTTCTTCTTTTACTGCCAACTACAATTATTTGTGCTAGGCTCATGTATGTATTTATCTCTATTTGTGAATATTTATACTTAATTATTAAACAAACGCCAGAAAAATAATTCTAAATTCTAGTTTTTATGCATCTTTAAATTAAAAAAGAGAAAACCTGCATTCTTTTTACTTACTTTACAAAAGATTTATTTCCTTTTCCGTTTAATTACATTTTCCTTCTTATCCACGAACATTAAAGTTAATGACTGCAAGCATTCATAGACAGAAGCTCACCCTTATAAGTCCTTAATCATTATGGTCGGTATACAAAAGAATTACTTTTGTTCAAATATAACACTTTATTTAAAATTATTATCTTAAAACAAACTTTCCAAATGGGGAGAGATTAAGTAATGCACGCAGTTTTGAACAAATGAATTTAGATGAAACTTGTGTCTTAAAATTGCAAAAGTGAATAAAATGTTTTAGAATATTTAGAAATGTTAAGAATGGGTCTATGTTTCACTTAAGGATATGTTACAAACGTTTCTTTCATTGCTCTAGATTTGATGTCATACTTTTCCATATTAATTCTATATCATATTTAAACATGATTCTGTATTTGTAAACTATTATTATGATGCTTAACTGTTCATGTTCTTCTTTCTTAACATTCTAATTAAGAAATAGAGAAAAATAGAAATTGTTTTGTTAGTGTAATACTTGCAACAATGATTTCAGTTTTAATTAAAACCAAAGTAATTTTCATAAGAACAGCTAATTGTTCTTCTTCAATGATTTAGCTTATATAATTTTTCAGATTACTTACTTTATTAGAAATATCAAGCAAATAAATATTACACACAAAGCATTCTGCAAATTTTTATACATGTAATTAAAACAATAAAATTGATTGAAAAGAAATTTGAATGTAAAGAAATTAAAATCTTCTCAAAATGCACCGAAAATATTTTTACAGAATATTAACTGTTTTGATTTAAGTTTGATAATGCTTTCAGTCATTAACACCTTATTTTCTGAAACAAATACAGTTTCTGAATGAGATAATTGTACACATTTTTACATTTTTTATATATTAGTGTTGTCGATTAAATACAGTAAGAATAACTTTTTTTTTCACCAGAACATTATTCCAACTTTATTTTATTTTTTCAATTAAATTTATTAAATATTTTCTTAAATTTGTCTTATTTTTAATAAAGTAAGTAATCTGAAAAATTATATAAGCTAAACCACATTGAAGAAGAAGAATTAGCAATTCTTTCTAATTATTTTTTTAAATACAAGAAGAAAACATCTATTTCATAAATATACTTAGCTATTTAATCAAATATTTCTAAACCATATGCAGTAGAGTCATCTAAACAAAAAATGCCAGTAATAAATATCTTCTTACAATAAGAGATTTCAATTGAATCGGAAATGTACTTTTAGTGACATATAAATTATATTAGATATACTGATATAGCTGTCTTGGAATAAAATTCAGAATATTTCTTTTCAATAACAGTAATTTGCGAACAGAGTTTCGAAAAGCTATGTAATCAGTTCATTTACATATCCTCCACTCTGACAATGTTGACATTCGGAACATATTCTAAATTTCCGGTTTCATCCTACTTTAAATAAATACGAGTTCAGTATTTTTTATGAAATCCTCATATTAATTAATAAAATAGTTTCATTGATGTTACATTTTCATAAATTGTAGCAGTTAACGAAACTGATGAATAACAGTTGTTGCATAATTTTACATAACATTCTTTAAGGGCTTAAGTTATCAAAATGAAGCAGTTTATTCATGTAACCATACTAAACATTAAAAAAAATTATAACAAGTATTACCACATTCAAGTACTGCATAAATTGGCATTTACACAGTAACATATATAAATATATAGATAGATGGATAAATATGCATAATGTATCACAGTAATATGTATTAATTATTATTTGCATATAATACTGTGAGTACATATTTACATGCAGTGTCAAAATAACTGACCCATTTCAAATAAAAAAACTGATTCGGGGGGTAAGCAGTTTGTTGCATTGTTTTTGCAAAGGAAAAAAATGAAAAAAATGATATTTTGTTTAAATCATTCCAAATTTGGGTACGAGATATCACTGGCAGAAACTTGCTTTGCTATAGTCAACAGAACGTATAATTTTTATTTAATAGTTGTTCAGTAAGTTCGTTTATCCTTAAGCTTGCTACTCAAAGATGGTATATTCTGTGGAAGAATGAATATTTCTAATGTTTGAATTTCAATGCCTATATTATGATTTTGTGGAATACAGGTGAAGTTTCCAAAGGAAATTCAGTGTAACCAAATGATCGGTGGAGGACACAAGTAAAATGCTTGAAAAATTTGAGCAAACTGGAAAGAGAAAGGACGATCGTGCAGAAAACGTAGTGTCACCTCATGCTTCAGTCACTGATATTGGTATATGAACAGCTAAGCGTGCGATCCAGTCGTGGATCAGTCGTTTCTCTGGAAAATTGCATCTCAGTATCCAAGGTGTTTGCACCTCTAAAGATTTGTTTAAAAAAAAGTTATGTTCGTGAGATTGATGTGGAATATTTGGTTTTTCAACATAGACAATTTTTTGTTAGAATTTCCTCGTGAATAACAATAATAAACTGCTGATTTAGAAGAAAGTAAAGTCAATGATGATTGCATTCACCAAAATTCAAGGTATGGGCCGCCATATTAAGGAAATAAATCATTCGTCCAGTTTTCTTATGCTTTAAAATAATTGCAGTACGATATCTTGAAGCTATTCACAACTTACACAATGCCATATAGGATGCCATATATAAATTTAAAAATAATTTCAGTTCAGTTAGTTCAAAATTTAGACATTAGGTAGCAGTGGCAGATGAAAATCTAAATAACAGGAATTTCAATGCAGCCACTATTTGCAATAATGGAGCGTTGAAAGTGCCTTATCTGGTTAAAATGGATAGCCATACACAATGTATTATAGGATTCACATGATTCACTGTGGTTCATGGAGTATTTGATGCTTGTTTCATTGGTCTATACTTTTGAGCCATACTTGAATGGACATACTATGGCCCTTTTTCTCCAAATTTGAATCATCGTGATTTTTTTCATTGGGGGCAATTGAAAGAGGAGATGTACCAGCAAAAGTCGCAAACTCTTGTCGATATTGACTATTAAGTCTGTAATTCATGTGATAACACTTTAGCTGAGATGCTCTCATGCCTATAAGTAACTTTTTCTTTTAGTCTAAGCCTAATATACCGAGTGCCTGAAATTAAATAACCTTATATTAAAGCTGTCTCCAGACAAACTATTGTTGGGAAAGTTTTGAAATTTTATGTAGGATATAATGGAGGCATAAAGCTAAAATTTTCGCCACCTGGGTGCATCCCATGATTTTCTCAGTCCCCAGACCTCAGTCTATGCGAATTTTGGCTTTGGATTGGTTTGAAGCATTTGGTAAGAAGTGATAATCCAATAACTTTTTCTATTCTTCAAGACAGCATTTCACAAGATGTTCGCCACATTTTCCCGAAAACACTGCAGTCAGATGTGGAACTGCTCTCTTAACAATTCCAGATGGTAGCGAACAGTGATGGCAGCCAGGTTGAACATGATTTGTTGTAATAATATTTGGAACATATCATAAATATATGCTAAATGCGTAATTCATTTGTAAAAAGCCTGGTGGCGAACGTTTGAGTTATTTTTTTTTTATTCGCTCAAATTCCCATACCTTCGTTTTATCCTACACAAAATTTCATAACTTTCTCAACAGTAGTTTTGCCTGTACACAACTTTAAAATAGGTTCGTTTAGTTTCAGACACCCTGTAGAGCATCTCGACGTGATGTTTCAATGACGTCATCTGAGTAACAGTCGACAGCACATCCTTTCTGCACAAACTCTCCTATTGTATTCTTATTGTATTCAGTTCAGAAAAGGAGTATTAGGAACATTAACTATTTTTAATCACTTTAAAGCATGCAAATTTCGCTCGAAAATCTAAGTGGAAGAATTGCTTAACCAATCCCATCCCTTAAAAACATCCAAAACCTTGAATTTACTTTTTGAATGTTAAAAATCGGGATTTTCCTATAGAAATACATTACAGGACCCCAAATCTGTCGAGGAGAGGTAAGGCACTTTCAACGCTCCACTATTGCAAATAGTGGCTGCATTTAAATTCCTGTTATTTAGATTTTCATCTGCCACTGCTACCTAATGTCTAAATTATGAACTAACTGAATTGAAATTATTTTTTTAATTTATTTATTAGTTTTCTAATAACAGCCACTCCGTTTTTTTCTAAATCCAACCGTGCTTTCATTATTATCGTTTTCGACTATGCACTTAAATGCCGTCTACTATTTAATATTAGGGATCGAGCGATTCCAGATGCTTTCTTAAAAAAGCCTGTATACATACTAAAGTACAAAATTTAATTTTATGTCGGCACTCAATTCCTATCACATTTTGAAAAATATTGCTTTGTGTCTAAATCTTCTTAGACAGGGAAACGTTTCTCCGAATCTAAAGGATAGGAAATGAATTTTAAACAAAAAATTAATTTTGTATTTTAATATGTATACAATCTCTTGTAAAAAATTACCGGGTGTCAGTCGATCCCTATTCAATATATTTATAGCCATTAACATAAAGTTTTAATCAAGGTGGAACTCCTGAAAGTCTAATTTAATCGAAACCAAAAGAGTGTTTGAAATGCTGATATTGTTGTTACATTTTTGCTGGTACATACGTAAATTAAGAAAAACTATATCGGATTTACTGTAAAGTTTCCAAAGTGCATTTGGAATTCCATGTGCAGCTCACTAACGCAAGACGATTCTTTAAACTCTGCATCTTCCAGAAAATTATTGCCAAATCCTGGGATTTCTAGAAGTTCAATAAAATAATGTAAAAATGTCGATGAAATGCTATGTTTTATTCAATATCAAAGAAATTTTCCCAAATTTCAGTTCCCTGAAATAAAACGTTTTCCTAATCAAATGTGGTTCACTCGGAATATACAAAAGAATAAGGATAATTTTTTTTTTCAATTTTCATCTCAAACGCCCACTGTCCAATCTCTGAGCCTCTCAGCGTGAATATAACGCTTTTAAGTACTAATACAAATAATGGCGGTCCTAACGCATTTCACTCACTAACAGTTGCTCTGCATTTTTAAGCAACGAAAAAAAAGGAGGGAGAGATGAAACGGAATACTTTTGAAATGAAATAACTTTGAATGAAAATAAGATTTTATTCACTGAGAACTATATTTCACTCATTGATTTAACGGCTTTTTGACGGATGAATGGAAAAATGCAGTAGACATTTATATCTTGGATCAAATATAGTGTAGCTTATATGTTCTGAAGAAAAATGAGATGTGATAAAATGGTAGAATTTAGGCTTTGCGAGTAATGTTTTTTTGCAAGGAGATGCAATTTCAGGAGCACCCTTTTTCATCTTATATTTTATCTTGCGCACACTTATTGAAATTATAGGTTTTGCGCCACATCTGTAATTTATTTTCTTGGTGTAGGCGTGAAATATTCAAATAAATCCATCAACCATCAGTGGAAAGGGTTAGACTAAGAATTTTATTATAGATTTTGTTATTCAAAAATCAAATGTCACAAAAATTACAGGAAAAAAATGTGGTATATTTATCAAGACGCTTAAGTTCATGGATATGTAAGACACTTATTAATGAAAAGTGAAGAAAATAAATTAATAAAGTTGAAAAGTATCATCCAGTCACATATTTATTTCGAACTAAATGTACGACTGGAATAAAGTCATACTTCAATATAAAGACTGTCATTAGAGTTTATGGATTTTAGTAAAACATATGGGCACACAAAGGCGTACCAACCGCTAATACGTTTATGCAAACCGTATGCAACTTGAATTCGAGAAAACATTTATAAAAAAAAATTACAAATTTTATTTCCATTATAAGTACAAACTACAAATCCCTGACAGCACAGCAAGCTTGCATAAAACTTGCAGCAAGCTTGATTTATCAAGTCAATAAACTTGAATTAAGATAGAAAATTTCAGGCGTGTAAGCTCAATGCAAGCTTGAATCAAGTGTTCAAGTTTATACTTGCCCAACTTGCATTAAGCTTGACATAGCAAGCTTAAAAAAAAATCCTAAATACACGGAACGCCCGTCGGCGAACTCGCCCCACATATTTTATTTTTCCACGCATTTTCCCTTCTATGCTGAAATTTCAAGTTATATCTAATCTGTTACCACCAAGCGTCCGCGGCTGGGACCGAACTCGGGACCTAAGGGTTGGGAAGCCAGCGACATATCCATTCAGCCCGGATTTGACTAAACTTTGAAGTGGCTGTTATGGTTGTCACGCCGTTTTCTGACGAGATTGATCAGTGGCCGATGCTCTGTTTCTTTTATTTTTCCATGGGTTGAATCAAAATTAAAATAATGTTATGTGTGATATATTGACTCTACTAATAAGGAAATAAGCATAATACAAATTTAAAAGCAGCACACGTTTTAAAACTTTCAATATCGCGACACTCATGTTGGGCAATATTGGCCAAAATCGAGACAAACGACTGATTTTGAAATCAATTTCGTTTTATGATTGTATTTTATTTTGAAGAATTTCCATATTTGGAAATATAGAATCTTTTATTTTTTTTAATTCTATGGTCAAGTACATTTATGACTGATGATAAATTATTTGTTATGTGGATGTGGCTTTCCAAATCAAGCAGTAATCAAGTTGTATTCAAGCTTGACAGTTCAAATGACTTCTCCAAGCTTAAAATGAATTGAACTGTCAAGCTTGTATTAATACGTCAAATTCAAAGAAACTGCAAGCTTGATTTAAGCTTATGTGCTTTCTTGCGATGTTTTCTAAAAGTTTGTAAAAGGTTATTTTGACAAACAATAAATTTAACAAATGACTGACATTTAACAATGCATGATAAGTATTAGGAGACCAGAAAGTAATATTTTTTTCGTAAGTCAGCATATCACCTAGCCAAAACTACTGAAGCTAAAAATACAAAATTTGGCATGTATGTGAGTTTTCAACATAAGTGCTAAATTAGACAGCAATTTCCAAAATTCTTGCTTCAAAATCTAACATATATGAATCATATGCTTAAATGCAGCTTGTTTCTAACTAATCCCTTGTTGAAAATTTATTTGTTTGAATGTTATGTAAAATGACAGCAGTATTTTCCGCAGTACCTCCAATACAATATTTATTAAACGTTCAAATAATTACAATAATTTTTAACCCTCCGCGGACTGCAATCGCAGACATAAGCCAAATTTCCTATGTCAATATTCGAACATAAGTTGAATTTCCTGTGTAAATTTAATATTTAAAATGTTGTTCTCCGTACAAGTGAATGACGTCATATATAGTATTAGCGTTCTAATATTTCTTTCAAACTTTGTGTTCCTACAAAAACTAATTGCTTATTGTCAAAATTAATGTACGAAATTTGATCACTACTGGAATTCCTTTTTGAGTGGTACGTGGTCTAAGATGCTAGTCCAAATGCCTGATGGAGGCAGGGATGTTAAAATGTCTTTCTGCAAACTGCGCCAACTTCAATTACTATCTTCAAGAGTTTAACGGAATAAAATGGATTTCTATTTTCACAAATTGCCATAATTCTCCTTATTTGTAGAGCCTCTGATATAACGCCCTACAAATTCTCAACTTAGATTGTTGCCATTGGTAGTCGTTCAAAACCAATGGTATCTAAAAAAATCGAAATCCGCTTGACCATTGAAACAAAAATCTGAATACACCTTCACAAATTTTCTATGGCATAGACCAGAAAAACAGATCATGGGTATTTTTATTTGTTGGCTTTCGTTCTATTCATTTTCTTAAGAATTGGTGGGTATATGGGAGGCAATGTTTGCACGTAGCTTTCCTTTCTACTTTCCTTTTTCATTTTAGTTGTACATTAGTTTTTTTAAGTTCTATTCCTCAATTTTAATCTTTCTTTTATTTGGTCTTTCTTCTTTCTTTTGCTATCTTAATATTTTGTACCATTGGGGTGCTGGAAGAACTAAGACAGCCACTTGTGGTAAAAGTCTCGATATTCGTGGATTGCGTTTATCCCAAAAAGGATCATTAGAGGTATACGAGGGCTTCGTTTGCCCTAGAAAAATCCTCAAGCATATTTAAACCAAACCAAACCAAACAGATCCTGGGCTCCTATCGTAAGTAATTCCAGTAACTTTTTATTTCCTTCAAATATCATGAAGTTTTATTGTTTTCATTACTGAAACATACTGCCACCCATTTATCACATTTGTTTTCCGAAATGATTTTTCCTCTTTCAGTGAAACTTTAAGAGAGTAATGTGTGACATATTTTAGAGTGGACCAAATAATCAGTTTCTGAATTTCATGATTTGCAACAAGGATTTCTGATAATTCCAGACAAATGCATTTTATGACATGTAGCCATTCTTTATGTTTGTATATCACAGGAAATATGCGTATGTATGTCATTTGTTTTACCCGAACGCAGTTTGACAGACATGGCATCTTGCAGGATAAATCATAACTTTTAGAACGATGTAACTTGTTTTTGTCTGAAATGCGTTGCATCGCTGTCTCTAATTTTTACCGATACTTGAAATAATAGATACATTTCTGGTATCAACGAACTAGCAACAATAAAAAAAATAGGTAAGGGAACCTGGGGAGGCTTGACCCACCCTTGAATTTCAGTATTTAAAAATATTTTAGCTTTCACTCACTAGATGGCAGTCAAAGCTACTGATGTAATCAGACACCCATCATAGTTTCATCCAGTCAGTTCATAGTGGAGTGGAAATAAACAAGAAAGAAAGTTTTTCTGCCTAAAAAGTAAGTATTTTAAACACACTTTGTAAGAGTTTTTCAAAGAAAGCAATTGAATTAACTTTGAGCTAGTGGGATTTTATAAATACTGTCATATTAAGCTATTATTAATGTAAAAAAGTTTATAGAAAGAATCAGGTTTCAAATTACCATGCACCATTCTTTACAAAATGGCGTGATGGGGAGGCTTGACCCACTGTATGTAAGGGAGGGTTGGCCACTGGGTCCCGGCTCCCTTAGTTAAATAGTTTTGAAAATATAGCAATACTGCTTTTCGAACATATTCATAATTAAAATAATACCTAGATATGAATATAAATAATTTTATATGTTTGCAATAGGATAGGTGGTTGACAAAAAGTTACCTACCAATTATTGTCTCATAAAAATTGTTTCAAAATTTAATACTAAAAACTAAATTATGAATAATTCAAGTATAATAATTTTCCAGATTTATACAAAGAGAATACCAAATTTTATTTATTTATTTATTTATTTATTTTTTGTGTGTGGGGGGATTATAAATGTTATCTTTACTGTAAAACTATTAATTTCCGGATGTTTCTTTTGATTCATTTATTGTGAATATTAATATAAAAATGAGATGTTTTGAAATGCTGTATTAATAATAAGTATTATTTTTTTCTCAGGATGCCCCTTTTTCATAAACCAAAAGGAAATACTCGTAAAAAGTACTCCACAGAAGTTATGATGACAGCAGATTTTGTTGGACGAGTGACACGGGAGTTAGAAAACGATGAGTATGAAGTCACCTTTTTACGACGATGTGAACAATCATGCACTTTTGCATATCCTGATAATGAAGACTCATCTATAGTTTATTTAACAGACATTACTAAATTGCCATGTCCTATGTCATCTGGTGGTACTGAAAGAGTGATTATGAAAGTCCAGTTTGATTTCGATTTTTCCCAATTTATTCCATTAAGATAAATGTAAAATTTAAACCAATATTGTTACATTGTGTGCATTTTAATGTGCGTTCAATTTAAATAAAATATATCTTAACATAAAAGTAGATGCAGGACTACTTACTTGGTTGTATGAACAGTGTTCTTTATTATTTTTAAAATGTAGTTCAATATAATTATGCTCTAAATGTTCAGAATGGTAGAAAATATGATCTTAAAATGTTTTTCAGAGTGTTCCAATTATCATACTAAAGATTTTATACTTAATGCTTATATAATTAATAATAAAAGATTTACTTTTATCTTATTTTAAAATTATACATTATTGCCTGGGCCAAGCCTTCCATACCATGAGTCAGAGCTCCCTTATAAAGGGAGCCTTGACCCACTTTCCAACGTTTAAAAAAATATTAAATTCAGAAAAGAAGAAATGCACAATTTATATTATCATAAATATATTCATAATGAGAATAAAATTTCCTTTAAATTGCACTATAATAGGATTATTTTGCTGCCAAAATAAAATTTACAAAAATGTTTTTCTGAAAATGTGGTCAAGGCTCCCCAGGTTCCCCTATACATCGGGATAACTGCTTGCTGCGCAGTCACCTTAAAGTATTTTGTGGAATTCAGATTTAATAACCTTATCTTAAGTAAAGGAAAAATGTATTACATTTACGAATTTCTTGCGGAAATATTAAAATTTTGTAATCTGAAGAAGAAACACTAGACAGAGTGGGTTAACGTTTCTAAAATGTTGTCAAAACATGGTTTACTTATTCGTCATCTTCATTATATACCTACGATGATATAAACCTATTACAGCAGTAAACCATAACGCGTAGCTACTGCGCATATACTTTTGTGCTTATTTAAAGGAATTGCATGCTCTTTAAATCATAATAAAATTTATAACTTAATGCATTCTCCGTGCACGTGAATAAAATATAAATAATATTAAATCGCGAAACACACCTTTTATAATACTTCCAAAAAACGTTATCCCCTTTTACATTAAAATACATCTACTTTTTACAGCTATTTTCTAACACTCGCATAAAATACCGTTGAATGGAGAGTGAAAGTGATGTACCCCCAGGGAAAAACGCTTCACAAAAATTTCGAAAAATGTATCACAAGTTACATTTAACAAAAAACCTTTAAGTGCGCTATCAGCCTTTACAATCTGAACACTATTCATTGAGTAAAGCTTCAATTTCTGCGCCAGTATTCAATGCTAATATTGGAACTCTCTTTATCTAAACATGATACGAATTTTCTATTATGCCGTATCTTTTATTTTCCATTTGAAATATGATAGCTCTTTTCCCAGTATCTTTCAACACGTTTATGTCCTCGAAGAGAGCAGGATATCACGTATAAAGGAAATGTTTTCATTCGAGATGCTCGCGCTCTCTCCGGAAATATTGAAATGTTCTTGAAAACGAATGTGTTATGTAAGTGCGATAGAGCATAGATTCTGTGCATTGTTTAAAATATTTGTTAAAGATGTTCTGAGAAATGTTTGCATGCTTTGCAACTGATATCTCAGTTTTGCAATGGAAACCAAACTATCTCTCTGAAATGCCATTGTTCTGCATTCGTTTGTAAATTAAGACTGCTTCTAGAAAGAACATGAATCATAAAAGCGTGCTTACAGATATTTGTTTACGTTGTTTTTTAAATATAAGTTTGAAGAATCGCGCTCATAGTTTCAATTATTGATTCTGCTATTTTTATTTTGTTCTTTGAATATGCTCTCTCATACATATTTTACAAATAAAAACAAATAAAATCAGAAACGTGAGAATAATCTAGGGTAACAGTAAACTGATTTATTGATCGCTCAACTTTCTAAAAGGTTGAGCCCCTAAAAATTACCTCCAACCAAGGATTTTTTTTTTCATTTTGGCACATTTCCTTCGAGTGTGTGTGTTTTGCATTTGATAAAAATATTATGTTCAAAAGGGTTATCTTCGTCTTTGCTTCTTTTTACTCATGAACAAACCTAACAAGTTACAAAAATATAAATCAATAAAAATCGCAAAATTCCACTTACATGCTTTGTATAAAGTACATTTCAAAACGATTGATAAGTCAAAAGATCCATAGAAATACAATATAATATGGCAAAACGCTTTCAATAATGCAAAAACAAGGCTGTAGAAGCTAAAAGAATTAAAAATAAAAAACTAAAAATTGGCAGAATGTAAAATCATTTGAATACTGAAAATCAGATCTAAATGCAATCATTCTGACATCTTGTATCGACAAATAGTACTTGTTAAAAAGTAAAGTTATTTCCATAATCAGAGTTTTCTTAGACTACTATACACTTTTTTAATGGAGCTGCATGTCACACAATTTAAATAAAAAGTACATGAAATAAAGCTGCGAAATCAGAATGAGTTTATTTTTTTAGGTCTAAAAAAAAAAATCGGTTCATGTGTAATTGCACCAGTAATTGGCACTTTAAGAGCAATATCAACATTAATTAGTAATTACTGATTACTAAAACTATCCTGAAACAAACTTTTTGTTTCCAAAACTGAAGTGAACTTTGAAAATTCATGCAGGGTTTAATTTATTGCAGAATATTTGAAATTTCTATTTTTTCTGTATGTTATAAGTAGTCATGGTCTGGGACATTATTTTTAAATGCAATGACACTTATTTTTAAATGCAATGACGTAAAAATGACTTACTCAAATGAAATGAAATTTGGTGTCATGACAAGTGGCTATGCAATTTAAACTATAGGGGTTGAATTAAAAAAGTGATTAGATTTTGAGATTTTTCAAAAATTGATCCAAACTGTGTAAATATTTGTTCGCGCATCACGTAATAGCCACTAAAGTGAAAAAAAAAAAGAAATTTGGTGATATGATAAGTAGTCACCCAACTTAAAATATAGTTCTCCAATGTTTAAAATATTTTCGTTAGATATTGTGATAACCGTTTCAAACATCATAAATATTTGTTCGCGCATCACTAATGATGACTAAAGAGAATGAAATAAAAATTAGTGGCATGATAGATGTTCACTCTACCTAACCTATAAGCAACGAATTTTTAAAAAGTTTTTATTTGATTTTCAGATTTTGTGAACATTGCTTCATACTGCGTAAATACTTGTTTGCGCATCACGTAAAAAAGACTAAAACGAATAAAATGAAATTTGGTGCAACGATAGGTTGCCACCCAACTTTGAATATTAGTGACGAATTTTCAAGTTTTATTAGATTTTGAGATTTTTTGAAAGTCCTTTTAAAATGCTTAATTTATTTTTCACACATCACATTAGAAAGTCTAAAGCGAATAAATTGAAATTTGGTGGTATAATAGTTAAATCTGCAACATAAACTATAGCCATCTATTTATTTAATTGGATTAGACTTTGAGAACATTTATTCAAAATTTGTAAAAAAATTGTTTGTCTATCACATATAAATCCCTTAAGGGAATGAAATAAAATTTAGCATTAGCGTAGGTGGTGACTTAAACTATAGGCGTGAAAATACCTCAAAATCTTTTATAGATTTTGAAATTTTGTGAAAATATAGAAAATACTTCCGTTACTGAGAAATTCTAATGAAATATAATGAAATTCGACAATATGTTATGTGTCAAGTTAATGTGAACTATAGATGCCAAAATTGTTTTCAATATTTCGTAGATTTCGAAATTTTGCGAAAATTATGCTAATGTTTGTTCTTACATCCCTTAAAATAGGCTTTAGGGAATAGAATGAAATACCGTAACATGATGATCAGTAACGTAAAAAATAATAAAATGTCATTTTTTTAAAATTTTGAATAAATTTTAAAACTTTGCAAAAACTGAATTTAAAAAATGGAATCACTTTAAGACGTCTGGAGTAGCTTAGTTAGCTACTTAATTTAAATTTCGTGGGATTTTTTAGATTTTTTAGAATTTGTGCAAAGCTTTCTGGGGGCATAATATTAAAATATCTATATAGAATGAAACAAAATTTAACTACATATGAATAATGATATTAAAAGATCTTTCCACTAAAATAAAACGTTAATTTTGAAAATAAAAGAGAATTTCACTCAGCACCTAGTTGCTGTCTAACCTGGAATCATTTAAGTATACCCAGATGCTATAACTTTGCTTTCTACATTTTTGTCTATATTCTGCTTCCATTATTTGTACTACTACAATACTGACAAGAATTCAGGCTGTTCGGAAATCTGCATTACATACTAACCTGTCAACGACAGGTACTTCAGCTAATGACCTGACAAATTCAATTTAAATTAATTTCTAAAAGGAAATATGATTTAAATAGAAACAGGTTGGTAATTTACTTATCCTAATTTATGCGTTAAGACAGCTACTGAAAATCAAAATATTTTTAGCGCTGGATTAAAAATCTCATATTTGGATATCAAGAACCCATGGAGATGTTGTTGTTGTTGTGTGTGATTATGGCAACGCTACACTAGGGCGATCTGCCAAGGGGGGGTGCCTCGGTAGAAGGACTTTTCAAGGGGTTCTAACGCGTATTCACGTTACATCTGGAGAAAACCTACCGAAACTCCAGACCGTTAGATCGACAGCCGCGCGATGGGACCCGAACCAGGGACCTTCACACTTCGGCCATCTACCATTTTCAGTGGCATAACCACTGTGCAATAGTGGGGCGAACCCATGGAGATGAAAAAAAGCTGCAAAAAATTGAAAATAAATTCACCAAGTTTTGAAATAAAAGCTTATTATAATGAATTATCTCGTAAAGTACCAACTACTGGTGCTCCTAAACTAGTCTTTTTTTCCCTACCTTATTTTGAATATTTTTTGAGGTTACATTGCGCACTTAACACTAACAGATACAGAATTAAATAGTGTTAATACTTTTTTGAGACACAATGTATATCAAAAATTATCGAAAGATAACCTTCACAATAGCCATTTACTAGAAATTTTATGCAATTTTCAAGAACTTAACTAAAATACCTATAACAAACATGAGTATCAGTTAGTGGTGAAATCCATTTTTTCTTCCCCAGTAATTGACACCTCATCTTACATAAATAAATAAATTTATATAATGAAAATTATCGGTACAGATTTATTTTATGTACTATTATATAGTAGAATTTAGTTTATATTGATTTCGAAAAACATATCTGCTTCGA
Organism: Cheiracanthium punctorium; assembly: GCA_038373885.1. NCBI lineage: Eukaryota > Metazoa > Arthropoda > Arachnida > Araneae > Cheiracanthiidae > Cheiracanthium > Cheiracanthium punctorium. Next base: position 946,818 of record JAWZYV010011764.1, read on the forward strand.
TTAGAAACAGGCTGATAATGAACTAATTTTAGTTTCAGGATTAAGCTTGGTACTGAAAATCAGACCTATTTTAGCACTTAGTTCAAAATCTGGATATTTGATATCTATAGTCCTTTGGAGGTACAAAAAAAAGGATAAAATTGTAGAAAAAGGTCTAAATTTGTACTAGATAGCACCATTTGATAACAGTTCTGGAATAAAAGCTTATTATAATAAATTATCCGGCAAAGTGTCAATTACTGGCGCAGTGTCAACTACTAGTGTAACTACTTGTAGTACATAAAGGAGAAGATAATGTTGAAAAAACATAAATGTGCATCAACTTAAGGAGAAGCATCACATTATTTACATCTTTACGTAAAGGTTTATAAGATTCCGAAAAATCAGAGCTATACGTTCTTTAAAAGTACACATCACAACTTAAAATCAGTTTATTAAGTAATTTTGGATGGACACATTTAAGAATAATAAAACTCAAACACAACTGTGTTTATATAAAACATACATTAAGGAAGGTACAAAAATATTATCTACTTCAGCATCCAAACTTTCTCCAAACCACCGTAAAGGAAGAAAATAAATGAAAAATTTAAACGAAGGTAAATTGAAAAAAAAATAAAATGTACATATTTTGCGAAAAGAAGAGTGAAAAATAGTGGCAGGTTGTATTTTAGAGTGGCAGGTTGTATTTTATCTAATTTACAATTGATTAAATATAGACAAGAATATAAAATAAAAATTACAAGAACAGTAATGTACGGAAAATATACTTTTAGATTCTACTAAGTCTAAATTATTCTTATTATTTTAGTGAACGTAGATAATTAATTATGAAAAATCGATAATTACTTATAAAAATATTATTTTCCTTTTTAAGTATTCATATCCCAAACTTCAATTTGCATTAAACAAACAAACAATTCAAAATGGGAGATTTCCTTGAATTTAGAGAGGAACATGAAATTTGTTCCCGTTAAGAAGATGAAGATGAAACAAAGACCACAAGTTTAACGCTAAGGTACTGTAGGAACATAATCCTGGCAATAAAATACTGGGCTAAAAAGAATCCTGTACATTTAAACTTACTTCCCCTTAAAGAACAATAGAAAACGATTTAACTGTTCTTTCTGATCACACTTAAGTGCGACAGAAAACATTTTTCTTCCTTATTTTAATACCTATAAAGAGGATTTCGAAAGATTTTTTAAAAATAAAGGGAAACGTTTCTAAATAATTCCTTCAAAAGAAGTTTCAAAATTAATCATTGATAGGTTGAAAAAGAATTAATGCTTAAATCATGGCGCCTCGGAATTTAGAATTTAAAGAGAAGTTTTAATATTGTAAATAAAAGATCAGAAAGCTGAATATGTTAGTAATATAAAAAGGAATGAGGTGGGATTCAAATGATTTAGATAAATGCTATTAATTTTTTAATTGCTTAAAATATGTGCCACTATTCCTTTTACAATACATTATGCGGATTTAAAAATGATTTACCTGATTTAAAAACATAGTATTAATTGAATTTTTGTTAACTCTTAGCACTTAGATTTTTGCTAAGTTTTCAGTATATCTAGTTTTCCTAAAATCCTATATAGACGATAAATAGCTTAATTAAAACGAGTATTTAAAAAAAATAGGTTAAAAACTATTTATAATATATTTTTTACTGTTTTTTGTTAATTTCCAAAATAAGATTTCTCAATGTGATAAGTATTTCCACTACTAATATGAAAATAATTAAATAAGCTTTTAAGATTTATGCACATACAAATAAAACCAAACAAAGTTAAATATATTTTTTATAGATGTTTAGCATATTTTTAATTACCGTTCATACAAAAATCATTTTATTATTTTATTAAACGTGCTAAATTAATTTCTAATTTCTTAAGACGTAAACTGAATAGTTTTTGTTAATTTTAATTAACTACTTTTAACTAATTAGATCAATAAACGGGTTATTTTCGTTTCTAACATTCATTCCGAATTCGAAGACACTGTTAAAAATATGGGTAAAGGCAACCTTGCAGGAATTGACTAAAAGAGTTTTCCAGTGTAATCAAACGTAAGTACTTTAAGAATGCAATCAGAGATTTCGAATAATCGTATTATCACTTTATAATAACGAAGTCATTAAGCAACTTGAACGACTTCTGATTTCCTTCTACTTCACTATTTCAATATGGGCATGTTACATTGATTAGAACAATTAGAGTTAAATCATTTAAATGTAATCAATGTTAGCTTCATTTAAATGTAATATAGAACCTTTATTCCATGTAACTCAAAGAAAAATATATATATGCATACTTCTTCATATTGTAGTAAATAAATATATATATATATATATACATACATACTTCATATACTATATACATTCACTTCTTACAATACCAAATTTTTTTTAGGTATTTAAGTCGAGAGTACGATGCATTCCAAAGGATCAGACATAATGAGTGAGATGAAAAATCTTGGGAAATTAAAGAAATAAATAATTACATATTTAACATAAACACAAATTCACATGACATTCATGACATAATATCAAATGACATAATCAAATGAAATAATCAAATTACATAAATATTTATACCGAACATCCGAGATTCTGTTTTTGTGTTGAATGTTTCAAAATATTTTAAACTCAGTTTTACCCACATGTATAAAATTGTGAGATAAAAAATACACTTTTCTTTTTTATCTATAAAATAAGTTACGAATTATAGCCAAAAGAAATCTAAATTTGTGCATTCGTTATGTCGTAGTCATTGAAAATAATACCATATAGATATATAATGTAGTGAATTCGATTGTTTGAGCTTTTACATGTTTATGCAACAGCTTATACCGGTCCCTAAAATGACCGACAATTTGAAAAATAAATTTTAAAAAAAGCGGTAGACAATTGAAATGTGCGATATGCTGCATTCTGTTTAGAGCGCTCGGGAATTTATTCTCACCAATTTTCAAAATTACTTTAAAAGTTCGTCAATAGATGGCGCTGCTGTTCTGCACGCATCCCGTCCTTTCAGATCGGTAGTATTTCTACATTAAGGTGACCAGATTTTTGTAGATAGAATCGGGGACATGTCCCCGATTCTGACACCAAAACTGGGGACATTTATAATTAATGCAATAATGAACAGTAATTTAATTGAAAAACAATGCAATAATTAAAAAATTGTCCCCAGTTCCATTTTTACATTCTGGGGACAATTTGAAAAACGTCCTGAAAATGGGGACGTTTGGTCACCTTATTCTACATCCAGCCTTCTAAAATGGTTTATTCGCTCATTTATTTGTTTATTTTTATCGTTCTGGAATTTCCTCACAATGGACCACAGTTTTGTTAAAACGAGGCACAATTTTGAACGGAAATTCAATGTCCAGCAAACAAAAAATTGCCCATGACTATAACATGGATTCGGATCCCTATTCGTCAGATTTGCCTCCATGCTATTTAAAAAAATAAATTTATTTATTTAATTTACTTTTTTTGAGGGGTGGTGGGAGTTGGAAGACCAGGTGTATCGTCACAATACACAAACTGTAAATTAACTCGAACAATACATCTCTGGTGCTTGCCAAAGCATAGCAACTGAAATGTTTGAACGGGCGTTTGCAAATTTATTCTCAAACTGCAACACGTTGCTGCTGCAAACGGAGGTTATTTTGAAGACATTTTTTTTATAGTTTTTTTCCTTTTCAGCATCGCAACCTGTTGATGACCTTTGTAAAAATTTTTGAAAATTGATAATAATAAATTCCTTGGTTAATTAAGGAGAATGCTGCAAACCTTACATTTCTATCGCTTTCAGTGTTTCTTTAATTGGCTTTTCAAAGGAAATTCGTCGGTCATTTTGGGATATCCGTTATGTACCTTTGTAAATATTCACATTGATTAATAAGGATATATCTTTGCAATGACATTATACAGATACGAATTTAACTTGCAAATATTTATCCAAGAACATATATATATATGCAAGAAAAGAGAAGTATTTGAAATAACAATTATGTACTTAGAATATCAGTATGATTTTAGGCATTTTAAACGATGCTTCGACAAATTTAACTTGTAAATATTTATGCAAGAAGATGCATTCATATCAAGATTCGTATTAAAATACTTAACTCAAATCAAAGCTGAACATTGTGGTTCACAGAAAACAAATAAGCTACAACCAATACTTGATGGCAATTTAACGAACCTTAATTTACTAGGCCTATTAAAACCCGTCTTGTTCTGTTTTATTCTACATCAAATCAAACCTTTAACCCTTAACAAAAAATCGCTTGAATAATATATATATAATATCAACTAAAATATCAGTATGACTGCACTTAATTTAAAATGCAGTAAAAGCACAACTGTTACTTTATATGTATTTTGATATTAAATCAGGGTTTTAAAAAGAACTTCTCCTTTCTGGAAGCCCCGCGACTTAGATGCATGGAATCAAACTTAACCGCTTTTATTCTAAGTTGCACGCGTCAATTACCTGACTTTGATGTCCTATTATAAAATAAGGTTTTTAAGGAGCGTAATTACGAAATGCTAATTTCTTTTCTACGTTTTCGCCTAACAAGCTTTAATGAAATGTTAGTTTGACAACCAACAGCCGTCGAAAAGAAATGAGTGATCACTGAAGTTAATGAACCATAATGAAAACAGGATTCTGAATGAATATTGCATAATAAGCTAATTTGAAAAAGAGCTCCCGCTAATTTGACAAGGTAAATTTTATTAATAATTACACTAGGGGAGTAATATGAGTGTGATATTTTTAAGCATTATTTCATTTTGACACGAGTGTTTCCTGATTAAGTAAATGGAAAACGTTTGAGAAATATATCACGTATTATGAATAATTCAAAATATTTTCAAATTTTCCTTAGCATTGTACTTATTTAGAAATTATATTTCCTAAAATATTAACCATACCAACCCTTAAAACATAACTTAATACAAAATAATTTTTTATTACTATTATTAATAGTAATTCAAATGGATTGCTTAAAATCGTGTTCTATCAAAGACTACATTGACACATAATAGAATACAATTGCTAGAAGTAATGTAAAAATAATTTATTTCAAAATGGTAATATTAATATTGCTAATTAATGATCTTAAATATTGATGGTGAAATGTATGTAATGAGATGTATGTAATATTGAAAGTCTCAAGGAATAAAATTAAAATATGTATGGCAAGGGAAAAAATCTAAATGATGAAAATGATGTGAAATGATGTACGGAAAAAAATTATTTTAGACGATAAATAGTATAAAAATATGAATGTTCCTTGATTATCGATGTATCCGTCTATGCTAAGAATTTTTCGATTTTTAATTGTTTTATTCATTTTCTTATTATATTTTTCCCATTATAGGTCAGAAAGAATTTGTGCCTACGGAATTCAATTCTACATGGATATTCAAAACACTTTTTCTGGCATAAAAACGACATTTTTAATATAACTCTTTAATTGGTAGATAAAATAGAATATATATGAATCTTCTGGCACCAAGCTAAAAATCTATAGTTTATTTTCGCCTTTCTTCCCTTGTAGAAGGCTCAGAATATTATATATTACTCTGATTTATATCCTATAGAGCAATCATGGTAGCCGTGACGTTGTGACGTTGTTACATTTCGTTAAGTTCGTCACACCAGAAATGTGATGTAAAAGCACACGTTCTGTGACGTCTCTGCGTGTCATATTCACGAAACTGTCTCTGGCAGACATTTGTCCGCCACCACAACATTTCTGTGACTTACACATGCTGCCATGATGTGACGTCATACTGCTATATGGGATATTTCTATTTATGTATTTATTTTTGTTCCTGACAAAGAAAGAGAGGTTTTCCATGGGTATTGAACATTTAAATATTTATAACACATAAGACACTAAATAAATATGTAAAGTAAAAGTGATTAATGAAAATATTATAAACGTAATTTTCGTTAAAATTATTATTTACGAAATGATTACAAATTTCGTACTTCAATCTGTTTGGGTAAAACTAAAACTCACTAGTATTGTTGCAGAAAAAAATACTGAAGCTTTAAATACCCTAACTGAGAGTATTTAGACAATGAAAATTCAGAATAAAATTCTTTATTCAAAACAATGTTAACTGCAAACTAAACAATCGACCCATTTATTATATATGTTACGGTAAAAGTAATAAACTGGTGATTATATATAATAGCCGGTAATTATGCATAATCACCACTAAATACGGTTAATATGATACATTTTTGAAAAATTTTCAAATTAACCGTTTTTTTTTTTTTTTGCATAATTCCCAACTCGTAACGGTAAATGTGATAAATATGACTGATTGGGCCAGTAGAATAGAGTACAGTTTTTTTTGTTTTTTTTTGTGTAGTTACTACTCAGAAATATATATTTTCGTTGGCCACTATGGCGTAAGAGACCACGAATTACAATATTTTATATTTTACAATTAAAAAGTCAATAAATCGTTATTTTAAGTTACATACATTTATTTAGTCTGAACGAAATTTGAATAAGGGACTGACAGGTGTAGTGAAATGAAAAAAATATAATTTACATGAACTTTTACAAAACAGATGCATATAAAAAAGCAAACTGAAGAAGTTACATATAAAAACAAACTGAGCCAATTTTCTAGAGGAAAAAAGAAACACACATTTTTTTTCAAAGAACGTTAAATGCTTTTACTACAAATTACTAAATATTTTAAGTTTACTTATTTAAGCATATTAGACTGTTATGACATTTAGAATTACAATGTTTGCCACATTTTTTACATTTGCACTTATCAGACTCGCATTGTCCCTTACAAACACATCTCTGATATCCCTGACCTCCAGAAAGAAATGTCTTTCTAACGCATTCTCGAAGTGATATTGCTAGATCTGGAACATCGTCAAGCAAAATAATTTTTTTCTTCACAAATTGTGAATTGATTTCTTGTATACAACTGTGAAAGTTTCCTTCTTTCGTTCCTAACTAATAAAACTCTTCATTTTAAACTTCTAATATCACATCTAATAAATTTCGGGGATCACTTCTTGCTCTGCCAACGTCTGGGATTCTTTGTTGATGCATAAGGTGACCATACGCCCCGTTTTGAACGGGACAGTCCCGTTTTTAGGTGGCTTGTCCCTTTATCCCCAAGCACTGCTTTGGGACACCGTAATGTCCCGCTTTTAGAAAATACCCCGTCCCCAAGCACTGCTTTGGGACACCGTAATGTCCCGCTTTTAGAAAATATCCCCTGAAATGTCCCGTTTTTAGAAAGAGAGCAACCCACGGTAACGATTTCAATAAAGGCCGCTAAAAATTTAAAATCATCCAACGGCAGTGTCTGTAAAAAAAAAAAAAAAAAAAAAAAAAAAAAAAAAGAGAGAGAGAGAGAGAGAGAGAGAGAGAGAGAGACCAACCTCCCTCCCATCTCGAGACGCAAAGAAAGTGCTGTGGGGGGGAGGGTGTATTGTTTTTGTGTTTGTTCTTTTTTTTTGACAACTATTTCAATTTACTTAATTTTTATTTCTTTATTTTTAAGTCATGTTCCTCTTTTGCTTATTCCTCCCCCACCTTTCGATCTCCACTTTATTTTCCCTTTCCACTCCAGTTTTCTAAGAATTTTTTTCCTTCCGAATGACAATTTCCTCTTTTGTGTGTATCCTTTTCTTTACATTTCTCACTTTCCAACCTTCCTGACTTGTATCGGGTGGTGTTTTTGAAATCGAAGATGAGCCTCCCCCTTGTACTCCCCGAAACGTACGTCTTGCGTTATTTTTTATAGTACATGTGTGTTTTAGCGAAGTTTGTTTTTACATTTCATTTTTAAATTGCGCACTTAAATACTAAAAAATACCCAGACCTGTAAATTCAGCTCCCTACACTATTGCCTTAAAAACAGTAAATGTCCCGTTTTGAGGAAGAAAATAAATACACTATTCCCAAAAAAGTAGATGTCCCGTTTTGAAGGTAAACATAAATGGTCACGTTATTGATGCACAAAACGTAACCCTAATGACCATTTACTGGTGTGATTGCTTTCCAGCCAAGAACTTAGCATATTTTCAATATCCTGGTTTGCACGTTCAACCGAACCTTGAGTGGCTGTTCCTAAGTTTTCCGTGCACAGTTTTTTGATACGGCCACATTGCTCAAGCTTCTTCTACGATTTTGTTACTAAACTCACGACCGTTGTCACTTTTGGGAGCTCCAAATATAGTAAAAATATCAATTAGGTGATATACAACTTAACTACTAATTTACTATTATTCACTTTTTTTAACAAATTATCATATCCTTCTTTCGTCAGAAAATCACTGTTTGCCTTCTTAGTCTCCATAATATTAACTAATTTGGAATTAAAACGCTCAAGCGTACCAGACTTTATTCAATATTTTATAAAATACGAGAGGGTAGCAAGAAAACGTCTAGATGCAACGAAATAAGACAGCTACTGAAATCACGTGGTTGTCACTTGTTGATAGAAGCCAAACAGTTATGCAAATGGAACGAATTATCATAGAGTTAGGAACCTTTATCACATTTACCATTACTAGTTGGGATTTATGCAAATAAACCGGTTAATTTGATAAATTTCCAAAAAATTATCATATTTACCAAATTTAGTGGTGATTATGCATAATAACCGGTTTTTATATATAATCACCGGATTAATCACATTTACCGTAACATATATAATGTTTCAAGTTTCATCCTTTCAATCTCTCTCTTTCATGTGAGGCTTCGCAAAATACAATTATCCCCAATTTGGTGTGTACATTTTGGTGTGTACAGTGTTAGAGTATCATAATCTGTAATCTCTAATCATTCTTGGGAAAATCTTACTACTCTAAATAATATTTTCTGTTAATTCTGATTGATTATTTAATAAATTATAGACGGTATTTCTCTCAAAATTTACATTAGTAAAAATAATCATAATTTCACTGACTATCATTGTGTTAACTGTGTTTCGGAAGAACCTTAAAAAAATGTCGATTTTTCAAAATATATTCAAAAATAATGCTTTTCAAAATATTATATGATTCAGAAAAAGAAATTATAGCACAAAACCCATTATTGGGGACAATACTAAATTAGTCAACTTTGCACTCATTAAAATATCTCACTTTCTACCTTTCTTCTTGTTAGGTGTATGAGATGCTTTGCAAATTGCTCCTTTCTGCGGAACTTTGTTTTGTCTGCGCTTGCAAAATCATGAATAACAATCTTCAAATAAGAGTATCTTAATGCTAGCTCAGGTCAAAAATTTTTCCCTTGACATTGTTTTCCTCGAATCAAGTGTTGATGAAATTAGAAAAGGAATAGTTACACAATATTCATTTATTAAAATATTCGCAGGGTCCATGGAGTCTTGAAAACCCTCCAAAGGTTAAAAGTTAGGAGTGAAAAGCTTTTGAGAATAGAAAATTGTCCCTTAAGGAATTAAAACACTATATTTTTTTTATTCGTCTTCAAATTATTATTATAATAATTTCTTACCTACTTAAAAATGTTGGCTTTTAAATAAATACTTACAGTTAGTATATGAAATACAGTTTAACTCGGTTACAAAATCAATGAAAATACCATATAATTATTAATGATTCTACAACGAGTTACATAAAATCTGTTCGTGGCTGCAATGCCCTCTATGTTCCAACGCTACCTCTGGGTGTGTCAATTTCCGGGGCTAGGTCTTTCATCTGGAATTGGTTAAACTAGGAGACTACTCATTGGGGACAACGTTGGTCTGCCTCACGGTTGCTCTCATAATGAAATGAACAGCATCTGCTCAAGTCTACAGTAGGCTCAAGTAGGTTTAGAGTAGATCTGCTAAGTCTCAACAACAGCTATCAAGTCCACAAGTAAGCCCCTGACCCGTACTTCAGAAAGAAAAAAAATAACGAATTACGTTTATAATCAGCTTGTGTTCTATGGACAATTGGTACAGAATTTTGACGTTAAAAGAGAGTTGCAACTATAATCGAGGTCACTATAACCGAGTTCAGCATATTTTTAGCCCCCCCCCCCTAGCCCTAAGCTAAAAGCCTGGGTGCGGCACTGAAAATGTTGCTACCATACAATACGTTATAAAAATAACATCTAGAAGACGGATTTCCGCAGAAAACACTTTACCCAAAACAATACCCACTGGAAACTAAACTTTATATTAAAATGTTTCACTTTTCCCTCTTTTCTCCCACTTAGGTACACATGATGCTCCGCAAATTATACCTATTCCCAAAACTTGCTTGTGTCTGCACTTACAACATCATAATAGTCGTGAAATAAGAGTATCTTAAGGCTCGCTCTGCCTCAATAATATTTTCTCCGCTACATATTTATAAACCACTATCTCGGGCTATTCAGTTGTTTTGCCCCTCAGGTTTATCTTCCCGCCCGCTGCCTTTTACGACTCCCAGGTATCTCCAGTGTGTCTGAGGTTTATAATGGGCGGAGAGGGAGAGCGAGAAAGGTAGTTCGGAGGGTGTTTCTTGTTGCTTTTTGGTGATAGAGACGTGTAACTGTTTGTAACCTCGTCTTCTCGAGGATAAGGGAGACAAAAGATAGATATGAATGAGTCAGGAAGAATGTAAGAATTTTGAAAAGTGAAAAAGGATACTGTTGGTGTTTACAGATGCGATTAAGTAAATATATATATATATATATATATGTATGAAAGAAATTGAATACTTTCATAATTAATTAAATTAAAAAATCATTTGTAAATGTGTTAAGTGTTTGTAAATATTTTTCTTTACCGTAAATAAAAAAAATTATATTTAAAAAAAATTAAATTCTCAGAAATTGTAGTTACGGGGTTTCCAGTTGCCGGGTATACTTCCCACCAGGAATTCTGTTTAGTCCCATTCGGATTCTGTTTAGTCTGTGGACAGGTTAAATTGTCTACCAAAGTTAACGCCAATTAAAATTAATATACCGCCCAGGGTTTTCTAGCGGTGATTTGTAGAACCAGGGCTATTTAACTGAAAACTCGCGGGAAAAGGGGACCTTTTTAGAACAATGATGCAGTATAGATGCAGATAAACCCTATTCAAAATACTGACGATTCCTGCAATATATATACATTTTCTGTAGAAATGAGAAATGAATTGAAACTGTATTAATCAAATAATAAAACATGTTGATAAAAATAATATTTCTGAATTTAAATAAAATTTACCAGAAACTCTATATCAACATGTATTTTCATAAATTATTTATATTTACAACACTGAACAAATTATAATTTTTTTAATGAGAAATTTGCTCAGGATGTTGCTGGTACTTCCAGCATCTTAGTTTGAGAATTTTTTTCTGCACATTTGAGGTTCATCAAGTACACATATTTTATCTATAGAGATTTTGGTAGTTTTAGAATAGCTTTTCTTCTTTCTTTTCTGAATACATAAATCTAAGGAATTAGTTTGCTATGTGGAACATCACTGAAATATAAACAACCTAAACTCGCCATCTAAGCCATTCCTTTCCTGTAAACAGAAAAAAAAAATCGTTGCTTGTGACAAACAATCATAGTTACTTTTTAAAATATGTCCCCATAACCCATAAATAGCACAGTTTGTTAATAAATACATTAAATCTATTTTGTCGAATGGATTCCTTAATACTGGTAAAGGAGGCTCTAACCAATTACATAGGCGGTCATGTAGTTCAGATATTTTAATAAAAGATGTTTTTATCTTTGTGTCGTTAAATAATTAAGAAACACAATACTTTGGTAATCCCTGTACATGTTTCCACATCTAGCTTTTATATTTTAAATCCACATTTATACACACTTACTGCTATTCACATTTATCTATAAATAGATATAGTTAAAACCAGTTACTCAAAAAATGCAATGAAACTGTAAATTTCTTCTTCTCTTAGTTTATTCTCCTGAGTCAAAGACAAATAGTTAAGACTCAACGATGCGCCTTTGACTTGAAATAAACGGTAGACGCAAAATGAGACACTTCGCACTTTGCATGCAATGGTAGAAGTAAACGCATTAACATTAAGAATTGCTGAAGCGCCTTCAATAACCAAATGTGTGATGGTTGGCTTATTTAGGATTTAGAGTAATCTAAAAATGATTTCAGACAGTGGTTTCTTTACCGTATTCCTGACTAATGTTAATTCCTGAATCTACTGCAATAATAACAAGAAATAATCTCGTGTATGGTCGTTTATGATTAAGAGATAGTTAGCATCTGAACTGGAATCTTTTCTGCAGACTTGTTTCTTGTCATACTTTTTTATGTACTGTATGATTTACAAATATAAAAACATTATAAGAAAACAAATGCTAAAGATATTAAAGTTATTAAGAATCATTTAGACATGCAACAAGCAAAAATAAATAAATTCTGCGAGGATTTAAAAGAGGGAAAAGACAGAGTTTCTGATCAAAAAGTTTGGCTATTGACATTTAATCAACGAAAGCCAATTTTGGGGTCGGTGGTTGGAAGTCAGGCCAACCCCCTGGCTACGTTCCTTCTATCTTAAAATACTTGATACTGACCAATGTATGTAAGGAAAGTGTGAGGTGCAGAAAAAAATAGTTTGATACTTTCAGCAGACTTACAAGGAATTATATGTTTCGTTATCGAATACTACTATAACCAATAAAATACTGGAAGGTGGCTTAAAATGATCCCTTTAAGCGGAAAACTTGCGTAAAATAATAATAATATTGAAATAAAATTTGGCCCTTTGCTATAACATTTTGCATTATAAATATACTTTAATGATATTTTAACCTTTCTACCCTGTCTGGGTCTATTCGACCCATTTCTAAAATTGATCTTTCGATATCTTCCACCGGTTTTAATTTAGATCTTTCAAACTTCATGTATTCCTCAAAAATGTGCATCCGCTTAATATGTGAGTTTTTCAGAGTCGTAAGAGTTTTCTTTAATCACCCTGAAAAAAAATGACATTTTACCTGTCTGGGTCGAATCGACCCATGTTATCATTATGCGTAAAAATACATGCAAAACCCATTCATATTTTGAATAGACTTTATTTTATTGTATGGTCGATAGATGACGGAAATATATTGAAGGATAAATATGATCTATTATCTGCCTGGTATGCTTAGCCATTTCTTTTTTAGTTCAATAACATGGAAATCGCAAACGTAAACTTTCTGAAGAAGAGATCAGAAAACTCTTACAAGAGCTTTCAGATCTATCTGATATAGATGAAGATGAATGTGTTGAAACAGGTGAATCAGAACACACATAGAATGAAGATATTTCTGATGAAGAGATAGATACGTCTGATATTGAAGAAAGCATTCAGCCAGCGTCTACGTTTGTTAGTAGAAACAAAACTGAATGGTGTAAAGTCGCTCCTACTTCATACAAAGATCGGTAAGTAATCTAATTTCAATTTATAGTTATTTTTCATTTGATTTTTACAAAATGTATTAAAAAATGCTGATATTCCTAACAATTATTATCATTATTATTTATTTATTATTTTTTTGCTGTATAGACAACACAACATTATGAAATTGTGTCCTGGTCCTACGCGTTATGGAATTCAGCGAATAACTGAGCAGTCAATAACACGTGAAACTTGCTGGTGTTTATAAATCAGCAGGAGAATATCTCAAAGAGTTGTGCAGCGAAGAAGATGACCGAGCTATTTTTCTTCCAACTATGTTTTTACGCTTTGAAACAATTAGGCAGTTCCTTTATTTTTAGTTCCTTAGGTTTGACAACAAAAAAAAAGCAGAACAAGCTAATTTAAAGCACATTGAGTAAGGAAAGGACCAGATTTCTGAAAAAGTGTCCAAAAGATAATTTTGCCTTCAACCCAAGATCAAAATTATCCTTTATTTGAAAATAATTGTAACTCTTTTTAATCGGCGAAATCAAAGATGTAAAAGTAAATATGACTATACATAATGAAATAAGACAAGTTTTACTATCATTTTTTGTGCATAATTTTTTATGAAAATTTTAAAATAAAAAAAAAATGTCACAAATAATGAAATGAAATGTTTCAAAATTATAATTCAAAATTATGGTCTATAATAAACACAAAAACAAATTTAATAATGCAGTGGGGAGTCACACATTTTGAGAACGTTATGAAGGGTTGTCACGGTGACTAGGACCCTTTACGGGAGTTTTTTCAGTCGATGGATCATTTTACCCGGCAATACGGCTGCCCACTTTAGGTCAGATTACTGGACAATACGAAAAATCATAACTTAGCAAGAACAATTCCATTGTAAGAACATACTCCATTCAGTAAAGCAAATCATATTTCTGTTAATGAAAGACAGTATATCTAATTAAATAGGAAAGGCTTACCTTTACTTGCTTGCTTACCTTATAACAGATGTCATAAAAACGAATTATTCGAAGAATAATGTTTTTAGACGCGTAATACTGTGACCGCTTGAATACTGCCATTGCTTCTTCTTTATATTGGCACAGCTAGTTTATGTGTTACCCGGCAGATAGCGCTACCTTTAGCTCCTGTATCTAAGAAAACATATGTGGATCGTTTTGCCCACTAGGATCCTTTTGGTCCACCTTCCCCTAAATATTTCATTGTTCTAAAGCTGTCAACAGTATAATATTTAAAAATCAATGTATAAAGTCTGATAACAATTCAATTTATTTGCCTTTTCCTTATGAACATTATAGGCATATATCTACAAATATAATTTTTACATTTACTGATACAAACTACAATCTGAATAGACGTATATATTAAATGTTATAAGAATATAATGGATTTTATCAAAATACAGATTGAACTATACACATCTAATTATTTAACAAAATTGTCACTCTCACGTATGCATGCATAATTTAATGCTGCACATTCGTATGTTCGCATGGCAAACTAGCAAAAAGTAAAATATTTTCGGATGATAGCCATTGAGTCTTAGACGTGTATCATCGTCGAATGTATAATTCATAAAATTAAGCATAATGAAGCATGGTTTGTTACAACTACGCCATTTCCTTTCCTATTCTGATGCAAATGAATCCTCGAATATCGAACATTTTTCATAAAAGCTTCCACTGCAGCCATTTATCTCGTGCCAAGTTTTCCTGACATGTTCGTGGTACTCATTTCCTGTCATCTGGAGATGTGCGGTGCTGAATAGCAAAGGATGTGTTTGTAGTTGTCCAAAAAATTAAAAATGTGAATAGCGCTTACGTACCATGTTTTCCTGAATGTTTACATGGCATTTTATCCGGTTGAAGTGATTTCCAAAATGAATTTACAAATATGCGTTTTAGGATATCCTTCAGATTGTTAATGGCGTGTTGAATTTGAATGTAAAATTATCATTCAGAAAAGGGCTGTTGTATTTTTTGAAAAGGAAAAGCATTTTGGTTCTTCGCAAAAGTAATCAAAACACTGATTTAGCTTGCTAGAAGTTGTAATTGATGCACTAATTTTGATACGATAAACACAATTCATGAATGCTTCAAATTATTTGTTTTGTGTCATTTTATTGTTGAAAAATTTATGCCCAAGTACTATTTTACATAGATTTGTCTAGACGAAGTATTTCGAATATTAACTGGTAGTGATTTTTTTCACAACCCTAATTTGAATTTCGCTTGTCAATCAAATTCAAAGAGATCAGCTCTTTATTTTTAAATATTTAAAATAAAAAATAACCCTTCAAAAATATAAAATTATATACGTAATAAAAGCTACTGAAATAAATAAACAATAGCTTCCTCTTAAATCTGTAAGAGTTTCAGTGGCCACTTATGCTTCAGTTAAAAAACCAAATGGTAAATCAAAACTCAAAAATATGTAATTATTATGTAAAAAGTTAGCCACATTCTTTAATTTAAAAGTCAATCTTTAAAATGATTTATGCATTTCCTGAATCCTTTATTAACTTTACATTATGATGTTAGACGTCATCATTAGCCACGTTAGAGTTACCACCAAAATAGTGTAATAAAATTTTTTTCTCATTCTTCAGAAAAATAGTTGTAGATTACACCGGTCAACACGATTTTTGGGTCTGACTTCTACATGTTAAATTTTAGTTTCTCGTAAGCCAAAACTAAGGAAAATATTTTTTTTTCAATGAAAGTTTGCTTTTGCTGAAATTTAAGCAATTTTTCATTTTTTTGGCAAAAATCAGTTATTTTTACATTTTTTTTTTTTATAATTCCACTCTAAATTATGATCAGAAAAGTTTTTGCTGGATATAAAAGTCTTTTTTATTCAAGATTTGTGATAAACAATAACATATAAATGTGAAATAATAAGAAATTAATGTCTAAAAGTGAATATTTGTCGTATTTCTTTGATGTTCGTATGAGTAAATAATAATACAAACAAATAGTAATGTTACAAATAATACTACAAGCAATACTACAGAGTTACAGATAATAATACAGTTTACTTTCGGGTTGATCAAAGTGCTGCCATCTTTCGTTTATAAAATAAATTAAAATATACTTATCGATATAAATCGGACAAAAGCAAACTTTAAGAACTAAAAATGAAAATTTAAGTGTTTTTCAATGTCTAGAATCAGAATTAAAGCATGAGAACAAAACCCCCCCAAAATTTTTTTTTGTTGACCTGTGTTAATTGCTAACAGATTTTTCGAACACTGAAACTTATTTGTAACGGTATACCAGATTATCATTAAGGTATTAAATTTTGGAACTACAGGGTGCATCACAATTACCTTCCGGGATGGGAAGGCTTATAAAAATATATATTACCAATGCAGCAACAAAGTTGACTTTATTGGAGATAGGGATGTTACAAGTATTTTTAAACAAAAGTTCAATATGTGAACCTTTCGCAACAGCGAAGGATTAATACAATTTTGTCGGGGGTGGGGGAAGGGTAGTTAGTTAAAAGATTGACATATACATCCATTTTATAGAAGTAAAATAGAATCTTTTAGATTAATTTCTTTTTTCTCAATTGGGGCGGTAGCCCCCTCTGCCCCCTACCCCAATCCATCCTTGTGTTGAGGCGGCAGATATAAAATCTAAAATCAAATTCTTCCTACACTCAAAAACTCGTTTTAACAAATGCAGTTTTGATCCTTTGGCTAAAATTTCGTCTTTGGCACGAACGCACGATCTTTCACGTAACCCCATTGAAAAAATCACCCAGAATTAGGTCCGGAGAGCGAGGTGGCCACGGAAGAAGGCGACTGTCATCGGAAGAACCTCGTCCAATCAAACGACGGGGAAGCCCGATATTTTTTAAACAAAACTTGCAGTGTTTCTTTCCTGGAGAAGTCTTTACTGGGGAAAGAAACATTGCAACATTTGTCTTTTTTGGAGAACAAACTAACTGCCCTTCCCCACCCTCATCACCGATAAAATTTCATTAATCCGTCGCTGTCACGAAAGGTTCACATATTGGACTATTGTGGAATAAAACTCGTAGTATTTCTTTCTCCAATAAAACAACTTTGTTGCAGTATTGCTAATATAAATTTTTATAAGCCTTCCAAACCCAGGAGGGAATTGTAACACACTCTGTATATTAATGTACAGTTTAATTCTTCCAGGTAATTTGCAAGTAATTTTTTTGCGTAGCAATTTACCTATCTTTCTAGAAAAATGTTTTTAATTCAATAAAATGTACATATATTTGTCCCGAAGAAATTATTTATTCGAGTTTATTAAGATTATACAGATGCGTTTGAAAAAATGAACACAGTTCTAATGTTATTTTTCTTTCATCTTATTTTTTCGTTCTAATACGCCTTCCACAATTGGAAAGTTAAGGGATTCTAAATATCCTAAGATTATTGCAAATAAAATGCATATGAATTCGCGCGTGAATAGTGAAATTGAAATATTTTGTAATAAATAGAATCTGTAGGAGTGTATGTCAAAGGTTATTTATAAATAATAATTTTCTTTTTCTGTGAGTTAATTCGAGTGAACATAAAGCTCTTATGGAGAGTAATAAATAAATTCTCATTTTGTCCTAGTTACAGTAATTAATTATCCTGATACTATACAATACTTATTTTGTAAATTCAAATAAAATGTAATTAACACGCATTTATTAGCTTCACCTGTATGTATGTTTGTATGTTTGTATGCTTGTATGTTTGTAACCGACTCCTTTGAACTCGATTTTGACCCACTTGAAACTGTCAGATTTAATTTAAACTTTGTAGATATATCAAGGATCGATGACAATACAATAATTTGATAAGTGTATCCCATTATCCTGATTTTAACACGCATTTATTGATTAGCTTCACCTTTATGTATGTTTGTAACCGACTCCTTTGAACTCAAATTTGGCACACTTTAAACGGTCAGATTTAATTTAAACTTTGTGCATTTATGAAGAACCGGTGACAATACAATAATTTTATAAGTTTATCTCATTATCCTGATCAGGATCGATAGGATTAAATAATTTCCTCATTTCTTATCCTGATTGAAAGTAGAGCACTTCCAAAGATTACAATCTTAAGAAAACCTTTTTTACTGTGACCGTGATTGTATAGTGGTCAGTACATTGCGTTGTGGCCACAATAACCCAGGTTCGAATCCTGGGCACGGTATATATATTTTACAAAATATCGTGGTCCATCACATTATGGAAGAGTTGAGTACAAGAACATGTTAAGGCCATTCTTTTTAACACGCTTTTATTTGTTGATTAGAGATCTATTTTCCCTTTTTAGTGAGAAAGGTAGCATTTAACTGCAGGTTGATAAATACTTTGGTGCACAGTAGGAGCGTAGCAAGAGGGGGCGGGCTCAGGGGGCTGCTCTCCCCTCGAAATGGGACCCTTTACTTAGCTTTTAATTTGATGTTTTTCTTACAATTGAACTTTAGCTTTAAATTTGATACCCAGCCCACCCCGAAATAAAATCCTGTCTACGCCATTGGTGCACAGTGAAAATAAATTATCTCACAGTTTGTACTTTCCAACTTAGTGCTCCTTAGTGTCTTATGAGAGATATCGAAAATTAAAAATAAATTTTAAATACATACAGTTTAACAAAACTAAAATCACGCTTTTATAGCAAATCGAACTAAAAAGTGAAAAATAAAAATACAGTTTAAAAAACCAAAAAACACGTTTTAGTAATAAATTGAACAAACTAAAAAGCGAAAAATAATTCTCAATATAGAAATAAATTAATGAGCAAAAAATAGTATTATTGTGAAAAAAGCGTGGGGTGCTCCATATATCAGTTCTTGAGAACATTCAATCGGTACGATTAGTACCGATTGAATATTCTCAAGAACTGATATAACGTGGGGCGCTATGTGCTCTATTTTTTGTATCATTTTTGTACTAATCGGTACGATTAGTACAAAAATGATATCGTTATAGTTACGTAAATGATATCGTATCGTTACGTCAACATTGCATGTGATACATTGAATTCCTGAAAATAATTATCGGTTAGTAGATAAGCTGTCTACAGCTGAAAATTTTTAAACATCAGGAAACTGACAGATTTTTGGAATTCCATGTCTACATATGGTCATCTCCATCAAGTCTGACCTTTCAGTACAAAATTTGAAGCCGACTAGGCCAATGTGGTATATCTGCAATCATAATTACCGTAAAAATGTTTTCTTTGCGAGTGGTTCATCCCAGAAGTGCTACTGAGATCTGTGGGCTGCTATTATGCTCATGTCTGTTACCCTGAGAATGGTTTTGCACTTACATTTCATTTTCAAAGATTATCAATTGCATTGCACATTGCAAATATGCTAAAAGCATTATGGGAAATTAGAGCAGATCATAATACATTTAAAAATCTCAAAAGAAATCTAAATTTTATAAATCATGGAATTAACATATTGTGTTTGAGAATTTTTTATATATTATAAGCTTTCATGGTTGGAGTCGTGGTGTAAGTTTTGGTCAAGATTTCAGGTTTGCAAACAGCGACGGTACGTGAAAAGTCGCCAAGGTTGGCAATTTTCGCAATTTATGACTAAGTTTGGCATCAAAAAATAATTTATTCAAACTGAAGGAAGCTTGACGATATCCTATATATCCGGAGAGAAATTGCCAAACCCTGTTCTGTAATGGGAATAATATCTCCTTATGGTGAAATAATACGGTCATAGATTGAATATTTTTCAGCAAAGCGTCTTAAAATATTTCACACTGCTAAATACGCTAGGATATGCATAAGCAGGATTATTTGTAAATATATATGTAAAACTGCTTTGAGAGCAACCAGTAATGAAATATGATTATGGGCTATGTACATGCGTGAATCCCCAAAGAATCACCGGAGAATAGAAAGTCACCATTGCTGGTAAATATATAAAAAAAACCCTGAAAAATCAATAGTTTCAAGATTTTTAAGAATTTTGAAAATGTAACTTCACCTTCTTACTCAAACAACATTGGCCCAGGACCCCTAGAATTTTCTGAATTGCTATGTAGCAAACGAACTGCAATTCTAAAATTATATTAAGTAAACTTTATAGGGAAAAGTGGTCCAAAAGGATTCTAGCAGGCAAAACGATCCATATATGGTTTCTTAGATACAGGTAATGTTGTCTACCGGGTAACACATAAAATAGTTCTGCCAAGTCACGAAGAAGCAATGGCGAAATTTAAGCGATCGGTTGATTACGTGTCAGAATATAATTCTTCAGAAAACTGAGTTTCATCATATCTCTTATAAAGTAAGCACTAACTTTCTTATTTATTTAGAAATACAGTCTTTAATGTACAAAAACGTGACTTGGATTAATGAACAGAGTATGTTTTTGAATGCGAAATCACAGTTATTTAGTTTGTTATGTTTCTCGGCAAGTTCCAATAATATGACCTAAAGTGAGAAGCCGTACTGCCGTGTAAAATGATCCATTGACTGAAGAAACGGCATTACCGGGTCCTAGCCATCCGGCAGCCCTTCAGACGTTCTCAAAATCATTGACTCCCCATTACATTATTTAATTTTTTTTTTGCGTTTATTGTAAGCCATAAGTTTTGAGCTATATTTTTGAAATATTCCATTCTATTGTTTGTGATACATTTTTTATTCAAAAATTTTTATGAAATAAATATGCATACTATATAATTGTAGTACTTATTTTATTCAGAAAGCATAGTCATAATTAGTTTTGCATCTTTTACTTTGACGATAAAAGCAGTTTACAATTATTCTCAAATGAAGGATCATTTTGCACTTGGGTGAAGGTAAAATGATCCTTTGGACTCTTTTTGAAAACTCCATTATTATATGGTTATGATGCAAAATATTGTGTAAAATATTGTGACGAAGGGTCAAAGTTTTGTTTAGCATCTATGTTATTTTATGGAAGTTTTCATCTTGGATCATTTTTGGCCTCCTTTCCCTATACATTGTTACAAAAATTGTACAGTGGCTGTAAGTTAGAATATTTTAAAAAGTTCGGAAAACGAATACATTCGACGAATCGAAGCACTAATATCTGACACAAAAGTATTAATAACACATTCAAGATAAAATCATTAACTGTCTTACAGCAATAACACTATTAAGATCGTAATGTCAATCGTATAGCTCTGCTCTCTATATCCACAGTCCATCATACTGAACTCCTAGTGAGCGAGACAATGATATTTACAGATTTCCAAGTCGGTCGTGATGTCATATTTCTGGAACTTTCTCGTAACTTCTTTCCAAATTGAGATTGACTCAAAATTCCACTACATTCGAGAACTTTCTTTTGGTCGCCAAATTTGTCAAATTTCTTTCCAATATCAAGAGGTCACATACTCATTTCACTTGCAGATCTGTAAAACACTCTTTTCAGCAACACACATTACAGCGTTAGGATTTTGTAACGCTTTAATAAAAAATATTTTAAAGCACTTTTTTTTACATACGAAATGATGTAACTCTTGTTTATGTATACATGTTACTAAATTCTCAGATTATCACCAGAAATTCTAAAAGTTTAATACTCATTAATAAAATGAACAACATGTTACTTTCTTAAATGAAAGTAAAATGAAGTATCTTTTAAAATTTTCTTCAGTGATATTACTTCTGTTCCTGTCAAATATAATTATCTAATAAGTATTTCGCCGTTTCGGAATTGATTACGCTAAAACCATTCACAATAACCTTAATTGCTTTATGTTTGTAATAAAGAATGATAAGGGAAAGGAAACGCAGTTCAAAAGACCTCGGTGATTTATGTACCATTTTGCTGTCGGGTGTACGGAAATGGTCCGTGGTGGAATAAAAACACAAAATAAATATCTGGCGAAGCGGTTACTATTTGGGTTTTAGTACCCAAGTTTGTTGCGGTTATAAATTTAGAGAAGTGTATTTTCTTACTGTACAAGCAATAACTGTCGAATGTATAGGCCTACATTAAATAGATATATTAGTAAAAGTTTTAGAGTACACAAAATGGCACTAAAGCGGAAAAATTTCTGTTAAGTAGCAAACAAGCCAATGTAATTGCGTTCATGGATTACAAGTATGATAAATACACGTGTACGTATGATCAGTATCACTTGCATTTCACACTTCAGCGAGATATTGAAGACTATACTATGACTATAAAATGAAAGTTAGATCTAAAATTAAGTTATAATTGAAAAGAGAGTTATGTGTAGTGTTTAAAGATTTTTTCACCCATGTCATCACAATATAGTCGAATACCTCGCTGGGAGTGGGCATTTTTTAGAGCATGTTGTACTACTTTTTGTTGCAGCGGGTTGCTTTTGTTCAAGCGAGTAATCGACTCCATGGTTTCAGGTTGCCATGGAGTCAGATGGATTATACTCTCTTTGGGAGTGAGTGGCAACGATGAAAAGAAAAGAAAAAAAGAACGTAGGAAAAAATATAATAAATCTTCCATCTAAATCTATTATCTCTCTATTCTAAATAAAGTGAAGGCCGCTGGCGCTGTCAAAGCTTGTTGACCTATCTCCTCCTAAACCGTAGGGATTTGAGTTTCGACTAAGGTGCCCACAGATTCGAAAAATTCCGAGGAACTTGCTAAGCTCATTTAAATTTCGAAAATCGAATTATTTTAGAAGATATTAATAAAAAACTGAAAAAATGAACCGAATGGTTGAAAGATTTGGCATAAAATCATTCATTCCTTTGCAACAAAGCGTTTCCAAGTATCTAGAATCGTGCGAAATTCACAAATATGAGTTAGAATAATGCCCATTTTACGCCAAAATAAAAACTATATGAAATAAGTAACTCAAAATGTGTTACACAAAGTTGACAATTTTCAAATATTGTCCAATAGGTTTTACATTATTAAAAATACAGCTGAAACATATGTTCTGATTTTATTACGCTTTAGCTCCTAATTAATATAACTTTTGAATGGCAACATTAAATATCATTGTGTTTTTGAGGAGTGAAAATAATTTTTCCAGCGATTATAAGCGGAGTCCGCACTCCAGGTGAAGTATAGCTCAGGACCCGTACAACACGGATTCCCATAACAAAATATCTTCCGTGTTATGAGGGGGAGGGGATCTACTGTAGTGTGAAGTAACGAATATCTTCTTTGTTACATTATTTAAATAATGATTTCTTCTAAATTTAGAAATACCTATAAAAATGTCCACAAATATTGTTCATGGTATACAATTAATAATAATGTTTGTCAAATTCAATGCTCTGTTATATGATATGAAACAGTCAGGCGGGCAAGATTGAAGTAGCTTGAGTTTTATATCTGGACTGATAACAGAGGTATAAAAAATTGGCATTTTAAAATAAAGATGATTAATTTTACTTCTTGTAAACCCTCTGAAAAAAGAATTCTAGTATAAGCGAAATTTCCTATTTAAGCTTTGCGAATACCTATTGAATTTTTGAAAAACGGACAACTCGACTTTGATGTGGAAAGTTATAATTATAAACCCACCCAGTATTCGAGTAATAGAAAAATTTCATATTTCAGTTTTGTGAATAATTAATTAGTTTTTGGAAAACTATTAAATTAGAAAAAAATATGAGAAGCTGTTATCATGTATGATATGATTCATTTTTACGGAGAACAGTATTTAAAGTATGAAACTGACAAGAGAAATTTGATTTACCCTGAAAGTGTACATGCGTAACTAATATTTTATGATGCACAATTTTTAATAAACGAAACTGGGGAAGTTTATCTCTTAATCAAATACGTTTTTGAGCGGTTTGGGCGTACACATAAATATATACGAAATTATTTTTTCTCATTTTCAAAACCAAGAAAAAAATGCTCAAAAAGCTTAGCTTTTTTGGATCCCATTAAAACTAAGATTTTCAACTATTTTAGCCAAATATTTAAAGTTTTTTGGATCTCCTGTACTATTTACAGTGTATTTTGTATTAATAATTACACATGCTATAGTTTTAATAAAGGAAATACCAGTAAATGCTTTTAATAGTAGGACAGTTTTATTTAATTACTGCTTAGTTAGAAGAAAGATATGTATGTGGTACTAAATGCGAGCAATACAGATATAATCAGATTAACCATTTCGCACATTGACAAAAATAAATATTGAAAAACAATATTTAGAACTCATGTATACAGTATTATGTAGGGTTTAAATAAATCCATTAAAAATGGCAGTTACAGTTGCCGTTCTAATTGCAGTTATTAATTCCAAGCCATCAAAAACGGTGGTTTAGGGGAAAGATTTTTAAATAAAAACCTTTTAATAAAGGTAAATGAATAAATAAATGCAGGCTTTTTAAAATGCTTCCGTAAATGTAATTTTATAACATGCATTGACGTTTTAGACTTAATTAATTCAAAATATCAATGCAGGGTAGAGCTACTTGTAATATTTTTGCAAAATTAACATCTGGTGTCGAATTTATTTTATCTTTAGTTTTCTTTAATAAAACGAAAAAATAACTTAATAAGTTCTCAACAAATTTTAAAAAGATTTATACAATTCAGTGCTCGCCTCAATAATAAGTTATCATTATCGTTATGATTATCAACATTATAACAATAAATAGCATATTTAACAGTGTTACTTTACAGGATTCCAAATATATAGAAATCTTAGCGATCAAACTGCCTGTCTCATCCATTGACTCCAAGCCGTTCCAGTTCAACTTCATAATCCATCTTAGTATCAATAGCATACTCAGCTGTACACTTAATGCAAATGGGTAAGTCAAGCATTAGGGCATAAATTACAAACATAAGACACGAAGTCATTATTAATGTTGTAATAGTTATACCTTCAAATCAGATGAGCAGCTTCATATCATATGAGAGAATAGTCGAAAGTAACAACATTTTTCAAATATGGATCAATCCCAATTATGTTAAATTTTTAATTTTACATTACATTCAGCGTAGCTTTTTTTATTTGTGAAACACTAATAATAATGAAATTTGTAATTATCAGAGTTTTACACTGAGAAAAAAAATGTTTTGTTGATTCAACAAAAAATAAATCGGATATAGATAGTTTAACGAAATAATTGTATTGATTCTACAAGGTTTTGTTAAACACCAAAAAAAAAAAAAAATCGAAAGAACTTGTGTATAAAAGATAAAATAATTAAAACTATATGTTTTAATAATTTACTATTTACTTAAGATTTAATTGTTTTAAAATTTTTGCAAATTCAAAGAGAAATGTTTTGTTAATTCAACAAAAATTGTGCTAGCAAAACTATTCGTTTGGAAGAACGCCAAAAAAAATTTAAAATTTTTTTGAATCAACAACATTTCGTTGAATTCAACAACACATTTTTTTCCGAGTAAATTTATAAATAGAAGTAATAATAATGCACAAAAAAAGTAAAATGATCTATAATTAAAAGTAAGAGATATTTCCTACATACTTTTAGTAAGATAGATTCATAGATTTATTTTTTGCGTGTAAGAAATATTTATTTAGTATTTTCTTTCATTGTATATTCCATTTACAGAAAACATGAATTACAAAAACATTAATAATTAGTAATAAAATCAGAAACATTGATACTCTTTACTTAGTGGTTGGCATATTCACATTAGTTATTTTCTTAAATAAAGTATTCAAATATTAGATGAACAATTTTACGCTATTCCTCAGTTGTTTGTCTGTACTTACGTATTTGCTCCGCCCGTTTAAGATGCTATAAACATAAATATAGACAAATACGAGAACTAATGGTTCTGTGCTGTTATGCATTATTATTTTCCTCTTATTTAGTGGTACTTGTCTATATGAAAAAAAATATATTCATATCTACTTCCAAAACAGTTGTGATTTGTTTAAATTCAATTGAAGTAATTTTTAAAAAAAATTCTGAAGGTAGTATATATTTTTTCACTAATTTAGAGGGGGGGATGCTGTTAGGCTGTCGGCTTTAGAATTAGGTCCCGAGAGAAACGAAGCATGTGTGAATAACAAATATGTTTGCGACTACAGAAACTGCATTTAAATATTATTTGCTTTTTACGTATTTTAAATGGAGTATAATGCATGGTAGTATACTTCATTAAAAATAACAGAGTATGCAGAGTTACTAAATTTGGATTTTTTCAGGCATTTGGCGAATAGAGATAGTTACGACAGTATTTGCGAACTGTTTTAAGTGTTCTTATAAAAGAAATATTTATGCTATATGCATGAATTTTAGCCTGTGTTAATCAGGAATAGTGCAGCTTTCTATTAGCAAAAAAGTTTCAAATCGGTTCTGTGGTTAAAGAGATGCCCATAGAGCGTAATGTATTAGAATTATTTTGAGTGTTCCTGTAAAGGAACTATTTGCTCTACATGCATGAATTTTAGCCTATAATACTCAAGAATAGTGTAGCTTACTATCAGTGAAAACAGTTTTGGAATCGGTTCAGTACTTACAGAGATACGCATAGAGCGTAATGTAATTCTTATGAGTATCCCTGTAAAAGAACTATTTGTGATACATGCATAAAAGGTAGCCTATAACACTCAGGGTCCCCCCAGTGTCTAAGAGGTTCTGCTCTCAAAACTGGAAGGCGGGAGGTGCCAGGTTCAAACCCCGGTCGCGCCTGTCGACCTAGCCGCTAGCAGATTTCCGAGTTTTTTTCCAAAACCTCGCGAAAATACGGGCTAGGATCCCTTAGAAAATTCCACGCAGAGGAATTCCCCACATGGGCCTAGGATCATATAGGCCTAGGACTTTCAATCAGTGAAAAAAGTTTTAAAATCGGTTTAGTAGCTACAAAATTTCCATAGAGCGCAATGCATTAAAATTATTTTGAGTGTATTTGTAAAAGAATTATTTATGCTATATGCTTGAAAGGTTGCCTGTATGTTAATCCAGGGCATAAGCTATCTTCATTAAAAAATTTTCAACAATTTTTGTGTGATTCAGTCAAAAACATCCAAACACATAAACGAACACATTTATATTATTGGTAGGATTTGGAAATTTATGAACTTTAAGAAACACATCTGGATTTTTCTTGGTACTTACGTATTATCCCGATGGTCATTCTCGCCAAACTGATTTTTTCGTCAAATGAGTTGCCAAACTCTTGCCAATCGTATTCAAAATCATTAATAATTTCATGTGCCCGGCATTTATCTCGGCAAAAAATCGCTCGTCTTGGCGGACCGCCGGGATAATACGTAATTACACTTTTCTTTGTTTATGCTTTTTAATTTGGCGTAAAATCAACATAATTTCCATACTAATTTATGTTTTCCAAATGCATGTGATTTTGCAAATAGAATTTCAGCTTTATTTCAAAAGCATAAATCATTTTGTGCGGGCGATAAAACGGTTTTTAATTAATAGTCAGAAAAGTAATTAAAATTTCTGGTACACTTTACCGAAGTCATGGGCCCAGTCATGCTCAAATTTTCAAAGCGCTGCTTTCTGTAGATTTGTCTGGAGAACATTCATTTCTATTATTAGAGATAGATAGATTTGCTATAAACCTGGCATAATTTCCGTATTATTTAATGTTTTTCAGATGCACGTGTTTCTTCATTGAAGTAATAGCATTCTTGTTAGCTCAAAACATTAATCACTTGATAGGGGCGAAAATCGCCAAGCATGGCAACGTAAAAACGGTTTTTAATTAATAATTAAAGAAGTAATTAAAAATCTAAAATTCTAAATAGCCTATAACCTTCTCCAGGGTCCCATCTATATCTAAAACCAAAATTTATCATAATTTATTCAGCGGTTTAGGCGTGAAAGCGTCATAAACAAACAAACTCACTTTCGCATTTATAATATTAGTTAGGATTGTCTTCTGTCTTTTCAATTATTATTAACTGGATGTATGTTGTATTTTTTTTCTTTTAATGCATTTTTTTTGTTTAATAGCACAATACAGTCGCTGCAATTAACTATAAGAGGAGTAAAAAGCATGCTGCAGTGCCTTTAGAAATGTAAAAAATGTACTGACTAAACAACATAAAAGTAGGCAAAGTAAAAATATCATTAGTATCTAGGTAATTTCTTTTTCTGTGAAACAAAAATTTAATTATTAAAATGTTTACTTACATTTTGAAAATGAATAATATATCTCATGTTTAAAATGTAATGTAAATGTACTTAACATGTCTTATATAAGGACAGAAACTTTCCTAACACTTCCTTACGCTTTAATACTAAAAAATGTATACCTAATTAAATATTTTAAAACTATGTATGAGACCAATCAATATCACGACTCACTTAAGCTTTATAACTATTTTAAAAATATTTATGACGCTAATAAGCATATTGACTCATTCGAGCTTAGTGAACAAACTTGCAAGTTAAATTGCACATTTTTACAATTACAAATCCCACGCATACTTAATTTTTAGATTAACATCTTAATTGGGACATTAATATTCATTAATTTCGAGTTTACATACTTAAAAGTCACATTTAAATTAATTTTATAAAATAACTTTTAAAAACTTGCTTCAACTTATTTATTTCAGAAAAAGGGGTTAACCATTTGATTACATTATTATTCAAGTAATTACATTACACAGTTCAGCGTACTTGAAGAAAATATTATAAAAGTATTAAAAAATCGTTTAATTACCATATACATTATAATCGTGTTAAAAGGATGAATAAAAATACAGGTTAAGTCTTAACTTGATTGCTTCTTACTTCCTCAGAAAATAAATTACCTTACATCATTAAAGTTTCTTTTGGAGATAAAATTTTATCTATGAAGAATAATCAAATCTATGTACAACATTCTTAATATTTTTGCGCTTTGATGTAGATAAATTACTTATTCGTAGACAAAAGCTAGAGGCATATGCAATTATAATTTAACTTTTTTATTAGGTGTTTCAAATATATAAAAACGTAGCAAGCTTGTTTTACAAGAGAAATTTTAATGCTCGAAATATGTTTCTGAAAAATGCAATATGTGTCAGATTCGAATGAATTTGCAATCACTTGAGAAATCTTTACAGCTTACGATAAAGACAAAACCAATGCATTATTTACTAGAAAATAATATTATTTTGAAAAATCTTTATAGCTAGTTACCCTGATCACTGACACTGTGGCAATTCAGTTTGTGCTACTCAAAATAAAATTCGACCGCAATATTACAAGTGTTTACTCGAAAAACGTAATAAAATCCACACCGTTGGTACGATCAGCTTGAAACTTTTCATACTTATTTATATTTAAAAGAAAGCCATTGAAAACAACTTGTGATACTTTAAAAATCTGCAAATGCACCGATTCCCTTATTTTTATCAATATTTCGTCATGTTTAACTACAAGAAATTGTTTCATCGGTAAAGAAAATTTAAAATCTGTCATAATCATTTCATACTCGAAATGATTATCAATTTTTCAGTTTCATGAAAGCTTTTACACAGAAAAAGTAAAAGATCACACCATTGGACTTATAGGATTGCAAATTTTCACAAATACGTTAAAAAATATAGGGTGAAAATGCTCTACTTTAAAAATCTGAAAATCTACATGTGACCTAATTTTTATCTTCAAAAACGTGAAATAATACAAAAAAGATAATCTTTGCAAAAAGCTTTAAAGAATTGCATAGACTATCTTTGGCAGGAAGCCTCGAATTTCGGATCTTTAAGCTTTTAATTTAGCAACTTAAGTGGCCGGAATATTACAGTGGTAACCGTGATATTAAATATAAAGTTGTTTATTTTAAGTGGGCAAATATTAAATGTATTAAGTGTAGATTTTTCTTTTCTAGTGTACGTTGTAATTGCCTCTCCAACAGGCTCTATCTTTCTTTATTTTGAAATATTCTTTGAAATTTCTGAATTTTATGAAACTTCAAGTAAACAACAAAAGTTGAGTTTTTTGCTGTATCATTACTCAAAAGGCAGTAACGAATAAAATTTGGAATTACTATATTTCTGATCCTTTGCTAGCGAAATCAAAAAAAAAAAAAACATTATTACGTATCTGAAAAATTACCTCCAAACATTTAGTAGCGGTTTGGAGCGCATAAATTTTCAGTCGGATAATTTAATTTTAATAGGATTATAAAGTAGATGTTTCATTAATCAAGATAAATGCACCAAAAAAAGTGAAAGAGACCTAACCATATCGATTAGCAGAAATGAAATAACCCTTCTCTTTATTCCCCCAAACTCACAATTATACACTTCAATTTTCAAAAAGTTCTTTACTTTTCTCTTTCTAAAAGTTTAGCCATTCTTTATATCCATTTTAGTACGAAGGGCCATAAGCAAGATAAGTGGATTTTCGATTATTGAATTATCCTATTCGGACAATTGAAAACTCTTGTCACTTTGGAAGGAAATAGATACTTTTTTTATACTTTTTCCCCTCTATTCCTCGGTCTTATCAGACACATATATGAGGAAGCAGAAAGAAAAAAGAGCAAATACATAAGAAATATTTCGGATATACGATACATGATTCAATATTGTGATGTTTCAAAGTGTCTACTTGAAATAAATAGGATAAGTTTGGATTACTTTTTATTCAACACAATGCATCTGATGTTTTTCTGCAGAGACTACTGGAATATGAATGGTGAAGGTTTACAGATGAGATGAAGACTTTTTGAAGTTACTTAATGAATTTTTGTGTGTAACTGGATTTATACTCTTACTTCTTAGTGTTTATTAAAGAACACTTTTGGCATGCTTTATTTTCTGTAATACAACAAGATGATTCCATTCAGTAAAAAAGGTGCACTGAACATACTCGTATAATTATAATCAATAATTTCTCTAATGCATTAGAGATATTTTTAATAAATATTAAATGGTTTTTTTTTCATACCAAATGCATTACACATGTTTTAAAATTATATATTCCTTAAACACTGCCCAACATAAATTTTTGTCTAATTCTGCTTATTTGTTTGTTTACTTTGCGTTATAGCAAGCGTACACAAAGTACATCTGCCTTGGAGAGGATGCCTTTTGAGGAATTCTAACGTGTATTCACGTTACATTTGGAGAAAACACCAGACCATTAGCTAAGCCACGTCACAGGCCCAAAACCTTAACCTACACACTTCAGCTGTCTACCATGTTCAGTGGATTATCCCCCTCAACCATGGTGGGGTATAGTTCCGTTAAAATAAAATGGTAAAATACGATATCTCAATATTATTCATGTTTTCTTTTTTAATAAAAGTGCGTCGCATTCTCAATTAGCTGCTGGATCACTCTGTAAATAAATCCTTCACCAGATTTTGAAAATGAAGTAATAAAAAATTAATAATTGCATCTGCAGGTGCACTGAACATACTCGTCACTAAGTAATTTAGTGATTTACATATTCTATGTAAATCACTGAATTACTTAGAGAAAACAATGACTCGTTTCATACTTTTTTATTTTATCCATATCGTATTCCATGTATACCACTCTCGAAACGTAAAATGCTTTCAAACTAACCACTACTGCATTATCAACAATAACATAGCGCAGTTTGATAACACAATTTTTAAGAGTCATGATACGCAAATAGGCCAGAATGCTCTCCCAGGCAGCAGATTTCAATACCAAAACCATCTATGGATCTTGACCCTAAACTTTGCATTTCAGGCCGTACCCACCAATAAAAATAAAGTCAGACAATGTCATAGATGGAGAACAGAGAGGTAGGTCCACTTGTCATATGTAACGTGTACTGTATTCAAGAGCAGTGACACGATAATTGATATATTTTCATAAGAAAATCAAACATTGCAGGTGTTCAATGTGGTCAAGCATCTACAAGCATGATGTTGCAGGAAATGGTAGTCACTTTGGAAATGCTGCTTGTTAATATTTTAAACAATCATTCAGGCATTTTTTTTTTCGTTTAGTTGCTGAGCATCGTCCACTATCGGTGAATATTTGAACTAATGCTGAAAACTTATGATTTTTGGTTTTCCACTATGATAATTTGATTTACAGTTATTCTTGTAATGAGAACAGAAATCGTTACACATATTGTTATGTCACTTCATCACAAAAGTGCTGCTATTCGGCATGTCAATATATAACTCTTATAAGTAAAATTCATTCAAATGTTACATGACCTACGGATACTGTCTGTACATACGATTACGTATATTCATACCAATATATTTTTCATATTTCTGTCAAGTTACGCGTTTTCAAGAACTTATTAAATATTTGTGAAACCATAAAGGAAATTTTGCTTATACTCGATTACCTTTTTAAGAGGATGTACAAACGCATAAAATAAGTAGTATCGGGAACAGATATCAAAAGTCATTACCTCATGTTTTAGAATAAAAAAATGTTCCTGCATGTTGTTATAAATTTACTTTACACTGATGATATAATTCTGTTACCAAGTCATAAAAACATGCATTGATGCAATGTTGCATATTTGATATTGTGATGAAGATCACATGTCAAATTTAATAACCATTTACTTGGTGTTATCTTTAATTTAATCTATCCAAAATCAAGAATTCTAAAGTACGTTTCTGTTCTCATTTTTCTCTCACTTCGGCTTTTAATCTGTATACTCGGTTTTTCCTATTTGTATTATTCTTAGTTGTGTATTTTTCTCATCAGACCTTTTTAGTCATTCTGGGCTAAAAATATATTAAATTACGTCCGTTTTGAATAGCAAAGGCTTATTGCTTATACCCTCTTTGGCACACTGTGGGCGTTTGTGATTTTGTTGCCCTGTCTCTTCTTTAAAATTATTTGCTCTCGGTTTCATTACTTTAATTTTGTTAGATAGTTTTAAGGTTGCTCTGGGATTGGCGTTGTTTATCTCAGCCAAGTTATTGTTCTCGCCAATGGGTAATTTAGTGTTGGCGTATTTTTCAGTTCATTTCGTCTTATTATCACTGTCCTTGTAGGACGTATTTTTATTTCGCTGAACCGCCACTAGCCGTTGTAATAGTTTTCTTTTAACCCATTTATGCCTAGTGTTCCTTTTTTGTGACGGTATTTTCGCTATCACTCGAAAACATTATTTATTTTTTCGAGCCTTTATGCACGAGTATTGAACCTCAACTCCACAAAATATTTTAACATGACCAAGTAGGATCTTGACATTACAATTTTTATACAAAATGATTTTAAAAGAAACCATCCCTTGATCAAGAAGTACACATCAGAAATCTATCTATCATTGCTGGTATTAGCAAAAATTGAAGAAATTAAAGCAAAAATTATTAGCAAAAATTGAAGTTCCAAAAATATCTGGGCGCAAATGGGTTAAATAAAACAGTTTTGAGTATTCTAATGTATTTTTCTTATATTGCAACTAAGTGTATCTAACCCGATTAATCCATCACAACGGAGTTTAATAATTACAAAACAGCCTAACCAAACTTCATATGCACAAATATACAAGAAACTAAGTTTCAATTTAAAACAAGCAGAAATCTCGTAGTCATTTGCTAAACTGGAAAAATATGCATCTTTCAAGTATTGGACTTTTTAAGCAAGTATTAAAAAAGAAGAAGAAAAAGATAATAACAATAACAGGGAAAAAAACGAAAACCAATTGGGCGTTTTTGCACAGGAATACGATGTACACTTAATGGAGCAAAAAGAAAAAATAATAACAACACTCACCCAGACTGAAGTAAGAAGAGACTAATAGCAAAGGTGTATGAACAAATACATCAAACAAAAGAATCTTAAAAAGCTGTGGATCGAAAAAAGGCACTTATTTCTGGAAATAATTCCACTCTTTTGTTGAGGTGCATTAGGAAGATACTCTTTCATTATCAGGCTCAATATGTTTATTGATAAAAACCTTGAAAGATAAATGCGAAAATCTTTCGCAACTTGTCTTTCTTATTTTTTCAAGATATTTCCAGCACACCAGACTCAACATGTTTTGCAGTATTTCATTCTATTCTTTTAGCACTTATGAGTATTATAAGGAATGTTTCTGTATATTTTGGACCGTACTTAAATAGTGTCATATTTATGCTTTTGAAAACTCTTTATTAATTTTATGGTCAAAAAACTCTTTTACAAACAGTACATGAAATAGGATTTTATTTGTATGTTTGCTTTACATAGAAAAGAGAATATCATACTTTCTTTTCTAAGATAACATAATGAGGATTAAATGTAATGGGTGCTTTGTGCAATGGACGATCTATAGTTAACATTGAAGTATTTATGCGCGATATTTTTTTTTCTATATATTCTTGCAAATTAACTGTATAGGACACTTTGTGAAAATTAGCTGTTCGAATGTCCTTTTAATCCCTCCAAATATTTTCTCCAGGCTTTTGGAACTTATATTTAGCATAAAATATAATAAATGGTAAAAATTTATTAAAAAAACGAACTTTAACAATTATTTAAAAACAACAAATAAAACTTCATTTTGCTAAAATGTTGAATCATTCAAATAAACAATATAAAATTGTTATGAGTTTTGAAAAACTGATACGATTTCAGTATAAAATATTATCATATGCTAGAAAATTAAAATCGTTCTTAAAAACTGATGGCGAACTTTATATTTTATACAGCATTTTTATCCACCTTTTCTCAATATTTAAAATCCTTCTCTACATTTATTAGTCAAGGTTTATGTATATCTTGACATATACATATACCATAAAATACCGAGAAAGCGCCCCCATAATCGTCAAGTAAAATCGCGATCAACGGGGCGGATAAACGGTAAAAATTGGGAAAATGTACCGTTCAAGCGCCTCCTCTTATCTTCAGGTGAAGCTGGGTTGATACTGTCCGTTCTGTTCCTCTAAGACCCCGCAAAGGCGTACCTAAGCGAAGCAAAGTAGAGAGGATACTTCTGACGTCACATTTCGCTGGCATATGACGTGATTTAATAGGTGTCATCTGTTATTTCACAATGGAAGTTTTTACTATCACAGAGAAGGGCAATTTTTACAAAGTTCGTATAAGAGGGAATCGAACCCACGACCATACACCTAGCAGCTTTAAGTCTCAGGCCAGTATGAATCCACCTTAAGCGGCGTTTATTCGGTACTTTAAGAGCAAGCTAAATGCAAGAGAAAAGCAGAGGGGGGGATCACTTTCGCCTTATTTTAAGGTACAATGTTACCCAAATTACTAGACTAATTATACACTGGTATCCATAATAAAGATTGCAAACAATATCTGTAATAACTGAAATATATCTTTTATTATGGGTGCAATTATATAGAAGATAACAAAAAATAGATAAATTGCGATTTAATAAACATTTTATAAGAAACAAGATCTAATCAAGATGATACTTTTTCAATAGTATACATCATCTTTAACACTATGCCGGCTTGTTGTGAAGCTTGTATAAAGCACTGCACGGGAGCCTCACATTACGTTAAGTAGCCCTTCGCTAGATATAAAACTCATCTTTAAACAATTTTTGTTATAATCTGCGTATATTTTGATGGCAAGACATCTGTAAAGCGGGGTTCTTTATTTTTGTCTCTTCTCATTACAATTCCGTAAAAATACTCCAAGACAATAATAAATACATACATAACTAGAACACTAATATATTATCGAATATCGTTTACGTCATTGAACAAGTTTTAAACTAAACAATCTTTCATAGATTTCATTCTTCTTTCTATGACGGCAAGTGTGTGATAATGAAAAATAACTGTAAGTTCTTGAAAATAAACATTAAAAATAGAATAGCATTCTTGTAATAACTATAATACAAAATTAAACTCCTCAGACAGTCTTCTAATTGCTTATCAAGAGTTGAATAAATTAAAAATATTTCTACAGTTTTCCAATTTTCGAATATCCAAATTTTCATTAAAACATCAGGCGGTATTTCAATATTAAAATTTACTAATACTTTTTAATAATAATTATTATACAGGTTTCTTATTATAACTGCAGAATCATTTACTCACACTAATGGAATATGAATTTCAACGGCAGCCCTCCAAGGTGGTCTATTAAACTAATTTTTTTAATGATTGTCTATTAAACTAATTTTTTTAATTTTTTTAATACGCACTTTAGCACTCCATCTTTCCAGATCTCGCGTATCTATTAAAATTCCAAAGTCCATCTTTACACCATAATTCGCGGTGTGTTTTTAGATGGTATTTTCATAAATTTGTCAAGTCTACTTGTTAAACAAGCAAACATTGAAAAATATATTGCTCATCCTATAACGTAGAAAATGCCGGTTTTGAGAAGAGTTAATTAAATTTATTTTCTAATTATTATGTTTCAAAATATATTTCTACTGGAAAAGAAAGAAACTTTACCATGTTTTTAAAACTACCATACATTACGTCTCAAAGCATCAGAAAAAAATAATCTAATTATACATTTACATAAAATGCATATATCAAAATGTCTTTCCAAAAGTGACTCCTATCGATTCTCAATATCTTACCGTCTGTATATTCCGCATATTTCTACAGAAATACATTTTATTCACTGCGCAGCAAAAGTCACCCTAATGTTATTACTTCCATTTACCTATGGATCAAAAGGCGCCTTCTTTGAAGGGTCTAGACTCAGACATCCGAAGTTCATAGCTAACTTTTCCTTTCATTTCTCTTACTTTGAATCAAGTAAATTATATATCTACTTCTCAGACTAAAAATTTTATTTTATATTTCAATGACCTATTTTCAATTTCAAGAACCAAGATGAAAAAGTAACATCAGGTCTAGAAAACTCGCCATTAGAACGATTATTTTATTGCATATATAACGTAAAAGACTCAATAAAACATTTTTCAAGATTTTTTTTTCTTGTTTTTTACAGTCGTTACTTTGCCTTTTGCTGGTAGCATGTATATTTTCTAAATCTTTATAAATAATTTATTTTCTCTCTAAATTTACTTAATAAAAGATATGACTTATTTTCAAATTTTTAGGTGAGATTACATACATTATATGAGATTTTCTATCGAAATAACACTTATATCACAGGGTAATCATTCAAAAATCCAGAATATTATAGAACATTCTATTCGTGTAAAATATTTCACTTTGATACTTCAAAATGAATCAAAAATATTCGCTGTAATACAGGCGTGCAAAAAAGGTGGTAACACGTTTTCATTATTCATCTATTAGCGATAAGTGGGAGATGTAAATTGAAAAAAAAAATCAAAATGAGGTTGGAAAAAAGGACAAGTTAAGAAAAAAATTTCATTCAATAATTTTCAAAAATTTACACTTTCTACACTTATATACGATCCCCGTAGATATTTTCAATTGCCAATTAATACAATATTCCACATATCCTAATTAGGTGATGTACAAATGTTTATCCTTTCATCATACGACGTCTCAGAAATATCTTATATGAAAGATGGTTAGAGTCTATGCATGAATTTGAATGTAAACGTCTATTGCTAGAGAGCAAAAATGTACTTTCTCTCTCCATTTCTGTACGATTCCTGAAACACGATCATCCGATGTGATTTTGTCCTTTCGAGAGCCATTGAAAAGTGGTTTAAGTCAGCGGACATTTACCTTCATATCTCTGACACGTTTCAGGATGCAACTTTGTATATCACCTCATTAGTGTATGGCACACATTTTACTAACTGATAATTTTTTTCCTACGGGGGGTCGTATATCAATTTAAAAAGATTAACTTTTTGAGAATTAACAAAAGGTAACTTTTCTTAACGCATTTTTTTTTCGACCTTGTTTTGAACAATTTTATTTTTCAATTTGAAGTACCCATTTTTTTTCAATTGGTTCAAATTTCTATTTTCCACTGATACTTGATTGAAATAGCCTAACTAGATATTGTTTCAATAATTAGATAATTAGATTGATAATTATATATTGTTTTTGGATCAACGTCCCCAGAGCCCTGATTTCTCCAATGCTGGTTTCCGTAGATTGGTACAGAGATGAATTCTGGTTCAAATGCCTTGTATTTTTCTATCTCTTGAATAAATTTGTTTGGATAGAGGCACCTCTTAAAAGAGAAATGTCATATTCACTGGCATTACGAAACTGCAAACCCCTATAGTTCTGGGAGAAAAAAAAGAAAAAGAAAATCGAAAAGAAGACAAAATATGAAAGGAGGGGTAAAAGTGTTCCCTCAGTGAGGAGCCTTTTCAAAATCATTAAAATTGTAAAACAGAAGCAAATAAATTAAAACGACATCAGTGTAAACGGCTGAAATATAAATTTTCTTCACTGACCTTCCATTTCCTTCTTCTTCTTGTTGTTGTATTTGAAACATTTATTTTCGGGTTAGTTTGATTGTTTGAAGAACCCGTTTGTGTGAACAACACAGCGAAAGTTTTTACTAGCACACATGAAGAAAATTTTATCAACCAGAGGAGCATTGGGAATCGAACCCACGATATACGTGATTATTGGAGAAGAGAACATGCCCTTAACGCCATTTTAACCTAGCCAACCTAAATATTTTGCAGTAAGTACAAACTGAAACAAGAGCACTGAGAAAAAAAAATAAAAAAGAAAAATGGTGTTAAGAAATTTTTTAAAAAATATTGTAAAATAACAACATAACATGTAGCTATTTGCAAAATCGGTTCGACTGGTACAAAACCCTTCATGTACCACCCAAAATTATAATTTTGTATAGAAGTACATTTTATGGTGTTATTTTACAAAGTTTTAATTATTTTTGAACACAAATTTTGATTATTGCAAGTACAGTTATGTAAATTTATCCTAGAGGAACGCTATATAGCTTTTTATTTTTCTTATACATAAATCATAAAAACGGAAATCAGCTGTGAAATATGTTTTAAACATTCAATTTTAAATTCATTTTAAAAGTAAAAAATGGCATTTTTATTTATAATTAACCTTGTACCAAAGAGATGACAAAGTTATCGAAAACAGTGCACATAAATAGAAGTCAGAAAACATAAAATTCCATAGCTACCTTTATATGTTGTTTGAAAATGCAGATTTTGTATGACTGTTCAAAAATATAGCCACAAAGTTTTATTTAACAACCAGGGCAGAAATATCTATTTTTTTCCCAACCTTATTTCCATGTTCTTTTCTTTTTGTCTTTTTTAAATAGAAAAATAATCTTTGAAAATTGTAGTCTTTTTCAAAAGAATCCTGACGAATTAAAATAGAGATAAAACTGTTACCTATGTACCGCATTTACTTTTCCACGCCTTTTGATCGGAAAAAAAAGTCTAATCTAGAACTAGAAAGTCAAAGTCTAGAAGCACATCAAACAAGAAAAGTGAGAAAAAAGTATACAAAACAAGGAATGGGCAAAGATGAGAGGCGTTTAAAAAAGTAGAGAAGAATCCTTCTGATGAGTCTTATAATCGGTTTGTGTCACCAGTGTCCTCAATATTGAAAATGATACCCCTGGGTGAGGCAATCCAGCTGAAGGTCTCTCATCTGGTATCGATACCAATTTAGGAGACTCTGTCCGAAAGAAGGGTACTCATCCGTAAACACTAAAAGCTAGGAATTTCTATTTACTCATGAAAAAATTATAATCCATATTCATGTAATATTCATATTCATGTAATATTATTAGTACTATTGAGAGTTCCATAGCCCTCCTTTATGGATAGTTGCGCTACTTATGATGCCATCTTTCACAGAGCAATATCAAAGTACATCTGAAAACTATTTAAATGAAAAAAAAAATCTCTCTTTTTTTTCTGGAAATAAAATTTACTTCACAGAAAAGTGCCACTTAAAGTAAATCAAAACTCCTATGAGTTCTCTATATTTTTGTTATTTCGTTTCGGATTCCTAATAAATTATTGAGATTTTAAATCTGTCATATATTTTGCTTGGTTATTACATGTGTTTAACTAATTTTCGACTTCAAGGATTAATACCATTAATTTTAATACATAAAAACTAACTTATCTTTGTTACCTATGCATATGTAAAAAAAAAAGGAAAAACTGATGAAAATAGATTGAATTGGAAAAATGTTCTTTCATAATCTATACTGATATTTATGCAAATATTAGTTAAAGAATTTACATAATTGAAGTTAAACACTCTTCAAATAAGAGAATACCATTCTACTTTGTAGAGTGCAGCCCCAGAGTGCATTAAAACATGTAAATGATTAAATACTTTAATTGCTTTAATGACTCTTAAAATCTCAGCTTAGTCTTGAGCGTAGAAAAGTTCTACGTTCCTATTAAATGACAACAAATTCTGTTTAATTTAAGCCTGGAATTAAAAATGTTAAACAAATCGGATTTTAAGCCAAGCGTTTAAGGAAAAATAGTTCTATGTTGAAATTAATCTTCCCCTTAAGATATAGCATTAAAGGAAATGGGTATTTTTAAGCCGGGAGTCATTTGCATTTTAAAATTTAGAGCGTGTGATGTACTTAAATAAATTTATAAAACTCTTACCGGATATATATGTATTATGATAATTCAGTAAGATTTGTTAGAAGGGAAATAGGCTTTTCTTTTATGACTTAGTGTGCTAAAAAATGGCAATAATTTACTTTATTAAAAATAAAATATAGTATTTATAATAACACCTGAATAGATAGTATTCCGATTAATGCAATATTCTGGTGCATAATTTTTACATTTTTATTGATTCGCTCACCGATTACTATAGAAAAAATAACTGTGTAATTTAAAGATGTTATTAAATATGTTTCCCAGTTTTATTATACAATATTTTATGACTTTTAGAAAGAGTGATATATTCGGAACTTTAATTTCTTGTTCACAGTAAAATACAGTAATCTATATCTATTTCATACTTTCCCTACACGGTAAAAAAATTCGGAAACGTTACCCCAAAAAATGGGGCAGCTCTTGTAGTTTGAAATTGCGGAAACGTTTCCGAACGATGCGGGTAAAGTATTTAGAAACGTTTCTGCATATGTCGGAAACATATTTACCTATTTTCCTGCATTGCAGGTAAAGTTTCTGGAAAAGATAGGTAACGTTTCTGTATATTTTGGTAAAATATTGAGTAACCTATCCGCGTATTTCGGAAAGGTTTCCGAATTAACGAGTAACCTTTCAGAGTTTTTCAGAAAAAAGTAGCATGCACTAGATGAAGCGTTTCGAGTATCTTAAACTAGGTGGCAACACCAAACTCTGTTGGAAGGGGCGGTGAGGACTAGCGACCAGAATCGAACGCTGGACCTACGCATTCGGAAGAAAGCACGGTACCACGACGATGCGGTTTTCTTGCCGTATTTTAATTCAAAAGTAAAGTGACTGCTGCAAAAGTCATTTGTGGTACGGCTTGTTTTGGAAACTTAAAATTTTTTTAAAGTATTTTGTAAATGGAGAGAAAATACCATAATTAATAAATATAAATTAAAAATCTTAAATCTTTTTTCTTCCACATAAATTATTTTCAGGAGATAATGTGCTGTTTTATTTAAGTATTCATCCGGCGACGTCACCTGGTGACTGGTCACAAATAAACTTCACAGTGATCACACAGTGAAGTTACATCACTCACAAGTTACCAGACCCTTATTATCGCATGGTCAAATCAGGACTTTGCCCAGGGACCCCAGTTTCAAATGTTGTTCTGAAATATTCTTTTATATGTCAAAATATTATGAAAAAGAAAACAAATTTTATAGATGGGGAACCCCAAATTCATCAATGCCCGGGGCCTTGTTGGTCATAATCGGGCTGTGCAAGAAGCTACAATGTGATAGTCCTGTGACAATTGTGACCCTCTGTGACGTCACAGCGACTCTTTTGTGACCATATGTGCTATTAGGGAAGATGCGTTCACTGTTATCCCTCTGTCTCTTGGCACTTGGCGCATGCGCGTGAAGTCCCAAATAAAGATTTCCTTTCGCCCGTAAATACTTTACCCCGAAATATGGGTTATGTTTCCGAAAACGTGAGTTCGAGTAGAGCATCGGTAGGTTACGCTATACTTTCGGAAACCTTTCTTCTGTAAGTATGTAACGTTTCTGAATTTTTTTACTGTGCATAAAAGTATTATTATTCATTCAAATTTTAATTCACGTAATCAATCTTATTTAAAGGAACATTTAATAATTACGAGAATATGTAAATAAGAAGCTAAATCAGAAAAACAATTGGTATTACACAAGATAAGTTAATGTTGATAAGAGATATATCAATTAACTCTAATTATCACATATCTAATCCTATAACGCGTATAAACAGATTCAAAATAAAATTTCATAAAAATTTGAATTCCTCGCCACATTTTTACAGACATTAGATATTACTTTTTTGTTTTTGTTCAAGTTATATGTGAAAAGAAATACGAAGATTCTTTTTTTTAATTTTGTTCTATACTGCAAAGAAAGGGACATGAATGTTCGGCTGGAAAAACAGAACAATAAAATAGCACAAATCCGGTTACTTCAGGATAAAGACACCGTCTTCCATTCAGTGGATGTATAAGAATTGAAGAACTTCTTAACGGTAGCTGTAAAAATATAGCTTAAGAATGAAATCGAATAAAAGAAACGGTAACTTGCGGATTTAATACGCAGGATAATTGCACTATCACATTATTAAAAGAGTATTAGTCATCTTGAATTGAAAAACTGATTGAAAATCTAAGAGGTCCATTGAAAATAAATTATGGGATGGAAGTCCGAGAAAAGAAAATTATGTGACTGACTATTTGCTTATTCAAAGAAGCCAGTTAAAGGAAAATGATTCATGACATAAGAGCATAAATATCGTGTCTGTGAAATGAATTTTTATTTTGCGTGTACATGACTTAAATCAGGCGTTTCCAACTCACAAATGCCCGAGGGCCGCAGTCGAATACAAATATCTAGTGGGGGCACAAAGTAATCAGCACCTTACACAAAGCATTTTAGGGATTCGGGATATTTAAGACATTGATGAAATTTAGCCAACTTCCATAAAGTAATAAAAAACAAAACAAGTACAGTGAACTCGCGCTACAACATGATCTATTTAACGCGAATGGGTTATTACGCGAGATTTTTCTCGCAAGTAACGTATCTCAGACCTATCCCGGATTCCCAACCGACAGCACAAGATTTTTCACCAGTAGTAAGAAGCGCAAACAGAAGTGTGCGGTGTGAGAAGAACAGAAGTGAGGGGTAAGTATCGTCTTCGTGATTTGCTATTGAAGAACAGCAAATCACGAAGACGTGATTTGCTGTTCTGGTGTGAATTACATAGTTTTACTGAAGGCTGAAGCACCGTCTCAGTAAACTAAACCTGTCTTTATTTATTATTTTATGTAGGGAATGGTAATATATAGCGATGGAATGTTTTAGAAATGCCTGTAACTGTCTAAAGTAACTGTGGGTATGTTTCAAAAAGTCGTATATATACTCAATATCACAACGCGGAATTTTCACTTACGCGTGTGAAATAGAGGGCAAAAATAATGCGAAGGGTCTTTTGTAACCTCTACAGAAGGGATGTCCTCCTCCAGGTCTGTTGTTGAAGGTCTCATAAGCTGGAGTAAAAGAGAATCCGAGAGGCAGCTCTTATGCCTGTTTTAAAAACGTCAACATGCCAGTTTATGCACGTGAAAAGCAGAGAGGACGGTGAAATAAAGCACAGGCGGCCGCACAAACTTATGGAAACAGAGGAAAAATCAAATACATTCTGAAATAATCAGCATTTGAAACTGATGTGGATTTTCGTAAAAACTTCTTTTCCCAATAAATAAGAACATCTAAATCGATGCGGTAAATTCTTTTCCCAGAAGGCTTAGCGGATCGCTAATTGTGAACCTCTAATAACTCAACAAAACGACTTGCAGGTAGCTCATTTATCATATTTTAGATCTGGTTCTGAATGTTCAAGTAAGTGAGCCATCAGTAACTTATGACATTGGAACTGTTTGGAATAACAATC
This sequence comes from Cheiracanthium punctorium, assembly GCA_038373885.1. Classification (NCBI taxonomy): domain Eukaryota; kingdom Metazoa; phylum Arthropoda; class Arachnida; order Araneae; family Cheiracanthiidae; genus Cheiracanthium; species Cheiracanthium punctorium. The sequence continues at coordinate 991,012 of JAWZYV010011764.1, forward strand.
CAATCGCATTATCTAATTTAAAAGTAGTCACATACACATAAATAATACTGTTTGTGAATTACAATTTGTAATAAGATAAACTACCTTATATAAACCTATATGTTAATATTTATATAAATTAGAAGTTAATAACATTCTGGTAAAATATTAAAAATACTGCATAAGAATTATAAATTAAGTTTTAAAACAAATAGGCATTGGCTGAGAATTAATTAAAAAAATGTGTAATATCAAATATACTGTTTTATCCCTGAATTTATTTTAAAGCCTTGGTTTACGATTTCTTATGATATTCTTTATCATGGTAACTATGAGTTAAACATTTTATCATGTCACTGACACATTAAATAACATACATAGTCATGTACATTTTAATCATGAATATATCCGGCTAATCTGACAATTTTTTCACGGAGTATTTAATTTGCATCCAATGTTTCTTTTTAGTAAGAGCAAATGATATGGTCATCATTATAATCTAGGATTCCGATAATTGAACATTCAATGTAAGATAAAGTGATATTACCATTTAAATATTCGAGTACAAGCGGTTTTTAACTATACACTAAATATTTAAGTTAAATCAAAATGTTTCCGATAGAAGTATCACTATGTATAATTCAGATGTAATATCGATACTCATTATTTGTATTAAATTAAAAGCATCGTATGCTAGTTTAATATTAAAGAAATGACGAATGTGACGCTTAAATTTTTTATAATTTTTGAATGTATTTAAAAAGAAAAACACATATTTGAGCTTCAGGTAAATACAGCTAGAGCGGGTAAAAAAAATCTATTTGGTTTCCAAACAGCTGAATATAACTTATCTTAAATCGAGTACTTAAAATGTTTTCAAAATGTTCAATAATTTTTTGATTTTTATGAAAGTAAATATTCGGCTATGCATTTAAATGTTAAAGCTGCATATTTGTTTTAACTACTTTTTAAACTGTAACCTGTAAAAAAACTGAAACCATATAATGTAAAATTGAATATTTAATTTTCAAATGACTTGCATGAAAATGAATCGTAAACTAATCATGGTGTAGACAGAACTAACGTATTTATATGCGACAAGTATTTTCTAAAAACTGATGAAAAATCAGTAATATTAATAAGCATTCTAAGTAAACATAATGACACATACACAGAGAATTTGTGTCGAATAAAATGGAATCATGCCTTAAGAATATAGGCTAAATATAATAATGTGATGATTTTGTTAAATATGATATGCATATACGTCTTAAATCACAAGAAATAAAAAAAATTTATCACAAATTAAACTTCATTTTACATTGATATTACTGATAAATTTTCGTACTATTGCATGTTGCAAAAAATAAATACTTAGAAAACACTACAAGAGTTACAATTCTTAATTACTTTAATTTAAAAACAATAAAGAAAACATACAGAAAAATTGCAATTGCAATTATTTGACACCTTAAATATATCGTACCTTGTGAATGCAATTAATTATCCCCTTTTATTTTACAGCGGTGTAATACGGAAAAACTAACAGTTAAAAAGTACTTACTTTGTAAAATAACGAAATTTGAAGTACACCGTTCCTATTGCAAACTGGTATTAAAACATAAATTGTAAGACCTTAGCACATCTGTATACAATTTTTTAATTAATTCACTTGCTCGACGATTACACAAATGCGTGTATTTTTAAAAACATTATATTTTTCTTTCCATGCCATTAAATAAAGTCGGTTATTCATCTGCCTATGCGAAAACAACTTATTTCAACTAATTCTATAAGGTAAGTATTGGGAGCAGGTGTTTGGCTACCGATTTAATAATATTAACTGAATTCAAAACAATACACGTTTTGTTGACTTAAGGAGGTCTTCTTTTGTTCCCGAGAAAAAAGACGTTCTGCTAAGAAAATTGAATTGCGAGGAAATAGAGTTGCCCATTTGCAAAAGCAAGCATTATTACAGGATTAAAAAAAGTTTTAGTTTTTAAAAAAGAAGCAGTAGTTAAACAATCTAATATCTTAATTGGTAATAAAATTTAATTACTTCACAAAGTGTGCTAAAATTATTTTATTGATATCCTGTAGATTAATGATGGTTTAAATCCTTAAGGCAGGGATGGCTAAATTGTGGCGTATGCGCCAAACCTGCGCATTGGAAAATTTTTCCTACTTATTGTATATTGAAGACTTTTAAGATATTTCTATGAGCGGAAATATTTTATTTCTTATATTTTGTGATCTGATGTCGAAAGGAAGCATTTTCACAGTACAAAATACAATATCATTAAAAATTGGACCATCTTTGACATAATAAATATCCAAACACACACACACATACATATACAGGGCTAGCAAGAAATAAGTTGCCCATTTCAGAGCTTTCTAGAAAGTGTTCTATTGGTCCAAAGGAGATAAAATTTGTACTACGGGCAATTCAAATGATGCGCTTGACATTTATTAAATAAAAACTTTTAGTCCGACAATCCGCCGATAGGTAGAACTGCAATACCCATAAACACATTTTATATGCTTTATAGATGTTAAATAATATAAAAACTTCAAAACTGCTCAATATGCCCCCTTCACGTGAAACAATGTGCTCTAGTCGTAGAACTATATTTTCCACAGCTTACCGGAGTGAGTCTACAAGAATATCAACAACATAGAACCAAATGCTGTCCTTCAGATCTGGCACAGATGCTGGCCTTTGACCATCAGGAAACCCTACAACCTGGCTTGTCCATCAGGAAACCCTACAACGAAAAGTCGCATAGGGTGATATCTGGCGAACGTGGAGGCCATGCTATTGAAAAATAACGTTTGATTACTCGTTCATCTGTCAAATACTGTCTCATCAATTGCTGTACACGACGCTCAATGTGAGGAGGCGCACCATCTTGCATGAGAATGATGTCCTGAAGGCATCCAAGATTTTGAAGTTGTGGAATTACAAAATTCCTCAGCATATCACGCTACCGTGGTTCTGTAATGGAACATATCTGGATTCCATTTGCAATTATCTCCTCGAAAAAATACGGTCTAATGATAAATGTAACAGCACACGATATTGTCACTTTTTCAGGATGTAAGGGATGTTCTTGGATAGCGTGGGGGTTTTCGAGGGCACCGATCCGAGAAAAATGTGCATTAACTTGCCCATTTCGGTAAAAGTGAGCTTCGTCACTCCATAGAACGTTCCATAGCCAGCTGACATCAGTCACCATTCGACTCAGCAACTGAAGTGCAAAAGTCTCAGAGTCCCCGTCCTTGGTGTATAGACTTGATTTTATCAGGATAAAAATGCAAAATCTGCCATAAAATTTTCCGTACACTGGAATACGGCACATTCACTACGCGGGACACAGCTGGTATACTCTACTCACAGTACATTGCGGCGACTGGCTGATGGTTTCAACGACCGCTGTAGCCGCATTTTCGACGCTAGAAGACGGGATTTGCTTTCGTCCTATCCCAGGAACAATTCGAAGTTACCCAGTAGTTTCAAATTTTTGTATCATCTTCAGTAGAGCACATGGAGACATTGGACCGCTTCGTATCCGCTTCATACGACGGAATTCTTTTAAAGCTGCAACAGAGTTCTGCTGGTTCCCGTAGAACAATTTTACCAGTAGCACTTTTTTTTGCAATGTAGACATTCAGAGAAGTAACTAATGCTCTTGCAGATTCCGCCGTCTTTTTATCCAAAGAATAATGCTAACTGGTATGCGCTGTAACGCAAAAGACATGCCACATTCGCAATACATGTAAATAAATAACATTTATTTTATAGCGCCATCTATTGGTGTAACAAATTTTTGTACTTAAGTTTTTATTTAATAAATGTCATGCGTATCATTTGAATTACCCGTATCTCAATTTTATCTCATTTGGACCAATAGAACGCTATTCTACAGCCCTCTGAAGTGGGCAACTCATTTCTTGCTAACCCTGCATATAATTGTCTTCCTTGGAACAAAAATTTCACAGTTTCAGTACCATGCTCACATGAAAAGTCAAAAGAAATAGGGACAATATAGGTACTGAGACTATGATAAAAATGAGGTCAACTATGCACATTTTGGAGAACAGATTACAAAATAACAGCGATCATATGACATTTATAAAAATAAGTAACCCGCGAGGAAATTTTGTTTGACGCGCATCTCGCATTTCCAGTCGTCGACAAAGCTAATAAAAATGCATAAAGGAAAATATTTTTTTCTGTTTAAAATTAAATTAAACAGTTCAGTTTCCTTTCTGATAGCCAAAATCTATTATGAACATCAATTTCAAATGGTATAAAAAAATCATGCTTAATAAGTAAATAAATCTATACACAGCAACCATATGTTTTTCATATCTTTTGATTATAACACTAATTTTTTATTTTTTTGTGGATATGGATAATGATCTGATCATGCTTCCAATTCAGAATTCTGGTAGGATTTCTGGCTTATAAAAATTTCCCCAGTCATGAAACCAGTCATGAAAAACTTTGAATAATCAGGAAATTTCATCTTCACAGAGAAAGTCAGAGTAAATTGGAATTTCCTGTTAAAAACGACGAAAATCGTTAATTGAAATTTGAAAAGTTTTCTGAAGTCTATATACGTCATTATAAATAACGTTTCATTTGACGTATAGATGGAATGTTTTAAATGTGACTTAATAGCAATTATGACGATTATAGATTTTTTTTTTTTCATTTTTAAGGAGCGTCTAATTAAAACAAAATGCTTTAGGGTTAAACTGCGCTTTATTGTACAGTTTGTTCAGATTAAATAAGCCTTTATATTATTATTTTTTTCTTAAAAAATAAACTAGGCCTTTCCAAAAATTTTTGCATCCGTTTTTCGTATTACCAAACACTTTTGGACACTTATGTCACGTCATATCTTGAGCATGACAGACAAACGATGAATTAAAAATTATTTATAAATGATGACATTAGAGAGAATTTTATCGATCGCATACCAAGACTACCAGGTTTTATGTACGTTTTGATTGCTCCTGATTTTTTTTTCTCTTGAAATAAAAATTTCTGACTATTTCAAATTTCCTGGTATTCCTTTCCCAGTGACAAACTTGTAAATGCCAAAAAATCTGAAAGCATCCCGAACTAATTGCATAATAATTACATATATGCACATTTGCATGAAAATTCACAAAAGTTTTTTTTTAACGCACAAATTAACTTTCAGCATTGTTAGTGCCAAAAGTGAAAGGACAGCTTTAAAAAAGGAGCTATGTAAAGCAGAACTGAAAAAATTTGCGATCTGCGGTTTCACAGAATTGTTGATTATCAAAAAAATATTTTGTTATAGTTGAACTGACGATTGTTCTTATGAGATACTTAAAAAAACAAATCTATTCGGGATGACAACATTTGGAAAAAAGGAGAAACCTTTACCATTATGTCTTTGATACGATGAGAGCAAATAGATTAAATGTTTGTTTACAGTGAAGAACCTAAAAAAATAAAAAGAACTCTGATACCAGTATAAAAGAATTCTGTATACTGAACTCACACAGTTTGTTTTACAATAATAAAGTACGGTAAAAGTAAATATGTTCAAATTTTGAAGATGCGAAATTATTTATGATTGAAAAATCATTGCCTTTACAAATATAACGTAAGTATATTTCTGTGAAAAATGGAATTCACCAGAAGGAAATTTAATCCCAGACACTAAAATGGTTAAAATTCACAACAGTCGTATCAATTTATTAAATACATTGTCGTAATACTTTCATGCTATGGGGTTTCTTTTCTAAGCAATTAATTAAATCACTCATTTATTGAAAAGCAGTTTTCGAACTCATATTAATTAAATATTCTGCAACAGCACAGTGTCAAATCATTATGTTTAATGACATTCTAAAATAAAATAATCATTTTCCAGACGATAATCATTATAAATCCCTTTTTTTTCTAACGATGTCATAAAATCTTTTATTTGTTCTATTTACTATTGTCCTTGTTCTAAAATATTAGTAAATATTTTATACACAGTTTTATTTTTATTTTAAGCATACTTCATATAAATACATATATAAGAAAGCTTAGATCGGATAATAATAATTACTCTCATAAAACTGTTTATACCACCTTATAAATGCATTGTAAGAATAATTAAATACATTATATATATATATATATTTTAAAAAAAACATTCAAGTGAAATCAAGCAAATGTTACCATGCTTATCGCTATTAAAGTTTGCGTTGTTTACGATAATTTTTTATCGAAGCATTCGGCAATGTTTGCATTTACGAAAAATAGCAATGCTTTTTGTTTGTTTGTCTACTTGTTTGATCTTTTAAACACCAGTTTTCACTTGAATGCTTTTTTTAATATGTTTGTTTGCTGTGAATTAATATATAATTAAATAATATATTTTTAATAAATCAGTTAGTTTCAATTTACTTTGATTTTTAATTTTAAATATTTAAAAACATTTAATTACAAATGTAGTGCATCTTCTCTTAAAATATATATTATTAACCTATATTATATATTAATTTGTCCAAAAATACGTATTATAGAATAATAAGGAAGTGTTGCTATTAATGATTGTTTCTGTTATCGAGATTTGAGTTATACAATGTATGCTCGGCAACGACCACCTCCGATATTAGAGGTGCTATTAAAATTCATATCTAAAGTTTAAAATTTCCACTAATATTAAATAATAAAAAAGCATAAACATTAATAACTCATAGTACTTTTAATTTATTTCACGAGCCAAACCATGACTGAGTGGAAAAAGACACTAAACATAGTAGATGGCTGAAGTGTGTAGGTCCCAGGTTCGGGCTTATCGCGCGGCCATTGATCTAACCGTCTGGAGTTATAGCCTGTTTTCTCCAGATGTAAAGGAATGGGGGGGATATAAGCTGGGACGGAGAATTCGCTAACTTTGATTCCCCATTCTAAAACACCATTTTTCATATGCATTAGAACCCCTTAAGAAGTCCTCCTTCCAAGGCACTCATCCTTAGGCATATAGCCTTCGAGTAACTTTGCCTTAATTCGCAACACAATTCATACTTTTAATTGTGCAAAATCATTTTTTAATGAAATTTCATATTCTTCATCGGATTCATTTAACCCTTTGAGGCGCAACCTTTTCCCAATGCTGAAAAAAGGACAGCCGTTGCCATCGCTCGACTTAACTACCAGCAAGATGGCAGACGATCGGAACATTCATTGCGTGCGGCAGATCTAGAGACCCTTTTTTGTCGGAACTAGCTGTGTCAAAAAAGGCCAACGGCTGCCTTTATTTCAGGATTGAGCAATCTATCCAGCTGTTCTCGCATTCTTCCATACTTCAGCAGATGTCAGTGCTGTTAAAAATAATCGTGACATTTTTTTTACGGGAAATGACCTTCTAAAAAGTAAAGGATTCTCGTGGAGCTATGTCACCCGCAACTACTTTTATAGAAATCAAATCTATTCTTCGTGACTGGCAACAGTCAAAACGTCAGAGTTTGGTGTTCCCAGAACGGGAACACTGCGCGTTACAGGGTTAAAAATTAAAATAATCTATGCATGTGCATGCGCGTGAATTTGCTGATTATTTTGCCCTAAAATTTTCCCTCTGCAGAATAAATTCGGTAAGCACTTAATTAAAAGTCTCATTTACTTCGAACACATTCCCCCGACACTCATTAAATAAATCATCTCTCCCAGAAACGCATTGTCAAGTCATACTTTTTACTGACACTCCACAAAGGAATAATTATTTACTACAAGATATTAATCCTCTCAGAAACTCCTTTTTATTTTAAAAACTTATCTTTTAAAAATTCAGGGAATTTGCTTATTCTTCCTCCCTAACTTATATTCCCCCATTCTAAAACACCCTTTTCCATCCTAAAGCAATTTATACTGCCTTTTCCCTCCCTCCCCCACCAAGAATAATGATCTCGCCCAAGCGTCGCGACATGTTGTCTGCAGAAGCGGAGACTGGAAGACTGGACGATTTGCAGACGATACAGAATGTCCTTGGGATGTTCGAAGATTCTTATAAAATCTGGAGGAAAGGGACAAAAAAAAAAAAAAAAAAAAAAGAATGATATGTATAAAGAAATTTCAAAAACCTCGAAATGCAAGGAACAATGTGGATTAAAAGAGTTCAATGATTTTTGTTGTTAATGTTCGTATCGCAGTTCTTTTCTTGTATTAGAAAAGTTATGAATGGTGTGTGCTTGAGTTTTGCTTTGTAGCTTATGCTACACAATAATTCACTTTGTTTTAGAAATGGAGCTTTAGAAATTATATCACATTAATAAATTTAGTTTTCTTATATAAGAATCTTTTAATGGGATATTATATTTTTGTATATATGTTTCAATTGAAAACTCCGAAATGGAACTGAAATTGTATAATAGGAATTCATGTTTTGTTATAGTTTAGAAAGAATTACAGTACACTCGATAGTTCGGTAGTTGGTTAGTCAGACACGTTCATTAATCCGGCACTGTTCTGAAACACATGTCGCGGTCTTCTGATTCGCCTACTACCGGCGGATGTGAACAATTACGCCCACGATTATGCTTCCCCATGGGCGTAGCCAGCGAGGGGCAGCGTGGGGCAGCTGCCCCCCCCTAAAATAAGCTAGTCATAGGGTCTGACTATGACAAACCTTGCATTCTCCGGTTACACTCCATGTCCTGTCCCCCCCCCCTAATGAAAATTCTGGCTACGCCCTTGTGCTTCCCTCCAACTTTTGTCATTGTTTTTTAATTTACTTACCATATTTTGTAGTGTATTTATCTAGAGTATTACAATGTCGACAAAACTGAATCACATGACATTACGTTTATATCCAAAACGAGAGATCCTGATGATCCAGAATTTTTTGTCAATCCTGCGATTGTCTGGTCTCATATATGACTATCAAGATTTCACGGGTATATCAAAATTTTTCCAGTAAAACATTCACATCGCAAAATTTTATGCTTGTGTGTAATTGGTGTTTTGTAACTTATCGTTGAAAGAGTGGTGTTCCAGTAATTTTATTGTAGAAGTGACTTTCGATAGATTAAGATATTGCAGAGATTAAAATTTTTCATTAAGTGATCAAATAGATTCAATAGATTGATTTTTGATTGAAATCACACTATAATAGCTTTGGATGATTAAACAGGAAAAAAATTTCCTGTTATAAGGGAGCTGTCATTATAACGAGATCCCTATATATGAGTTCAACTACAATATTAATTTATAGTTGTTTTCACTTTAACTAACATATAAATAGTTTAATAATTATTTAAAATTATTAAAGTTAAGAAGCCAATTCCTATGAATGCATGGTAATGCACTTATATTGAAATACTGCATGCACATTAAATAAATGTTCTTTCAAATTGATGAACATTTGTATTAATGAAAGAGCGCATATTTTTGCTTGATAAGTCATATATGTTTTATTCTTGATTTCTTTAAGAATCCGTATTTATGTGAAACGAAAGGTTAAAAAAAGCGTTTTTTTTTTCAAAATTTCATAATCTTACAGATTTGTGGGACATAGCAAAAGGTCTGCACTGCCACTCCGCGTCGTCATTGCTGCGTGTTTTCTGCATGCCACCGCCGTCATCTTTAAATTGACATGCTTTCGCATTCCGGTAAAATTTAGGAGTAAAATTCCTCTCCTATTAAAAAAAGTAAATTTTATTTTAACAATTTTACTTAAGAGTAAATAATTATTCCCGGAACAAAAAGGAATACAAGGCATGTGGGCATCTAAATGTGTAAATATATAATTTTTGTAGAGTAAAATTTGATAGTTTATACAGGGTGTCCCAAAAAGTTGGTAACTTTAATTTTTTATCTATTAGAGATGCGTGGGCAGTGTAAATTGAAAAAAAAAATCAAAATAAGGTCAGAAATAAGACTCCATTAAGAAAAATATCCTAAAAATATCCTACACAAATTAAAAAAGTTACCACTTTTTAAATTTGTGTACGACCCCCATACAAAATAATTCTTATTTAGTAAAATGTGTCCCATACACTAATGAGGAGACATACGAAATCTGAGAATCATACCTTAAAAAGTGTCAGAGATATAAGGATAAATATAACTCTGACTCAAACCACTTTTCAATAGCTTTCGAAGGGAAAAGTCAAGTCGAATGATCGCATTTCAGGAGTCGTACAGATCGATTTAGGGGTCCTACAAATTACGAAAGAAAATCTTTTTTTTTTCCACTCTAGCAATAAATGTTTGAATACGTTTTGAACGAAACGTTACATATTGAAAAAGTTTACAGTCAAAATCATGTGTAGTTCCCGATCATCTTTCTTTAAAGATATCTCTGCGACTATGTATGATGAAATGCCCAAATTTGGTACATCACCTCATTAGTGCATGAGGCACATTTCACTAACTGGGAATGCTTTTGTACAGGGGTCATATACAAAATAAAAAAAGCGTTACTTTTTTAAAATAAACGAAAGGATATTTTTCTTGATCCAGTCTTATTTCCGACCTCATTTTGAATATTTTTTTTTAAATTTACGCTGCCCCCGTATCTCTCATAGATAGAGATTTAAAACCTTTCACCACCTTTCAGGGACACTCTGTACAGCTGTACTTATTGTTAGTGTTCCGTAGAATTCATTTTAACTGCACCTCTTATGGTATAGAAAATAATGATCACACTCATCTCACGTGACTGTATGGAAAGATTGAAGCTATTTTATACATCATCCAACAACTTATCAGATTTGTTTGAGTATTGCATCTTCTTAAAATAATTAAAAACTTTGAGAAAAACACCATAAAAGTTACTTGTCAGGCCGTGCAGCTGTTTCGATCGAAAAAAATTCTACTTTTTCAGAAGAATTTTTTGTAGTACAGAATTTTTAGTAGATTTTTTTTGTAGTTGATTTTTGTCCGTACAGCTGTTTCGATCGAAAAAAATTCTACTTTTTCAGTAGAACACCGTGAATGTCAGGCCGTACAGCCGTTGCGATCGAAAAAATTTTGATGCTCTTCAGAGGAGATATAAGACATTCACAGTCTAGAAGACTGGAACAGGGAAGTTTCCAGTTTCAGTTAGTTCACTATTCCAGTCTCCTAGACTGGAATGTCTTATATCTCCTCTGAAGAACATCAATTTTTTTTTTTTGATCGCAACGGCTGTACGGCCTGACTTTCACAGTGTTTTTTTTCTGCTAGTTTTTAATGTGTTTATGTTTTAAACACCAGTTATTTTGAGTGTATTTGTTACTGAATCTTCTCTCCATTAACAAGAGCATTCATTTTTACCCATTTAATATGCAAGGCCTTTGCATGGATGTTTTGATTTTCAGTACTTGGATATTGAACACTCCGACGACTAATCTAGTCCGACTAGTAGCAGTACAGTAAAAATTAGATTAATACTGTAAGGTGTATAAGGTATGATTTTTTTGCTGCTATTGTTTTTCATTTTTAAGGCAGAATTACTACATTTCTTTATAATTATTTTAATCCTGTTTTAAATTAAGCTAGTTTTTTTTTTTACCTAGAGCATCACTGTTTGCAGAAAAAGAAAAATGAACTGTTTGCTGAATGTAGAAAAAGAAAAGGCAAACTGACAAACCAGGATGCCGAATAGTAATTTATTTACATAATTTTAATATTTCTTCAAACTGCTAAGAAAGTATTACTGCAAACTTTTTCGAAAACAAAAAGTTTATCTTCTATTGCAAAATATTTATGTGTTATATTTATTTGAAGAATAAACATGAAAAAGGCAGACATTTTTGAATTTTCTGTATAAGTTTGTAACTAAGATTTGGCTACATGCCATTCGTATGAAGAAATATCATAACGACTCCACAGTAAACAGTGGTCATTGATGGTTTGTAATGTTCAAAATAAAATTCTGTGTTACTGAATCAAAATGTCAAATATGTTTCAAAAAATCCAATTCTTTATTATTATGAAATAACGATAAAATATATAAAAATTTTAAATTTCTTTAACGCAATATTAAGTAACCTGCAATAAATAAATTAATTAGTATACAAAATAAAAAAAAATATTTTACATAAAAGAATTTATTTTGCAATTTCATATTTTGGTCCGTTATATTAATGCACATTCAACAAATTGAAGTTTATATTAATAGACTGTCTTCCTGACTAAAAGTGAAGATATTACTATAAAAACTATAAGAATGTCTTATTAATCTTTTATTTCTCAAAAGTAGCATGCAAGTAATTCTTCAACACCCCAAAATTTTATATTTACGTATGATTGATATTTTGTAACTTACTGAAACACTGATGCTCCCAATAATTTTATAGTAGAAATGCCTAACAATCGATCCAGATATGTCATAGATTAAAATATTTATTAATTGAATATAAAGCAGATGGGGGATCTATAAATTAGTTATACAATTATTAGTTGAACTGTAAGTTAATCGTGATTCCTAGATTTAAATGCTTGAAATGTCAGAAGAAAAGTAATTTTAAAAACATTTACTAGAAAAATTTCAAAAAGTTCGCTTATTTTAAAAGTATACGCCTGAAATTCAGTATGCAAGATAAATCTTCAGAAATCGTTTTATAAGCAAAATCCAATGTAAGGTTGTCTTTCCTCAGGGCTTGAAAAGTTCGATATTTATCAGTAAAAAAATGAATATGAAAGCGTATATACCTACAGGCATTTTTAAAGCAGGATTGGTACTCTGCCCACCTCTTATGCGAATTTTCGCTGCGAAAAAAATAAAATAAAGCTTTGCATTTGTGCTCTAAATAAGTTTAGAAGGGTCGTCGCAGCCCAGTGGTTGAGACCTTGTACTCGTAACCAGAAGGTTGCGGGTTCAATTCCAACGTACTACTAAAGACACCGTGTACAGGCGATGTACGTGTAGGTTAAATTCGTGTTACTGAAAGTCCTCTCGGCGGTCTTCCGAGGGGCGCCAATATTCAGAAGTAAACCGCCTTCTGATGGGGATCCAAGTTGTGGCGGGAAACTTCGAGAAGGGCGCATGTAATTCTAAACGACACATTTAATGACGTGATCTGTCCTCTTCTGACAATAAAACAAGCAGGTTTAGAAAACACAAATCATTATGCTTGTGAAATATTTTCGTAAGCGATATTTCGTGTAAGTGCGAAAAAGGTATAATCATCATTAGGAGGTATATGCAATACTTGCCAATTCTTAGAGTGCCGTGCCAATTCTTGTAGTAACAGAATTGGCACTTTATCTTCATTTCGAACCACGACGTTATACTCGAAATAATTGAATTCATTACACTGGAGAGTTAAACAAGAGAAAATTTTTATTTTTAATTTTCTACGAAATGAAAAAATACACTAGATTGTTTTAACACAACTGTGTATGCAGTAAATACGATTTATAAGTCATATAACTATGCGATATGACTATCAGCAAAATGCGTCAATAGTTTCAAATTTTCCTTTCATTTCTGCAACATTGTTCAAACATAAGCAGCTTTCCGTGATAGTTCAAAACTTTTCTAGAAACTTTTCATCTAGAAACACGACGGTATACTAGAAATAATTTAATTAATTTCACTGAATTGAATGAAACAAATGGATTTCATAGAATTAATTTCACTAAATACTAGACTCAATGACAATGAAATCAATATTTTATTTCGTTTAATATTAGAAATTTTGCACTGTGGCACCAACAATTTTTTGTTCGCAAATTGTTCGATCAAGTCAAAGCAATACAGGTAATTATGCATTTTTTTGTTTGATTAGTTTTACAGTAAAAGTTTTGTTTTGTAGTAGTTTTGTTGTTAAAGCTGCTCAGGAATTAATAGGTCGCAAAATTTTACTGCTTGTAACTTTTACAGTATAATTTACTAACACAGGACAAAAGTAAGATTTATGAATTTACCAAAATTTTCACGAATTATTTTTATTACAGTAAAAGTGTAAAACGTACAGACTTATACCTACCCTTCTTTCTCAAAACATCTATATGATAAAACAATTAGTTACGAGTGGTGAATGTAGATGGCTCTAAATGCATCGAATTTGAGTTTCATTTGTGAAAGAAATAGTGAGTAAATACTATTTTATACTTTCATATCTGCCTGTCGACCATTCTTGCTAATATTCCCAATAAAGATGGCACAATTTAGCATCAACAATCGATAAATATTGCAGGATTCTAAGTTTCTAAATTTGATAACCTTTTTGGGTTGCAGTTGTCAAAAACATCTTAGAAAAATTCAAAGATCTACGCTGGGAAGTACAACTGAACACAGCAGGGAAAATTTTTCCCATTGCGTCTTTTCTGTTAATCCTTTACCTGGCGGTGTCCTCGCCGTGAGGACACAAAACTCTGTCGTTTTGACTTCTTTTACACCGTAACAAAAAAGGACTTACAAATAAGCAATTTGCACTCATTTCTGAGTACTTTGTCATTTTGTAATAGCTCCGAGTTTTTTACTCTTAAATTTATGCAGCATATGTGCTCATTCTTTGAATTGGAATTTATTTTTAAGCACGTCATGTACACATTTATGATGCAGATGTACTTAAAACTTGCGAGTACTTGAAAGTACCCACTTTTAAGTACTTTATTTTTAACAGTGTATTCACTAAGAATGAATTTTGTTTTAATAAAATAATTTAAGGGTAGCATAGCTACACGTCAGCCCTTTACCTTTTTAGCACATAATTTTCCGTTAAAATTATCGACTATTTCTAAAATTATGTCAGATATTTTTTATCAGTACTGACATCTGCTGATAACTGGAGAACATTATGATATGGCGCACAACTGGATAGACTGCACACTCTTAAAAAAGTGCAGCCATTGCCATCGCTCGATTTAACTACCTGCATCATGGCGGTTGATCAAATTTGCCCATCGCGTGCTGCAAAGCTAAAGAAATCTTTTAACACAGCCGGCTGTGCGCGCTTTTTCAGGGTTGGGATGCGCTTCAAAGGGTTAGCAGTTTAAGCGACCTTTCAAGAGAAAAAAAAGTTATATCTCTTGAGAAACTTAACTTAAGAAAGATCGAAAAAAATAACAAATCGAGTGAACATCCTCATAATTTCATGCATCAAAGTTGAAAATAATTTATAATGTATGTGAGTGTTTCAGTTAACAAAAAATGTAGGTGTATTCCTCTGGAAATTTAAGGTCAGTGAACTGAAATGAAAGTCTCATTCCACGAGATCTATTCGTTTTTTGTTACTTTCTATCTTCACTGACAACTTTTCGAAACAATTTGATACATTGTGTACAGGAGCATAAAATTTTAGTTTTACGAACACACTTAATAAAATCAAGGAATATCTTTAGAGCAATTTGCAGATGGGATAAAAGTAACAAATTATAATTTCAACATTGAAAAAATGCCAGACACTGGTTTCGTAACTTTTTTGCAATTCGAAGTAACTATTACAACTTACGCAATAATGAATGTAGTTATTTTCTGTTTTTCGGGGTTAACGCTCTTAACTTTGTGTCAAGGAAGCTGTGCTACAGACAGAGACAGGGATTTGGGCGTTATCCAGATACATTACTAGAATTCCAGACTTCTCTCTCTCTTTGTCTTTTTTAAAGAATAATATATATATATAATAGCTGTATGAAACATTTATTAATAGATATCTTTGGTGTAAAATGTATTTAACATCAGATTCACCGCATCACTGAACGGCTCAAGAAACTGATATAAATTGAAATTAAAGGCCTAAATAATTCTCCTCTTATTTTGTCTACAAAAACCCATCAATCATTTTATATCTTAAGACATAGTTTGTAGGAAATAAATGATGTTAAATAAATGAATATGTGATACATTTTTAGAATATTATGAAAAATGCACAATGTATTTTATTCCTATGCACAAAATAATATTGTGGACCGACAAATATACACAAGAAGACATTATTCTTAGAAAACTATATATTCTACACTGTTGAAAGCTCAGATTTCGATATAAATGTTTTGTGAAAAGTTGCATTTTTTAAAACAGAGCCTTTATGAAAATACCCCAAAGTACTGAAATCGTTTCAAACTGCAATATATCTGTTTTTCATCCTCACAGATTGCATATAAATATATGTAGACACATATACGCATATGAATATCACTTATTCTCTCATGTAAAAAATAATTTTTTGTTTTCAATTTTGTTATAGTCAGATATTGTAATTTTGTTTTGGTGGTACATCTTACTAAATTTGCTTAGAAAACGAATACGCATATGAATAAACTGGCAAATAAAACCACTTAGACTCCTAGAAAATAATTTTTGAAAGAAGTAAAAAGCTGGTTTTTCGAGACTTATTTTATGTCTTAATTTAAGGTTCAGTGTACTTATCCTCTATTTATAATGTACGCACTCAAATTCCATTTGTCAAAAGTTTTGCAATCACTATCGCGCTTCGTAAGAAATCGTAGATTCAGACCAAGCAAGTTATTTTTATTGAACAAATACTTATTAAAATACTATAAAATAGTTTTTGCATATTTTTGACAAAACTTTAAATATACCCTTATGTGAAAGAATTTCTTGTTAGTCATTCATTTCAACCTACATTCAAACTTTATGAGAATAAATATTATTAAGAATGATGATAATAATAAAAACTCTGTGAATCATTAAAAAATGAATTAGTTTTAATTATTTTCAGGCTTGTTTTACTTACATTATTTGAAAAATACTCGTGAAAATCACATTCTGTAATGTACTTAATAGAAATAGTATTTGTGTTCAATAAAATCATATATGGTTTTATTTTAAAACAAAATCATGAATGAATTTATTCATATCTATTGCATATCATTTTTTCTTTTTTAATTTCAACTCATTTTTTGTGACTAAATATGTTAAAGAGAAATAAATAAAACTACTACCAAAACGCAAAATCGAAAACGTGTAACGATCAAATAATCGATATATCTACAATGATATTAACGAAAAACAGATTACTAGAGATATCTCAAACATTTTTAAATGTATTGTTTTTAATCTTAGAATTGTGTTAGCGAATAACTGCATTTCAGAGATTGTTACATGTATTTATGTTGGCGTGTTTGGTAATCAAACTATTTTCAAAGTCTGGTGTTTTAAAACTTTTTCAGAATGAAATGCAGTGTTATAAATTTCATATAAAATTAATTCGTTACGACTGAATTATTAGTAGACATTATTTTTTATATTGTACTAATCGTTGAACTTAAATAATATCCTAGTAAAAAAAGGAGGTTCGAAGTAAAATGTACACCATCTCAAAAAAGTATTCAAGATGTAAGTCAAATTTCATCTGTCAGTTTCATATTTAAATTTTTGATCTCTGTACAAGTTTATCAAGTCATATATAATAATAATTTCCCTCTTTCTCATGTTGTTTTTGGGCTCCAAAACTAATTTGTAATTGACAAAACTAAAATATTAAATTTGAGTATTAATCGAATACTTTTTTGAGAGGGTGCACTGTTTTGGTAAACAAAAATAAAGAGAGAGAGATTTATATTTTAATGTTTACAAAGTAGAAACCTCGGAGAACCGATATTTTGAATTCTAAATGTGTCTTTTCTTATTCTTTACTTTGTGTATTCCAAGTTTTCAACTGCTGTTTATTTATGTTCCTTTTCATCACATTTTAAATTTCCAGTACGGAATTTATTATTATTATTTATTTGCTCGAATTTATTTTTCATTTCATTTTTTCAGCCTAAATTTATAATAAATTCCATATTTTTACGGTGAAATTGATTTCGAGTGTAACCCACCAATATTTAGCTCGTATACAAGAAAACTGAATAGGACAATTCGCAGAATGATACAATGGTAGAATATGACATGCAATGTATAAAAAGGACATCCAATAGACTGCACTTCCAGCAATTTTACTGCTTTCTCTAACATAACAGATATTACAATGCTTTGTAGTGCATACACTATCGCTTTGAAATTGAAAAAGAGTTGTTACGTTAATTTTTTTTTTTTTTTTTTCATGTTTATATCAAGTATCAATGACCAAGATAGGTTCGCCATCGACACATAAATTAAGTTTTTTTTTTAACCTTTTACAGGCCGCATTGAGATCCAGGCATATTTTAAAATACCTTTCTGCATATTTTGTCTTCTAATGCATTAGTTAAGCGATATTGGTAATTTAAATGGTGAAAAAAAAATAATACAATTTTAGCTGCGTTCCCAAATGGGAGCATGGGTCATTTCTGACTATAATTTTCATTGGTTTCAAAAACGAAATATGGTAATGGGGAGCTTAATTAAATAAAATATTAGGAATTAATGAAAGATTTATTTTTAAATTTAAGTGAATATATGATTTAAGTATGAAGGGGTGGAGGGTCTCCCAATTTATGAAAATGGCTATTTTCATGATTTTTTTACCAGTTTACCGACATGGTACAAATGCAAATTCTATTTTTTAAAAAGTCAGGTGACCTTACAACTTTATCTGCTAATTTTTTTCAAGTCAATATTGATAAAATTTCGGTTTTTAATAAATTTTTAATTCAATGTTCACAATTGGGAGCATTGGCGTGTAAAAGATTAACATGTAGATGACTTGCTATTCATGGGCATGCATATAATTGTCTTTTTATTGTTGTTAGGGGGAGGGGGTTATAGAGATCACATATTTAATAATAATTTTAATTTGTGTTTATTTTTTAAATTTAATATATTTTAAATAAATCATTTTAACTTTAAATTCTCTTTTCATTTTTAACTACACCGTCTTTCACAATTTTGTATTACCTTTTTTTCCACATGTTTAATTTCAGTTAACTGCTTATTTCTCCGGATTTCATGCGTAAATTATTCTATCGCCCTTTGTTCCATGTCAATAATATGTCCGTTACATTTCTTTAGCTTTCCTAGCTGTTAAGAAACATGTGTTTCTCATGAAGAACATTTACTTTTTATTAATATGCATCCCCAGCAAACACACTACTGCCCGCAAAATGCCGGCCGGGTACCCGTCGTGCTGGCAAAGTGCCGTCTACCCGGAGCAAGGTAGATTGCCTTCGTCTGGAAGTCACTGGAGTGCCAGTGTCTGAAAAGTGCATATGCGCCAGTACATAACTAGTAACGGCGAACTGCCATGTGTCTATGAAATGCACAGAAAAGTTAACGGCGTGGTACTGCTTAAAATGTACCGGACCAGCACTATTTGGCAGTAATGGGCCTGTATATATTTCGTAGTGTTGGCATAAATTTTCGTTATTTTAATTAAATAATATTGTTTCACATTCATACTCTGTAGAAGTGTTAGGGGATATAAGTTCCGGGCACCCAAAGGCAAGTGTCACTGCTAAGATTTTTTTTTTCTTTTTTTTCTAAGGGGAGAAGTTCATATTGTGCCTTCAAATATTTTAGAACTAAAAACTAAAATAATACAAACGAGTTCAGTATGCTATAAAAATGTTTACTCCGACAGTGAAACCCCCACTATGTACAGAATTGGGGTACAATTCTGTACATAGTGGAGTGAAGTACGAGGTGAATTTTATTCTTAAAATTTTTATAATTTATATTAATTTTTACAAGTTTGCTAAACTGTTCCTGAAAAACATATTTGCAGACTTTTTCTACGTTAAGCTCCTGTAGATATTTTGTTAATGAGCCAGTATTTTCATGTAATAGTCAAAAATAGAATGTACGCAATGAGGCTCATTTAGGAATTATATTTACTTTATTCTATATTTCTATTCCCCAAAAATCGAACTGTTATCTTTTTATTTGGCAGTAAATATTTATGAAACGCGAAGTTAAATATTAGTGGTTTGGTGAGGAGGGTCTGTGACGAAGTTCACATATTTTTCGCGTCTTAAAATAATGTTCCTATGTTTCGTCTTTCAAATAAAAATTTCGTATTCCGTATTAATTTCTTTCTCCACTTTGCTATTCTGCTTGATACACTTCACACTAACACTTCGCGTTTGCGGTTTTTATTCTAAATTAATTTCGCTTTAGCATATGCTGTGTAAATTCTTGGTGCCTCCCGGTCGCACGCCTTTGCTGTTCTCACAGGGTTGCAGGCTTATGTATTGGCATTCGCCAAATTCTGGCACTTCTGTCTTGGCTTTAATCATTTAATCCGTTTGCTTCAAATTTTGAATTGTTTACGCCTACCGGACAGTCGTTGTGACTTGGGGCAGTGGCTTATGAGTGCTCATATTTTACTCGCCAACCTGTAAACAGCTGGCAGTCTTGTAGGAAGATTTAAGTAGACTTCTTAATTGCTCTCCGTCAGAGGAGGTTGTGTTCGTTTTTTATGGAACTCCGGCATGCCGTGTGGCCGGAACGATTAGATATATTCTTGGTGTTATTTTCTACTAATGCAATGTTCTGTACGTAATTGAAGTCGTTTCCTTTAAGACTGTTTAGATGATACCTCCAATAAATGTAGCTCCTCAGAATTCGAGTTGTTTTCCTGTTTTAAGTCTTCAGCATAACTCAAGGATTTTATTAATTACACTATACGTCACGTAAACGGCCGAGAGAATGTTTTCGTAATCCACCTCCGACAACTCCCCCGTAGAGTCTGTCGCCAAGCTATTTTCTGCTTCAGTGATATTTTGAAAATTGGCGAATTACATTCCAACGGAAATGGCAACCCCTCTCGAATGCCATTTTGTGAACTGTGATTGTGAAGAAGTACTCTTTTTTGGGATCTCAAGGTTTTAAAGTTTTAGCGGTTTCGTGGATTTACATCTTTCCAAAGTGTTTAATTGGTATTTAAATACTGTTCCAGACTAACAAGATCTCATCGTTAGGAATAGTTACTTTAATAACACTATTTCAACGGTGAGATTTTTGTTAGTTTACATTTGCATGTCTTGGATTTGGATTTAACTGGGATAATGCCCTAGATTAATAACATGTAGATGACTTGCTATTCATGGGCATGCATATAATTGTCTTTTTATTGTTGATAGGGGGAGGGGGTTATAGAGATCACATATTTAATAATAATTTTAATTTGTGTTTACTTTCTTAAATTTAATATATTTTAAATAAATCATTTTAACTTTAAATTCTCTTTTCATTTTTAACTACACCGTCTTTCACAATTTTGTATTACCTTTTTTTCTACATGTTTAATTTCAGTTAACTGCTTATTTCTCCGGATTTCATGCTTAAATTATTCTATCGCCCTTTGTTCCATGTCAATAATAAGTCCGTTACATTTCTTTAGCTTTCCTAGCTGTTAAGAAACATGTGTTTCTCATGCAGAACATTTACTTTTTATTAATATGCATCCCCAGCAAACACACTACTGCCCGCAAAATGCCGGCCGGGTACCCGTCGTGCTGGCAAAGTGCCGTCTACCCGGAGCAAGGTAGATTGCCTTCGTCTGGAAGTCACTGGAGTGCCAGTGTCTGAAAAGTGCATATTCACCAGTACATAACTAGTAACGGCGAACTGCCATGTGTCTATGACATGCACAGAAAAGTTAACGGCGTGGTACTGCTTATAATGTACCGGACCAGCACTATTTGGCAGTCATGGGCCTGTATATATTTCGTAGTGTTGGCATAAAATTTCGTTATTTTAATTAAATAATATTGTTTCACATTCATACTGTGTAGAAGTGTTAGGGGATATAAGTTCCGGGCACCCAAAGGCAAGGGTCACTGCTAAGATTTTTTTTTTCTTTTTTTTTTGAGGGGAGAGGTGTAAGGGGAGAAGTTCATATTGTGCCTTCAAATATTTTAGTACTAAAAACTAAAATAATACAAACGAGTTCAGTATGCTATAAAATGTTTACTCCGACAGTGAAACACCCACTATGTACAGAATTGGGGTACAATTCTGTACATTGGGGTACAATTCTGTACCGGCACCTGGCCGTTTCATTTTGGGCATTATAAACTTCATGGGCCAGTGCCTTTATTGTGAGTAACGGCCGGCACATGCAGTATGCCAGCAGAGTGCCGCTGCCTTCCCGGGCTTCTGGCAAGGTACTTCTCGGGCGACCACTTTTGGTACGACTCGGTTACTTTTTGCAGTGCCGGGCCGGCGCTGTACGTGAAGGCAGAAAGGCACTGGCAAGGTACGCCGCCAGCAGGAGTGTGTTTCTGGGTCTATGCTTAACGTCTTTCTATACACGTACATACCTTTTTCCCTTTTATTACCAAATATGGGCATGGCCTCACATCAGTTAAAATACAAATGAACTAATTTTCTATCACACGGGTTTACTGTAATTTGGCTGTCTTTATCCTCAATAGTTTGGTGCCCAGCGCATTGTTATGTCTTGCAATTCTCTCTGTTGACTGGGAATATTCTGCGGTTTTTCGGTGTCCTTATTATAATGAATGCATTATTGGCTCTTGTTTGGGCCTTCTTTTAATATGCCATGTTTAACTTTTTCGCCAACCTCCTGATCAACCTTCCTTCTGCGATTGAATTTGCCTTCCGATTAAAGAGACCCTTTTTAAGCATCATAGCTAACGGTCTCCCAGCCCCCACCATCATGTAATAATGTTCTAAGACATCAAATAAAAAGATTTGCTCTTCTACCAATGTCTCTTTTATAATCGCTTGGCAAATTGACGTTTACCTGGATTATTTGTACAACTCCACAGCGCTCTCCGAATGTACTTTATCTAAAAGTAAACTTTCGACTAGTTGAAATCCCCCAATTAAGTACAACAGCATAGGGGGAGTCAAGGGTCCTGTACCAGAAAAATACAATGTTTTAGCGTTGAACCACTTCTACGTCGTTATACCAGTACGTAAGTTATAAGGCAATATAGCATCTGGATGGCGCCCATGTCCCTGTGATATAGGTTACTCCACCGTAAATGAAAACAACAGAGAACATATATATATACATATATATTAATCAAACATTCAATCCCATTATTCTACATTTGACATAACTTTGCCAGGTCTGTGCTACACGAGATTCAGAAAATTCTTGAAGTACTCTACTAACTGGAAAAATCATATTATCGTACCACCCAGACATTGCGCAATTGTGCTTTCGTTATCAAAGCTTTATTATTAAATCGCGAAATAAGTAAAGGACATATATATATATATATATATATATATATATATATATATATATATATATATATATATATATATATATATATACTTATAGTATTTATACATATTCAAGTATAATTATAATACAGGTTTATTTTAATTTGTCAACGCGGATATTAGGGTGAGAGACTTTTTCACAAAGATCAATTAAAATACTTAAAAAATGTGTCTTTACTTATTTCGCGCGATTTTGATAATTAAAGCTTTAATAACGAAAGTACAATAGCGCGATATCTGCATGGTATGATAATTTCCAGTTAGTAGAGTATCTCAAATATTTTCTGAACCTTGTCTAGCACAATACTGTGATATAGAAAATTTGCACCATTGATTGCCCGTTTTTAACTAAACATTTAACTATTATTTCCTTAATTTGCATTTTCAAGTAGCTCGGTTTGTAATGAAAGTATGAAATGTATGAATTGATGTATTTATTTAATTTTTACCAATGGTACCACAGATAGAAAAAAAAAGATCGACACTAAGAGACTAAAAACATAAATTATAAGTAACTTGGGTATTTACTAGAGAGATAAACGCAATACTTCACTGTGTCACAAACAACTGAACAAAAGAACCCGAATAACATTGTAACGTCGCAACATATATGCATAGTTGTCACTCTGTGACATTCTGACTTCATGTGACATGTTCGTCGAAAAGATGGAGTGATGGACAAAAACCTCTTGGAACAGTTTTTGTGATGTCCGACACATGGGGATCTTCACTGACTTCACATAGTGACCTAAAGACCGAAATTACACTGCGACATCATTCTGCAACGTCACATGTTTATCTTACAATCAAACTCTGATGTCACTCTGCAGCTTCGCGTTTGTGATGTGACGAACGTGACGGAATGTGAAGTGACAGCGCTACCGCCAACATGATAGTCCTAGTGAAATTACTGGGATATCGTTCTGCAAGTCACATGTTTATCTCACGGCAACGTCATATTGTGACTATTTATCAATCACACTCCGATGTCATTCTGCAGCGTCACGTTTGTGATGTGACGAACGTGCCGGAATGTAAAAACGCAAAAACACCACTGCCAACATGTTTCCTGTAATGGGATGACTTCCATATAATTCAAATTAATGTATGTGACGATAATTCGTAACAAATGTTCGGGTTCATGAAAAATATCCCAGTCTTCAATTTAGCATTTAAACTGGATGTAAAGTTTTGTATCGATTTAAACCAGTTAAGTATCTTAATAAGATATCAAGTATCACCTCGTAAAACACCAAGGAGTTTCAGAAAGAAGGAAATTAGAAATTAAGATGCCCCATTAAAAGTGAATTATTAGCCAGTAATGAGATGGTTTCTTCTTTGAGGCATTCGAAAAAGAAGAATTGCGCGTTACGGCACGAAATAATTCCGTGGCGAGAAAATGATGCCTTAATAATTACGTTTTTCTCTCATTAACGACACGAATTTATGTTCTTAAAACTTAGAGTTGTGTGGTGTTAATCTCATGATTGGTAAAATATCTTATGATCTTTATTTAGTTAAGGGTGTAAAGTAGATAAATTGAGTGGAAATTAATTGGAATTGAAATAGTTTGGAATATTTATGGAACAAGTAATGCGGGTGCATAATTTGCTTCAATGCCTTTTAAAATATATCTAACCGTTTTTTAAATTTATTTTCAGGAACAGTTGTAATCAAGATTTCACGAATGCATTTAGATTTCGAACAAGTTTTATATTTTATCACCTCAATTTTCGGGTTCCAAAACAATATTTATGTACATATATGTATATAAATAAAATTCCTTGTTTAATATAAAGAAGAAAGAAAGAAAAATACAACATTAATTAAAATCAAGTAATTGCTGTGAAATTGTAGACCATTGGGGGATCCAGAAGGGGGTACAGGGCCACGTACTTCCTCTCCAGCCTAACGAACTAAGTTTACACAAGAGTAGATTGACTTATTTTATAAATTCATATGTATTTATAAGAAAAAGGAGACAAAATTTTGTGCATCCTCACGAAATCGTCTCTGGATCCGACACTATGTAAAGGCCTACTGATGACAAATTTTTGAGGAAACCGCCAGAGCGTACAGAAGATCTGAATGAGATTTTCATCTTTGTTTAAAAAAGAAAAACTTGCAAAAATGTGTATGTTAAAATATGGGTTATTTGTGGGTTACAGCGCCAGCAGAAATTCAATGTCCAAACAACTGAAATGCATCACTAAGACAGTGGAGGTGAAATCTCGCGAAAACATTTGCATTTCCTGGAAATAGCCCTCAAGGATTAATATATTAAGGTTTTAACGAAGTATTTATTTTAATTTCAGGTTCAACAAATATCATCTTTACGTGATGCAGTCCAAAATGGCAGAGTTAAATGTTGAAAAGCTTTGACGATCAAATTACATACCGAGTAAATTAGTTTAGAAAACGTGGATTAAGATTGGAGGATTCGCGCGCATTTTCGCCTCCAGTTCTTTGAAATATTTCTTTCCACTTTTGGGAAGGAAATACAGTCGAACCTCGATTTAACGTACTTTGATTTAGCGAATTCTCCGATATCACGAATACTTTTTCTGTCCCGACAAAAAAGGTGCTAAAATGCTCTGATTTAACGAATTTTTAGCTTTGATTTAACGAAAAACAACCGCTGAAATAAAATTCGCACATAGAACTAAAACTTTGAATTTTTTGCACACAAAATGAATATCGACAAAAAGCTTTGGAAAATCAAAACACAACCACAAAAACAAATCACTATCAAGGATTTCTTTCTAAAGTGCCAATAAGTATGTATATATTAAGTTTTAAGAACAAGTAACATTAAATAATCTAGATAATTTTAAAGTTGATCTCCAAACGTATAACTTACAATTTTTTAAGCTTGCAGTAAGCAATACGCATTCTTTTTTTTCATAACAATATCTAAAGGTATTTTGCATTGAGATTTTTATACCATACTCTTTTCAAAAATTGGTATTCGATTTAACGAACGGAATTGTGGGTCCCAATCAATTCGTTAATTCGAGGTTCGACTGTAAAATGTAAAATAGAAACGATAGCCTTAGAATCCAATTATTTTAAAATTTTAGTTTAGTTAATATTCCTTTTTTTTTAACATGTATGCAATTTTTTCCCAATCGGTAAGTTTCAGTTTAACATAAATTATTCTGTTCAAGAGCATTGGTTAGTACCATTATTTTCGTCTATTTGTTAAATTTAGTATTGTGTTGAAACATACAACTTATTACTATGGTTATATAATGCTGAAAATAAATAGCCGGGATTGTCACACCCTGCGCGAGTACGTCTGCTATTGTTTTCAGAGAGCCTCTTGTTCTGAGTATATAAACACGTTTTTATATTATTTTTAAAGTGTTTATAAATGTATGCTTACAATTACATTTATTAATTTATTTTTTATTTTTTACTTCCGTGTATCGAATTTACTGTGAAAAAGCGTTAAAAGAAACACCCTTGGGTATCAGATACCCTGCGCGACTCATTCCGATCGTTTTTCTCGCACGAGAACTCCTGGGTTAACCCTACGAAGAGAATCAAGGAATCCCTATCTATCATGTGCATCAGATGTTTTAATATGACAGCACAGGTTTCAGTGCCTTTGAAAGTGGCAGTGCTTTTGAAAATGGCATTGAGACTGATGTAAGCATAGAGGTGATATCTTTGAGATGTACGTTGATTTTTTTTCAGGGCTGCAATTTCAGTACAATGTAAGAAAAAGCATGAAGCCATTGAAAGCTGATGTGTTCGACGATTATCTAGAATGCGACAACACACGCATCATGGATTAACCAACAAAACAACCAGATCTCAACCAGAAAAAACAGATCTCGCAATCTGAGGAGGACATATGCAAATTTCTGTCAACCAAGAAACCATTCAGGTCCTTCAAACTTCGTTGCAGAAAGAGCGAGACAGAACTGACTTAGGAATTCTTAAATTCTCTTGTTTTTTGTTTAAAATCACAATGTGAGTCACTTATATCTGAAGGAGGAGACAATACCTATTAAGCCATTTTTTGTTTGATTTCATAATAATTTCTCTTGCACGCGAGATATTGTGTGCGTATTATAAATGTTGAAAAATTATATTTTTATATTAATATTATATCAAGCTATGTTCAAAACAAAATTCTTCGAAACCTGTCTAATATTTATGAAAATATTTGATAAAATCTGAAAGTTATCGTTATTTCAAACATAAGGGAATATGATAGACGAGAGACGAATAGTTACTTTTTCTTCTTTTTTTTCCATCTTACGGCAACAATGGATATTCAGATTCACAAAAATGTATCACCAAAAACGTTTCTATTTTCTTGCCAAATATTAATCTACTATTCATTAGGTTTAAAAGAAAAAAATCATATCA
The DNA here is from genome assembly GCA_038373885.1 of Cheiracanthium punctorium. Lineage (NCBI taxonomy): Eukaryota > Metazoa > Arthropoda > Arachnida > Araneae > Cheiracanthiidae > Cheiracanthium > Cheiracanthium punctorium. The sequence goes on from JAWZYV010011764.1 coordinate 1,018,422, forward strand.
ATACGATAAAGAGAGTGGTAGTTATAGTTTTAAAAATGTAAACAAACGACAGCAGATTGTTATATCAAGACTTGAAAGGCGTTTATCCTAAAACTTATTTTCGAATTCTTTTGTAAAGTTCAATGTGCTCTATGGGCATTAAATTTTGTTGAATCTTGCTAAAATTTGGTAAAAAGGTCCTTCATGAACGTTGGAAGATAACTTGGGGGCTTATATTCATTACTTTTTAATTATACTAGTATTCTAGTATTGTTTTAGTTGAAAATTTTCTCAAAGTCACATATGTTTACAAAACAATTTTTATTTTGTGATAGTTTTTATTGTGAATAAAAGTTGAAAACACAATTTTGCTGTAGCTACCTAAATCTACCTTAAGTAAAAATATCAGTTGTCGCGAACAAAGATTGATGCTCATGGATCATTTTTAGATAATATCATTAATTTTCATATTTTAATAATTTTTAAAAAGTAATTTAACACCGATATTATCCTGCATCTTATATTTTTCATAATCGGGCAACATTATATCACTGTACAAAATGTTTTAGTGATTGGTCGATAAATACAAATATTTTTGTGGTCCATTGCCGCCCTAAATATTTAAATGTATAGCCAATTGTTTAAAAATAATTCTATTACAATTTTCATCAGTTTTTTTGGGGGGGAGCGAACAAAGTAGGCTAGAAATGACAACATGAGTAGTTTTTAAACTCAAATAGGCATTTGGCATCATAAATACTGGCTAATGAATGAGTGTGCAGACTTAGTGAGTAACTTACTAGACATCTTCCATGTAGTTCAGCACACAAAATGGGCACTCTTCACGCTTTGTAAGCACATAGTTCTCTTCGTAATGACGTCATAGATTACGTAAATGGTCTGGAAAATTCCTTTATGGATTCATAAGAGCTGATGAATCCCCGACTAAGTAGTGCATTCGAAGTACATATAGACGAAAAAACATTAACCCTTTATTTCACACAGCATTTGCTTTCATGTAAACATAGAAAGGAAAACTCATAAATCATTCGCTGAGTGTCTGTTGTATGTTTCATTTGAGTCTTATTGAAACAATGAGAAGCAGTTATAAATGCAGCCTTTTTAGTTTTGATAAATTTTCATGATTTTTACTATTCTGATTAAAAGTTTAATAAATAAATTTTAAATTCAGTTTCTTTCAAACATATGAAAAAAAAACATTTTTTCGCTAAGCGATTGTAAACTTTTTAAAATGCTCAAAATTTGCATTTTAGGATATTTTTTTGTAGTTTTATCTGTATGAGTTCTTAATATTTCTTTTTAAGAATCTGAATCTGTAACTTATAAAAAAAAATACACATATAATGTTTCCCAAAAATTTTTCTTTTACATAAAATTTCTCAATCGCTCCATCATCTAATACCATTCAAAATTCAAGAGAGCAAATTTTAATCGCATGTTTTATTAGATATTTTTCGATAAAAGCTGTAATAGGCATTTTAAAATTCACGTTTTATATTATGATAAGTATTTGAAGAATATATTTTGCTTTACAACAATCATAGGAAAAATTTCTTACACATTAATTATTCTTTGAGAAAGAGTAATACGTAAAAAAAATTAGAAGTTACAAGTAATTTGAATTTTAAATTATGTTTCTGTAAATGTAGATTTCTTCCAGTAACACCGTTAAAATTGAAGATTTTCTGTTGAGGACGAATGTATAGTTACTGATTTGTAAAATAAAGTTTTTAATCAGAAACCAAAAATTGTTATACTAATATATCTCTTAAATTTTTATGCATGTTAACTACGTGATGTTAATCAACCTACAACCAATGACTTAGAATTTCTCTTATATGTTTTATTCATGTCATGGTGAGTCGTAGAATAATATGTTTTAGTTTACTTATCATTATTTTAAGTACTGTTAAAGCAACTTATATGGGAATATACTGGTTATCTCAATAATTAAGGTAAAATAACTAAACTGACGATTACTCAAAATGTTAGATGTAGAATTTAGTGAAACTGACCGGTATTACAATATATAGTAAACTAAGAAGTAGCATGAAATCACCAGATTTCTATGGTGTCATAGAAATTAGCAAATGCATAAAATCCCAAATTGGATTTGTAAGTTTTGTATAGGAATCGTAGCTTGGAAATGGAATATGATACCCATGAGAAGGAATATAGCATCTGCAGCGATGTGTAATGCTGGAAATTATGTGTTCTATCAGCTCCGTTGGAAATTAGAAACATCGCTCTTGCTTAATATTCATAAGCATAAAAAGGGACTCAGAAGAAAGATTAAGAGCACCTGGAATTTTTTCTAAAACATTCCAGGTATGTTGGATAGAATTTAGGACCAGTGATCTATCTAGACACACTATGCGCTGACTTGCTTGCTATTAAAGATAATGATTCCCGATAAGAACCCTGTGTGGTCTAGCTTTGTCGTCCAGAAGCAGAAAACCATCACATGTTACCCGGCATCAATGCGCAGATAAGCATCAACGACATCATCTCTATAAGTGTGAGTAAACACCTGCGTATACCCAACGAGATTCCACCAAAAACATACACACTGGTTCCGGTAGATTATTAACGAATGTTTGATGGATGATAACGGGTTCCAGGTTATCTCCGAATCAAGCAACTGCATTTTATCGCTCTAGAAGCTAAGCCTGGGCCATCCAGTGACTACCTTCAAAGTTTCTTCCTGTGCAGCAACGGGTGTGGCACAGAAATGGCCGGTCACTTCACGTACACCTTCACGTACCACCTTCGTAAAGCCTTCTTTGAACAGATGAGGTTGACATCAAGCTTCTGGTGGGTGCAGAAAGGGATGATCTGAGTTGAATCGGTGTTGTGTCTCTATTTCTTCGTGCGGCTGACGATAAACATTGGTCATCAGGAACTATTCATAACAGCTGACCTTCTATTCTTGAACATAATGGATGCCGAATTTGTTGTTGGAAATTGCTGCCAAGTCTATGAATCACAGAAGGAATGATGTTTAGTCAAGAGGTCACTATGACTTCGCCCTGACTTTGGATGCCAAATAGCTCTCCACCGCAGTTCTTTAGACAAATGATACCTGGAAGGCATTGCTACATATTGGCTACATTTCCCGTTTACATATTGGCAACAAAAGTATCAAGCAAATCATCTTTTATAGTTACAAAGCCATTAATTTGCATATTGTAGCTTTACTCAGCAAATTTCATTTGACAACATTTTCCAGTTCTTTAATTTTTGGAAACCAGTGTATATTTCACCCAAATTAGAATAAAAATTTATGTATGTTACTTAATTTTATTAAAAAAGTAATAATTTAAGTTCTAAATGTACTTGACTTGACAACAGTATCTGGAAATCTTAATAATTTAAATTAAAAGTGCTTTTATTTAAAGCGTCCCTGCTAATTGTACTTTTTATATATTTAATACCAAACAGAAAAAAAGCAGTGACACAGGTGTAGTAAGTATGAACATGCAATCGTATTTAACATTTAATGGTAGTAATAGAGAGCTGCTCTTCCATCAGTATTAACCATGTTTTGATAAAAACTTTATTAATTTCATGTAACAATGTATTTAATTTTGAACAAATCCAATTAAACTAAAATGCATTAATTTTAAAGGTTTATAGGGACTTTAAGATTTTTTCCAGCCTCAAAGAGATAAACATTCAGTAAATTCACTGACAAATATTAATGTATCGAATACAAAAACATAAAAAATATGAAACGTGAATGCACTCATTTTTTTACTATACTAATAATCAATAAAAATATTTGCATGAAAACTCTATTAAAATCTAAATTAATTTTTACGTTAATTTTATTGATTATGCATGGCACAATCAACCATTTTAATAAAATTTCTGAAACAAAAACAGAATAATTCTCAGGAAACTTATTTATAATCAATATTTTCAAGATACTTTTTAAATATTCCTCAGTTAAGAGAAACATGTTATCTAAATATAATAATTATCATTAAAATAAAAGTGCACTGCAATAATACAATTTTATATTTTAATAATTTTTCAATGAATATATATGATTCATTGGATAATTTATTAATAAGAAATTAAAATAGCAATCATTAAAAAACATTGTCATTTATGCATGAAGCTTCAAGATTTATTTTGTTCTTCTATTTTTCTGTGTCCGTGAATTCATGTAATTAAAAAATACGCCACGCTTATATAAAAAATATCCACGCCAATGCTTACCGAACTTGAGAGGAGAAGATTTGGCAGTGTGGAAGAGATGAAAGCAAACGCAGAGGAGTTTCTCAACAAACTAACAGAAGTGGACTTACGGAACCCTTTTGAACAGTGAATAATTCGTATGAAGCGTTGTAGGAATCGACAAAAAGAGTACATAGAAGTTTATAAACCGTTTAATGGCATTGGCGACCAATAAATTTTTTGTGGCACCAGTCTGGTTATTTAATTGTCAAACTTCATGGTTGTCTACTGTGACCGATTTTCTCTGTACTTCATTCAGTGCACTGTTTGCATATTGTTTCATTGTAGATCAAATATTCTTTTTGTGATCGACTGTGATGCTGTCCATTTATTTACAGTTTGCAAATTTCTATGAGTTGTGATGTGAAGGTTCAATTATGAGTTTTTATCAGATATAAAGTTGGTACTTCATCCTGACAAATAGACTGGTTTAAGAGCAATACAATTTTACATCTTCCTTATGCAAGGTTGTTTGTTTATATATTTTTATTTCGTGCACACTTTATTGTGCTATTTTCTTTACAATATTTTAAGCTACTGCGTTTTGTTAACGAGTTCTGAAGACTGTGTACACAGATTTAGAAATATATTCATGTCAAAACAAAAATACAACTACAGGGTGAATCTAAAATCTTGGGCAAAACTTTGAGGGGTGATAGAGCACATAATAAGAAATCAGAATCACATAGCTATGTGGGGTCAAAAACGCAGTTTTCACTTACCCGGTAATAAACACTTTGTGAAAATATTGAAATGTTCGTCTAATTTCTTAACGAAGTTTCATAAATAATAGGCTCGTCTCCAAACATTTCGTCCATTAAATAAAATAGAATTTTTAAACTGATGAATTTTAGTTTTCTGTTTTCAGAGAAAAATACATTAGTTTCTGACGAACAATGGTCAGAAAGTGCTCTGTTGTTTCAGCAATTTTTTCCAAAGTGATTATAAACAGCTACATGAAGACGATATTGCCGACCCCATATTGAGATGTGATTCTGATTCCTTATTATGTGCCCTACTAGCTCTTAAAGTTTTGTCCAAGAGTTTAGATTCACCCTGTATATTTTCCTTCTCAATAATCATTAATAAAAGAGATGAACATTCAATGGGATTGAGATGGCCAAATGGTGAGAGCGCTAACTCTGCTAGATGGTTATGTGCACTTTAGTCTAAGTTCATATCCTTTTAACCATAACTGTAATTTTACTTCTGCGTAATAGTAAATACGCCTAAATTTATCGACAAACACACTAGTCCAAAAGTACATAATTACAAAATTTTATTACATGTAGGCACTGTTTCACTTATGGAATAATGCGCTTCCACTGGAAAATTAGTTTCTACTTGAGATATTTTGAATCGCAAATTAAAATAAGAAATTAATATAAGTAATAAACGAAAAAAAAGGTCTTTTTCAAATGACACAGCTAAATGAAGATCCACGCTTGCAGTTTCATAAACTAAAATAACACTCGAAATTCAAACAATCCATTAATAATGCATGACTTCATTAAAAATGCCATTTCACATTTTATTGTTCAACTCCCCCCAACACACACACACTCACGCACGCATACATAACCGTTTCGTTCCAGGAGGGGGGTGGGGGGATCACGCAGGCACCCCCTGTAACAAACACATCTCCCAAGAAAACGAATCAATACTTTAAGCGCTCCCACTTACACCACGCGAAAAGTTCTCCCTTCCTTCTCATCAAGTGAAAGGAAGAGAAGAGAGAGGTATTACAGCATAACCCTGGCGTCTTTGCTGTCTCTTCCCCCACCAACCAACCTCTTCCAGTAACGTCAAGAACATCAATCTTTCCGCTATTCCACACAGAGGGCCCCAGCTGGGTCGGGAAGGTCATAGAAAATTGGGATTTTATTTATTTAGTTGTTCGATCCCCCACTCCCCCACCCTCCATCCCTGGTGGAAGGAGGCGCAGGCAAAAACGTGACCCACTGAGGATGAGATATTGATGAGTCGCAAAGTTTGAAGCTTTAGTTCTGTGGCCACTTTTTTTTTTTTTTTGATAGGACACAGAATATAGATTTTTTTTTCATTCGTGGTCAGCTATCATAAGGGGAGTTTTTTAGTGCAAAAATTTGTTTCACATTAATGGATTTTCAAGGATTAGTCAGACACATATCAGAATTTTATATATATATATAGAATTTTAATAAGTTTCTCTATACCAAGTGAAGTGAAAGACTGTGAATGGAAAGCAAGCTAATTTTGAAAACTTACTAAGGAATATTTTATGTTACAGAAATAAATGTAACATATATTCTCAGTAAATGTTAATGGTTTTGTGGTTTAAAATAAGTCTATAAATTTTTTGTAGAATTAGTAGATAGTTCTCTCCCTCTCCCTCTCTCTCTCTCTGTATATATATATATATATATATATATATATATATATATATGTACGTATGTATGTATGTATATAACAGCAAAATTTACATAGTATGGATATCATATTAATCGTTCGCACAAGTGATAGCACATGACAAAAAGAACAATTAAAAAAGGGGAATAAAAAGTGAACCAATAGACCACAGAAGTTGTAAGAAAACAGAGCTATAAAGGCTAAAATTGTTTGGATCTATATAACTCGTGGGGACTAAGCCTAACAACAAGAACCCCCAAAAAATCAAAGATGTGGGAGTTGGAATGGAAAATTGAAATAGTACACTCCATTATCAAGTGACACGTGCTCATATTTCAAGTTAATGGAATAACAAAAATAGCTGTATATATATATATATATATATATATATAGTATATAATATATACAGTAGAATCATCTTTATTATAAAACATTGTATCAATAAATAAGGATGAATTACAACTGTTCGTATGTATAAATGCATAATGCAATTCAAACTTTCGTAATTTTCCTCACTTTTGAAATAAATACTTTATTTGGATATTATCGCTTATTTGAATTTAACAAAATAACCATGTGTGAAATATATGACACTCAAAAAAATATCTACACAAGTTTATGGAAACTGAACGGTTATATCTTCATCAGGAAATTATTTAATTTTTATGCGAAGAAAGCAACATCTTCGCTCCGAAAAGTACTACAGTGCGCTTCAAACAGAATCGTTTAAATCTTTGGTGCAAGAGGCTCTGAGCATATTTTAATCACAGGTATGAGTAATTAAATAAATGCACAATTCATACATTTTTTTAAGTTTAATTGCTTGCATAAGAGAAGAGGAAAACCCATAAGAACTTATTATTATTATTATTGTTGTTGTTGTTATTATTACCCTCCGCTAAAGAGGGTAATAGTTTTTGGCAGACGAAAAAAGTCGTGGATGATAATTGATAGTAAATAAAATCTTACAGATCTCACGGAAATTTGAAACACACCAAGATCCGACACATGATTGGAATAATGGATACTTGAAAAATTTCAAAGTAACTTTCAAAGAGTCTATTGTGGTCAGTTTTTCCATGCCGTCTCTACGTACGTACGTATGTTCGTACGTACGTACGTACGTACGTACGTATGTATGTAACTCGCATATCTCAAAAACTATTGGTCGTAGAATGTTGAGATTTGATATTTAGGATTGTTCTATGATCTAGTTGTGCACCTCCCCTTTTGGTCGCAATCGAGTGTATAGTTTATGTACAGGACCGCCCAAAAGATTCGAAATACATTACGCTCTATGGGCCGAAATTCATTAAACTCGCCTAACGCAAAAACTATTAGGCGTAGAATGTCGAAACTTCATATTTTGGATAGTTGTAACATCTAGTTGTGCACCTCCCCTATTGGTTCCATTCGACTGGATAGTTTATCTACAGGACCGCCCAAAACATTCGAAATACATTACGCTCAATGGGCCGAAATTCATTAAACTCGCATATCTCAAAAACTATTAGGCGTAGAATGTTGAAACTTTATATTTAGGATTGTTGTAACATCTATTTGTGCACCTCCCGTTTCGGTTCCATTCGACTGGATAGTTTATCAACAGAATGGCCTAACAGATTCGAAATACATTAAGCTCTATGGGCCGACATTCATCAAAGCGCTTTTTAGAGGTTTTGGGCTATTTCAAGCGACGCAGGAGTGATATATGCTGTAAAGAGTTAGAAAATGAATTTCTCCATTAAAAAAGTGTCTTTATCATTTACAGTTCTGCTACAGGAACACTCAAAAGATTTCCAATACATTACGGTCAATGGCAATTTTAGGGGCATTCATCCATTTCAAGCACAATACCGTCCTACCACATAAGTTAGGTAATGGTCCGACCACGGTCACGTGCCTCCCTCAAGAACTATGCCAAAAGTCGCCAAGCTTGGCGACTTTTGGTGTACGTGTGTGCATATTTAACTCTCAAATCTGAAAAACTGGAAGAACGGTTGGTTTATCCCCGTTTGATTTACATGCAAATACATCCTGTACATGGCTGCCAATACAAATTAAAAGGTTCTGTCAAAAAACCTCTTTAGCGGAGGGGAAACTAATTTCAGCTGAAGGCTGAATATTTTCATTAGTCTAAAGAAAGGGCTGCTTTATGTTTTTTATTTTTTTTACGCATGGTTGTAAATTTCCGGAGTGTTTTAAACTTTTAATTTTTTCATTTAATTTGATATTTTAAGAACAATGTTGAATATTAATGATCGACGAAGAGTGAGATACTAAAAATAAAAAAAAATAATAAAAATTCTGTAGTTTCTAAGATTAAATCTCAATATTGGTCTGAATAAATTTATTTATAAAGTGCGCAATCGGTGAAGGAACAAGAATAGCAACCAAAACTAAATTCATTTTCCCATTCGACTGATAATTCCAGCAGAAAAAGTTGTTTCACAGGCAAGTTTCGCAGGAAACTGCATAGCAGTTAAGTGATCAAGTGATTTTGTCTGTGGAATAAATTCATTTTCCCATTCGACTAACTTTATCGGCAGAAAAAGTTGTTTTACAGTCAAGTTTCGCAGGAAACTGCATAGCAGTTAAGTGATGAAGTAAGTGATTTGTTTCTGTGGAATAAATTCATTTTCCCATTCGACAAACGTTACCATCAGAAAAAGTTATTTTACAGGCAAGTTTAGGAAATGATTCTGTTTGTGGATTTATTTCATTTTTCCATTCGACTAATATTACCAGCAGAAAAAGTTGTTTTACAGGCAAGTTAAGAAGGAACCATCATAGCAGTTGAGTGATGACGTGATTTTGTAAGCATGATCAATTAATTCATTTTCTCATTCGACTAAAATTACCGGCAATAAAAAGTTATTTCATAGGCAAGTTTAGAACAAATCAGCACAGCAGTTAATGGAGTGATGAAATGATACTGTTTCCGGAAAGAGTGGCTCGATAATGAAATTAGTTTTACAGGAAATTTCATAGCTTATGGCTTTATGATAGAATCAATCAATGCACACTCTTTACACTGGTTACACAATTATCTCCCCAATACACCTTACGTGTAATTAAATCAAAAATGACTAATTGAGGTAGCAGTGGACCATAAAAATAAAGAGACAACATAATATTCTAAGATTAAATTAAAGTACTGTAAAGGTTTATTTATGTAGCACATAGACAGTGAACAAAGAAGTGTAAAAGTAAAACAAGTCATTTTACTCTCAACTAATATTATTGGCAGAGAGACTTGTGTTACAGGCAATTTTACGAAGAAAAAACAGCACAGCACTAAAAAAGAAAAAAAACACTTTTGTGTGTGTATGTGTATGTGAATCTACTACGAGTCTCTGGAAAAGTACTTGTTTTGCAGGGAAAACAAAGATACTTGCCCAGTAGTGGATGCAGCCAAACAAGGTAAATTTGGATAAGCATATTTTTATCGCCACCAGAAGGCAATAGAATATCATAAAATATATTTAAATATAAATTTACTCATCTTAGAAAATCAGATAACAAAAATAGAGACAATAACGTTTTTTTCTTTTTCTTTCTTAAAAAAATCAGTTAAAGTAATAAAGTTTAAGCTTATTCATTACATACATAAGCACTTATCAAACGTGCAATAACACGAGCAAAAATTAATATATCAAAGAAAGTCATGATCAGACTTTCGTTCGTCAAAGTAGAGAAATTAGTCTTAACGTTACATTTCTTGCATAATAATACAAACAGTAATTTGAAGCGGATATACGGTTTAATCTGAATCGTCTATACAAATTAAAAAAGTAATCGGCTATTTTAATCACATTTAATACCTTGTTAATGATTACAGTTATGAAATATTCCACGTCTGCCATGAAAGGCAGTCCGGCATTTTGTATTTTTTTAAATAAGCATTCATTATGAAATAACCTCTAAATTAATGTGATAAATCTATATTTATGAACTTGAAGTTCGATAAAAGTGAAACACAACATCTGTGTATATATTTTACATTAAACAAATTCTTTAAACTATCAAGAAATACCTTATGTAAAAACTTTTCCAGTTTAAAAAAATGTGCATCATACAAACACATGTTTAAATTAGAAAGTTAATTTCTTGCAAGTATGGCTATGCGCCATTAAACAAGAAATTCATGTCTTCTTAAATATCACGTACTTATAAATATGAGAATTAAACGATATTTTTGAAATTAACTTTCTTTGTGGTGGAGCTAGAACTCATATAAAATGCATATTACCTAAACGTTTCTTACTTCTAATGACAAACTAGTTATGATAAATATTAATACTTCGATGTACGAGCACTTCAGAATTTTAGACCGCGATTTAATTTTATAACATGAAATAACAGTCATTCTATATGTAAATAACTCTGAAAAACTTCAAATTTATTTCTTTACGACAAAAATAAATAAATAAATAAATAAAAATTAAAATGTAAATAGTTTAATTTCTTTTTTGATTAATTGGTTTTATACACACAGCCACTAAACCATATTCGTGATGCTTTTGAATACAGATTCTTTGTTTTTCAACGTTTGTTTCTGGGGAAAAGAATCATTATAATAATGAATTTTTTTATCGGAATTAGCATAGAACAGATTAAAATACTCGGAATAAATTATAACATTTATGAAATGATGTAATTTACTATGTACATTACATGTATTTTGTCACTTTCTAGATGCAAGTTTGATTTTTCTTAAATTTTTTTCGTGATAAAATACATATAAAAAATACCTATGTACCAGTTTTTATTAGAATTCTCTCTAACAAATTGGAAAATCATTGTTTTGGCTAACGCTTTCGTGGTAAAAAAAGTGTACGTGACAGGGGAAAGTAACGAATATTAGATTTTACTATGAATTTGTTTTTGATTATACTGGCATTTTGTTGGCAGAAATTTCAGTAAAAAGTATCATTGTGCCAGTATAATAATTAAATAATATGTATACGTAACTTTTTATATAAGAGTTCTACCACTTTTTTTACGCAGATGTTATTTTGAAGAAAGATAAAAAACAAATCTAGCTATGGCTTTTTATGAGGTTACTTTTCATCATAATAAAGAACAACACTCTTACGATTATGTAATTCAGTAATCAAAAGTAGATTTAAAGTAAGTATTTAACAGGTTTTATTCAAAAGTCTGATATCTTCAATTTCCTGTCAATAATACACTGTGCTAATTTTAAGGTTTTATACTGAACACAATTTTATATATAGAATATATGTATAAAATAAACAAATTTGTTTCTTTTTGCACAAGTACTATGGTTGTTTCAAACAAAACATCGAGAACACACTTTAAACTTTAAGCTGGCGTTCACTTAAAAAGAAATATTTCAACAACAACAGTTGAGCCTGCTTAATGAAACAGCCGATTTGACAAGAAAAATTATTCTAATAAGCGGAATACTTCATTATCCGGAATCAAATTGGCAAATTACTACGTTTTGGTAGAAATTTAATCTCCCTTTTTACTATAAGGTTAAACAAATTGGGTGATTACGTATAACTTGAATAAAGTGTGAAGTATGTAGAATCAAAATGTAAAAATATTTTCAAAAATGTGTCCTTAGTTTCCCTACCCCCATAGAAAATGGTTCTTTACTTAAACCAAAACTTTTCTTGTAATTATAAATGTATTTTTAGACCACCTGTCAAACATCAAATGAGCCATTGTAAGAGAGTTTGAAAAACTTGTTTGTAATGAGTTCAGATTCTTTCAGTAATTTCAAGGAAAATTCTGATGGATATATATTTTCCCATGTTTTATTGCAATACATATTTAAATTTGTACTTAGGAAAAGAAATGAAGTAATCTCATATGTATTGTGTTATGATTTTATATAAATAAAGTATTTTGTTTAAAAAGAAAATCGATCTAAATTCCATATATTTAATAACAGCTTTTGATTCTTTTTAATTTCATATGATCTTATAAATAAGAAAAAAACATCATTATTGTAAAACTGGAAGTTAAAATTACATGCTATCTAGTGTCAAATAGAAATGTTTAAGATGCATTTTTGTATAAAAGTCTATATTATACAGAAAAAAGATTAAAGGAATTTAAAGAAAAAGTAAAAAGCATACTTTTATTCTTTCTTTTATATCTTTGATAACTTCTGCTGATTCAAAAAGATTTTGATCTTGAGTTAATTTCAAATATTTCGAAACTGAATATTGGTTTTTCATTAACGTTCACAGTATCAAATAATTGAATTTTACAAAGAATTTTTTTCAAGCGTTTCATCTAAGACACCGATTTAATGAATTTAAGAGTCATTACTTTGAAGTAAGATTTAATGGAATTTTCAATGAAAACAATGGCTGATTAAAAAAAAAAGTATTACCCACTGACAGTTTTTTTTTCATTCTTGTTGGAAATGATATATTTAAGATATCAAAATGAGATGACTAAAAAATTTTTCGGAGTTTCGATATTAGTAGAATATGAAAGGGTTTTTTTTTCCTTTTTTTATGGAGAGGGGCGGGGGGTACAAAGAGGCCGAATTTTCTACCCCTAGAACCTTCAAGTACCAGATATTTTTGGGTGTACTTATTGCTGCAATGTATGTGTTCGTGTGTGTTTGTACGTAGGGCGTCACAGTACAACGTTGCAGAATTTTCGACAAACAGTGTGATTATAAAACCATGTGAGCTCTGCCCATTTCAGCCGCAATGTTCATAACGGAACAGGCGTCAGATACGGCCAACAGTGGACCTGACATATTGGTCTGGTGATTTGGAATTCTCAAACATCGAACCTATCATGTCTTCATTTATGAGACATTGACTGTGACAATCGTCGCTGACATTGGCGGAAATTGGAGGTCGCACGAATTACGTTAGCTGCCGAGAAAATTCGAGATATGCTTGAAATATTCAAGGATATTTGGTATTCCACACACCGCAGATGTGAGACCGGGACTGATATTAGGGGAGAGATGTACTGTGGGTCTGAAGGTACAGTGGGTCATTGAAGATATTTGTAGGTATGTGAATAGTTTTCAAAAGAGAAAATTACTTGCAGTAGTTATCAAACAACTTAACTCTGTAGAAAAGGTTAAACATCTCACTTAGATTGTGGCGGAAAGAAAGAGTCATTTTGTTTTCTGATCGTCTGCATGAAATTTGTAGGAAGTAAGACTTACGCTTGAAAGACTTAATTTGTCTAGTATGTTATCACACTTGAAATTTGTCAATTAAATTTGAGTTATGTAATATTTTTATGTATTATAAATTACATTATTTTCTATTATGTTTTATTGAAATGAATATTTTAACGATTTGAGATTCTGGGTTAAAAAATAATACATTGGTTCATATGGGGCACACTGAGTACCTGAAATAAGGTAGAGTGGGTCCACTGTGTCCACATTTACATATTTATTGTCTTTCTGTAAGTATTTTTATTTTTAATGTTTGAAAGTTGTAAATATATCTAAATATGTCTTCCACATCTGCCACAGAATCTCCAGTTTCTCAAGAAAATTGTGTAAAACAAAAACATGACACTAGGAATGGTAAAAGTCTTTCCCTAAGGTTTGTGAAAAAGAGAAAAAACTGAGAGGCAACCTAAAAGAATATGAAATTCTTTTAAATACATCTGCGAAAATCACAATCCAAAATGAAATGAAAAAAAGAGTGAAAGACGTAATGATATGAAGCAGAAAAGAAAAAAAAATGCAACCAATTACAAGAATAGCTTGAATTGAAGAAGAGGAAGAATGAAACGAATGCTCTAGTGAATCTGACTTTAGATGTTGAAGATTTTAATGTTGAGGTTAGAAATTTCGTATTATTCAAGGTCGGCTGCAAGAAAAATGCAGTTGTAAACACTTTGTTACTGAAGTTGTAGGCAAAAAGGAACATCAATTAGAAGTGCACTACATAACAGGAATTCAGCCAGGTTATTCACTTATCTCTGATTAGGTAGACATTTATAGAGCGAGGTAAGTTTCCAATACAAAATGCATTGCAAGAAACTGAGAGAATACTGACAAAGTTGATTTTGGCTGTAGCTTTTCAGCTATATAATGACCAGTAGTTAATATAAAGTAACAGTTTTTGATTTAATGTCTTAAAAATAACAATAAAATTTTGTAAACTTAGTTAGGACTCAAAATTTGATATTATATAAAACCTTTTTCTTTAATTTTATTAGCAAATTTAGAGTGTGCATATTTCAGAACCGTAAAATTAACACTTACCTTATAAACTTAGAGCTACTTTAATGTCTTACTTAATATTAATTATTGTCAGGCAATAAAACAATTAAATTACTCACTATCGTGAGAAATAAAAATTTTATAGTGTTTCTTGTTAAATTGCACACTGTTATCCCTTTGTTGACCTAGTGTACCCTGGATCAACAAAAATTACCCAAGAAAAATGGTTTCTATTATACAAGAATCGAACTAAAGTTAACTAGGATAGCTAATAGGTCGGGAAATATAATACATTAGTTTGATATTCAGTTTTTAGAATATTTTTAGAATTACATTTAAAAATCTAAAAAATGATCAGCTGTAAATCCGTCTCCCCTACTCGATAAATTTTGAACGCACACACACACACACACACACACACACAAATCTTTGGTATGGCGTATTTTATTTCCCATGTTTCCGCATACACAATCACGTTAGGAAAGCATTGCACACCTTGCAGTTCTGGATGCTAAAAACGAGATACTATTGTATAAATTACTAAATAAAGAAGCCGGGTTGAAAAAGTAAATAAAACGGGCACAAATGGATTAACGATATTATTTCTTTTGAGTATGTTCTTTGACACTTTTTTTAAAGATTTATTAAACTATAAAACACATTAATTCTTATGCACGAACTCCTAATATAAATACAGAACCAAAAAAAACGTATCCGTATAAAAAAAGGTAAGCCTTATAATATAATATTCAAAGGAATAAAACATGGCTTTTACCACTAGAAATAAAATAAATGGAAATGCAAAGAGAAAAGGAGACATCAGAGACTAGGCTGTAATCTTTTTTAAAGATATCTCAGGGGATGCATATATTAGGATGATCTACTTTTGCAGGGTTTTTTTTTTATTATTCAATTGGTAGTTTTGTTTTAAGTTGAAGGTAATTCTTTTAAAGAACTGCATGCGAACGTGCACATAAATTTTGAATTCCAGATAAAATGTTTAGAAATGTTCATTTTATTGTAAGGAGAACTTCGGCTTAAGTCAACGTATTTTTACTATAAAGGGTGATTCAAAATTAGAGGGACAAACTTCTAGGAGTTGGCTATATGAGGGCGGTTCAGAATCACATAGCAGTGTCTGTATGAGACTGTTAATAATCCCTTAAGTAGAAGGGTTCAACTAATAGTGAACTTTCTGATTACGGTTTGTCCAAAAACTAACGCTTTAACAGATTGCACTTGAAAAAAATTGTTAATTCAGATTTTTTTTTTCATTACATTGATGAAATTATCGGAGGAAATCAAATTGTTTATTAAGCTTGATTAAGAAATTAGACGCGCGCCTCAACAATCATTTCAAAGTAATTATTAACAGGTACAGGAAGACCACATATCCGATCCCATAATATTGTGTGATTCTGAACCGTTTTGGTATATCCTACTCCTTCTAAAAGCTTGTCCCTCTAATTCTGAATCGCCCTGTATAAAAATTGTGTGTATGTATTAATTTATAAAATATTTAGAACTCTAAGAAAAGCAAATGTTTCCCAAAGTGGAGAAGCAAAATGAATTAAAAAATAGCTTACTAAGAACCCTATCTTCGAGCTGATTAAAGCGCAGTGTATACGTAAAATCACTAATCAAAGAGCTGTTTAAAAAATATTACGTCAAGGGCTGTCATCTACAATTTATTATGGCAAACAAAACAAAAAATATATATAGATACTACTTTAAAGCCATGAAAATACTTTTTAATGATATTTTTGATGCGTTTAAATAAGACAGCTGAAATAAAAACTAGTTTACGTAAAATCAGTAGGGTGTAGGTGTGCCAGAAATTCACACTTTACCAGATAATTTATTATACGTTTTCATTTTAGAACTCTTATCAAATGGTGTTATATTGCACCAATTAAGACATTTGTCTTCAATTTTACGCAATTTTTTAAACCTCCACTGGATTACAGGTATTATAAATTGAAATTTTATTCTCAGTCCTGAAAAAAGGTCTGATTCTTAAAATGTGGTTCAATGCTGAAATTAAGATGAGTTCCTTATCAACCTGTTTCTATTTGAAGCATATTTCTTCTTAAAAATTAATTGAAACTGAATTGTATGAAATAATAGTACATAAAATAAGTCTGTTGAATTTAATTTTAATAAAAAAATATTTATCTATTTAAGATGGGGTATCAATTATTGGGTAAAGAAAAATGGATTTATCTTATCGATAATTGACACTCTTGTTAGATAAAGGTGTTTCAGTCAAGTTCATGATGATTGCAAACAATTTCTAGGAAATGCAGTACATTGCTATTCTGAAAGTTATCTTTAGACAATATTTGAATATACAAAATGTGTCCCTAAAACTTCGTAGCTCGCTTTAACTTTTCTCAATTTTCAGAAAATATAAAAAAATCTTGAAATTCTTTGACACCTGTGCTTTAAGTGACCATCTATGATGATATTAAAATGTATTTCATTTATTCCCTTCAGTGGTTTGTATGCGATAAAAAATTATAATAAGCTTTTATTTCAGAACTGTTATCAAATGTTGCAATTTAGTACCCATTTAGACATTTGTCTTCAATTTTATGCAATTTTTTTCACCACCAGGGGGTTCTAGGTATCAGAAACTGAGTGCTAAAAAAAAAGTCTGATTCTTATTATCTGACTTAGTTCTGAAAATTAAGATTAGTTCATTATCAACCAGTTTCTATTTGAAGCACATTTTTTTTTAGAAACCAACATGAACTGAATTGTATTAGACAGTTGTACTTTCAACTAATAAGTTTATTTATCAAATATGTAGAGATTTTTTTAGATAAATAAACTTATTTATTTATATATAAATAAGTTGGGTGTCAATTATTGGGTAAGAAAAAAATGGACTTCACCTGTAATTGTCACTTATGTTAGTCATTGGTGTTTTAGTCAAGTTCATGAAAATATCATACGATTTCTAGTAAATGCAGTAAAATGTTATCTTTAGATAACTTTTAATAAATAGGGTATACCCAAAAGGTGGTAACACGTTTTAATTCTATATCTAATAGAACTTTTATTAGACAGTGTTATCTAGTAAAATTTAGGAATTTCTTTACGTTTTTGCAACATTTTGTTTTATCTCCAGGTGTACTAGGTATCAAAATTTGAGATTTTAAACTCAGTGCTAAAAGTATTGTGATTTTCAGTAGCTGGCTTAATGCTGAAATTAAGATAAGTTCATGATCAACCTGTTTCTATTTAAAGCATATTTCTTTTTAGAAATTATTTAAATTGAATTGTATCAGATACTTCGTTTATGTACCCGTCGTTGACAGTTTATCATGTAATGCAGATTACACAAAACGCCCGACTTTCCGTTAGCGTTACATGAGTTCAAAGAACAGCAGTAGCGTATTGGCAAAAGTATAAAAAGTAAAGTAATAATTTCTCTCTATATTTAAATGATTCCATATTACATAGTATGTAAGTGTTGAGTGATATTATCCATACAGAAAATATGTTATATTCAAAATTAACATTTTATTTTAGTGGCAAAGCTTTTGATGTCAAATTCAAAAAATTGAACGGCTATAGTTTAAGTTTCATTTTCATCTACTATGTCATCAAATTTCATTTCGTTCACTTTAGTCGTTCTAACGTGATAAGTGAAAAAAATGCGCAATTTAAGAAAATTTAAAAAAAAAATATGAAAGAACTAATAAAAATTTTACGAAATTTGTTGTCTATAGTTGAATTTGAATGGCCACCTATCATGCCACTAATTCATTTCATTCGCCTTAGTCGCTATTAAATGATACGCGAACAAATATTTACGCTGTTTGAAACAATTTTCACAAAATCTCAAAATCTAATCAAAATTTTTTACAAAGATTAACTCCTACACTTTAAGTTGAGTGACCACCAAATTTAATTTGAGTCACATCAGCGGATACAGTGCGAATAAATATTTGCGCAGTTTGAAATATTGTTTGAAAAATCTGAAAAAGGATCAATTTTTTTAACAATTAGACGTTATAGTTAAAGTAAAGTCATCAACTATCAAGCCACCAAATTTCAATTTATTTGCCTTAGTCATTATTACGTGATACGCAAACAGAAAATTACTCAGTTTGAAACAATTTTCGTAAAATCGCAAAATTTGAGTATTTTTTTTAATTAGACGTTATAGTTTAAGTAGAGTGATCAGCTACCATATCACTGAATTTAAATTAATTTTCCTTTGTCATTTTTACTTGAAGCGCGAAGATAAATTCATGCAATTTGAAAGAGTTTTCACAAAATATCAAAATCTGATTGATATATATATATATATATCAAAATCTGATATATATATTTAAATTCGACTCCTATAGTTTAAGTCGAGTGACCTTCTATCATGTCACCAAATTTCTTTTCATTTGCTTAATTCATTTTTACGTCATTGTATTAAGAAAGAAATCAGCATGTTTCCCTACTGATTTCTTGCGTGCTACACTCATGTCCATAAATTAAGGATAATGAAGTTCAGGCAAAGAAAGAGAAAGAAGCAAAACAAATTTGACTTACTTGTAAAGTCTATTTATTAAACAAAAAGTAAAGAGCAAAAAAGATGCTATATGTTTGACATAATTAATAAAAATTGCAAGTTTTACTCCCTTGACCAAATTTCAAAAAAGAACCTATTTACAAAAAACAGTATAACATGGTTAGTAGGATGGTTAATACGGAGTATGTCTCCCGGACGATGCAATACACGCCTGACAACGCCTAGGCATGCTGAGTATCAAATGATCAATCTGATCTTGGGGAATATTACACCACTCATCAAGCAATGCACACCGAAGTTCCGGTAGGCAGGTGGGAGGGGGTTGACGGCCAAGCATATCCCACACATGCTCTATTGGATTAAAGTCCGTTGAGTATGCTGGCCAATGCATACGGGTGATATCCTCCGATTGAAGGCATTCGTCTACAATGTTTGCACGGTGAGGACGGGCGTTGTCATTCATAAACACAAATTCAGCACCCATGGCGCCCCGAAACAAACGTACATGTTGTTCCAGAATGACATCCCGATAGATGTGGCCTGTCATCGTTACACTCTGAACATGCAGGTCAGTTCTGGAACCAAGAATAATTCCTCCCCAAACGAGCCATCCTGCACCACCGTAACGGTGTCTTTCAATGGTGTTCTCTTGGTGGTAACGGGTACCTGGCGCTCTCCAGATGAATGTCCGGCGAGAATCAGACTCCAAACTAAACCTGGACTCGTCGGAAAACATCACACAAGACCACTGTTGCGGTGTCCACAATGCATGCTCTCTACTCCAGGTTAATCGCAGGCGACAGTGAGTTGCGGTAAGTGGAACACATCTGACAGGCCTACGAGCATATAGACCAATGTGCCCTAAGCGTCTGTACACGGTCTGCCTTGAAACTGTCGTACCGGTAGCTGAAGAGAGCTGACGAGACAGGTCTGATGCTGTACTCCGTC
This sequence comes from Cheiracanthium punctorium, assembly GCA_038373885.1. Taxonomy (NCBI): domain Eukaryota; kingdom Metazoa; phylum Arthropoda; class Arachnida; order Araneae; family Cheiracanthiidae; genus Cheiracanthium; species Cheiracanthium punctorium. The sequence continues at coordinate 1,038,725 of JAWZYV010011764.1, forward strand.
TGTTTCTTTTGGCAGTAACTGCCAAATATAGCGGTCCTCATTCGGCGTTGTAACTCGGGGGCGACCTGTGCTGTAACGTCTACTCACATTACCATCATCTTGGAATCGTTGTCAAAGCCTGGAGATGACACTCTGGGCGATTCCAAGTTCCTCGGATACTTCCAGCTGGGTACGTCCACATTCCAGTCGTCCGATAATTCTGCCACTTAAAACATCATCCAAATGCCTCCTTTGTGCCATAACTATGCGGTTTTTGCACTGAAAGGCTTTCACAGCGCTTGTGAACAATTTTACTTCTTTGCCACTATTCATTATAAACCCCTCTCTTACACTCTCGTCATTGTGACGTACCATCCACGCCATCAGGTGGTTCCCTGTAATTTGCATATTCTTCTTCAAGATGTGTGTGATCATTCCACAGGTGAAATTTTTATTTTAGAGATCAATTTCTGTGTGATTCTGAATTATCCTTAATTTATGGACATGAGTGTAATTACTGGAGCAGGAAGTGTCAATTATCGGAGGCAAAATTTTGTTCTTGGTGTCCATTACTGGTGTCGCCACCATGACAACATATAAAATATAAGAAAAAGAAATATTCAAAGTTCATTTAAGTTTTGGAAACAAAAAGTTTGTTTCTAGATAGTTTTAGTAATTAGCAATTACTAGTTAAAACTTTTTACTGATCTTAAAGTGTCAGGTACTTGTACCCTTACCCTAGGTCACCAAATTTCATTTCACTCCCCTTAGTAATTATCACGTGATGTATGAGCAAAACATTACGCATTTTTTACAGATTTTTGAAAATTTTCAAAATTTAATAACACTTTTTAACAAATTCGTTTCCTATTGTTTAAGTTGAGTGACCACATACCATTTCACCAAATTTCATTTCATTTATTTTAGTCGTTATTATGTAATGTGAGAGCGAATATTCAAGCAGTTTGAAATATTTTTTTGGAAATTCACAAAATCTAATCAAAATTAAAAAAAAAAATTAATGTCTATAGATTATGTTGATTGACTACCTATTATTTCACGAAATTTCATTTCATGTACTTCAGTATTTTTTACGTTATTGCAATAAAAATTAAATAGGCATGTTTCCTACACATTGCATAAGTGTCAATTACTGGAGCAGTTACTGTCAATCACTGGAGCTAAAATTGTACCATTGGTGCCAATTATTCGTGCCGCAACCATGACAACATATAAAATGTAGAAAATATAGAATTTTTCAATATTCAGTAATAAAATACACCCTACGTGAAATTTAAAAGTACACTGAAGTTCTGAAAACAGAAAGTTTGCTTCAAGATAGCTTGAGTAATTATCAATTTATAAAATTATCCTGATATTGCTCTTAAAGTTCCAATTATTGGTGCACCTACCTTAGTTTTTTTCGCCAACATAATGAAATAAAATTTTGCCAAGTAGGTTGTATCATTGCAAAGAAAGTTGAGTTTAGAATGTAACAACGCTCTGATTTCGTACCGTAATCACAAAAATATTTCACGTCAATAAAATATCTTCCTTCTCTTAACCATACTGAAAAATTTGTTTAAAGTAAAAATGCTGTAACTTATATATGTCTCGAGATCTTGAAGCGGTATTACATCTGCCAGTGATAAAAGTTATGACCTCTTTCTACTTAACGCAGAAAAGTGCATAATTCAACATTCCATAAAGGATATAAAACGTCACTTATCGCAAAGAAAATTAAAAAATTTAAATATAATGGAACATTTAAGAAAATGTCCATTGCTGAAAAGTTTAATAAAAAACTTTGTTAACACATACGTATCTTTTCATCCTATGTTCTGTGTCAAACATCAGAGGCAATGCACTTCAAAACAATCAACTGTTCTGAAATGCGTATTAATGTGATAAATATTTACATTTTTAAAACATTTTTCATTTTCCTAACTAAAGTGTGGAATAAGAAGAAAAATTTGAGCTTATTTTAAAGTATATAATGAAGTTTTATTATTATGGTCAATTGTCCTTTATTTTTCTCTTTACTATTACAATATTTAAGTTTCTGAATGCAGCTTTATTATTATTATTATTATTATTATATTGTTTTGCAGCTTTCTTCAAACGGTTAATGCAATCAATGTTAGATAATTCTCACGGCAGTACAGACTACAACACCATCTGAAAAATGTAAGCCTTTTTTATATTAAGTTCGTGACAATATAGCCAAGGGGGATATCTGGTCAAAGTCAGCTGTCACTCTACCCCCCTGTTATCGGAACGGCTCCTTTACAATATTACATTCAAAGTGATAGCTGACACTGAGAAACTGGACGTATGATTTTGCAATGCACAGAGGCGAGTGTAGCTGCACGTGGTACATCATTTATAGAATGAAATTCTTTGAGAGGAGGATCAAATAACATTTTTCGGATCATGTTCCAGTGATAGAGAGCTGAAAACCCCAAATTCACACAGAAAAAAAAGTAATCTCGTGTATAAAGCGAAAAAAACAATTTCGAATAATTCAAAGAGGAAATATATTTTTCACTAAGAAAAAATTGCTTTAAAACTAAATCTCTAGACCAAATCTAAAAGTAAGTAATTTTATTTATTTATTTATTTTTTTTTTTAGAATTTTTCATTTTAAAGTCCCAAAGATAGATAGATAAAAATTTATTCGAAGCGATATTTATCAAATCTTACAACTAATCAAAACAATATCTAAATTACTTATTTTTTTTTTGGGTTTGACAGAGTGTAAAGCATTAACAATAATGCTGCTTAAATACATGATCGTAAAATTCACAGCTTTTTTTAATAAGCCTATCTTTTCTAAAATTATTTATGTAATAGAACTTTTTAACAGTTTTAAAAACAAACCAGTGAAATTGAACACCCCCAAAGAATTAATAATGGTTCTTCCCTAAATGTGCTACGAACTTAGACACTAAGCCTATGGGTCTCATACAGAAACACTTAAACAAAAAACTGCCTTCTTCTGGGTAGTAAATTAGCTTTCCCCGGAAATTTCTTAACTGCTAAGGTTTACCGTTTTGTAATTGTGACTACTACAGCTGGTCAATAGACAGTCTAAAATTTTTCCAGTCTCTAGCGCATATGAACTCCGCAAAAAACTTCAAAATTTCCATTATTTCTTAAAAGAACAACTTTAAAAATAGAAATAAATGAACAAGGTTTTCTGAATAAAATGGATAATGTCATAATGTTTATTTCTTCCCAATAGTAGTACGAAAAGTAGTTGTTCATTAATTTTATGGTAATAAATAATGCTTAATTATTCAGTAGCCTACATGAGCTACCAAAACAGCTTTTGTTTTGTAAATTTTTTCGTTTTTATTGGAGGTAAAGAAAAAAAAAAACATGAACTTGTACTTGAACATGAACTTGAAAAATGTACCTTTCGAAAAAATATTTTTGAAATGCACAGCTTAATATCTCAAATGTATGAACCACGTTATCATTAAAACAAAGAGTACAGTAATGGAAAATTATCTGCAATTTCATAATAAAAATTATTTTTATAAATTTAACTATCTATCTATCTATCTATCTATCTATTTATATATATATAAATATAAAATTCATAATGTTTCAATCAATGTATTTAAACTATATACTCACATCAGGGACGTACCCCGAAAAAAATTTCGGAGGGGATCCAAACGCTGAAAAAGGCAGATTTTTTCACAAAAATACGTCATCATTCTTATTTTGTTAACAAAAACTGAAATTTCGGGGGGGGGGGGGGGGTCCGGACCCCCTGGACCACCCCCCTGGGTACGTCCTTGACTCACATATGCGCACTTTAATATATATATATATATATATATATATATATAATATATAATAGCTTACTTACGTAAAGTGAAATCCCAAGATAATCCAATGATAAATTGAAAAAAATATAAAAAAATTAAAAAGTAGATAGCACATGGTGCCAATTAACGAGCTTATACCGGATAGGTGTTTAAATATAGCCTCTTAAGGCAATGAAAGAGTGGAAAAATTGAATATAAAGCGCCAAATTAGAACTGGTGTACTTTTAAGCCTAATATAGATGGCAGCACTATCCTAAAGGTATCAATAGTTTACTTGTATGAAGCAAGTGTAATAAATATTTTACAACTATAGATTAGAATTTTAGAATTTTAATAGATACTATAGATTAGAATTTTAATAAGTAAGTTGGATATATATATATATATATATATAACATAAAATAGCTAAACTTACGCAATATGGAATCCCTGGTAAAACATTAAGTAGTAGCACATGATGACAAAAAACGTACTGAAAAAACTGAAAACATGAAATAAAAAATTGACAATCCAGAGGCAAGAAATTGTATAAAAGAGCTGTTAAAGCCACAGAGAAGTGGGAGGACAAGCTAAGCAAGATCACATGGGCGTAAGCCTAATTGTTCGATCCCATGCAATGAAGTGGAGATGGAGAGTAAAATTGAAATGGAGTACTCCATTATCAAGTACCACTTTACTCACATTTCAATTAGCTAAGTAAAAGGAAGGGAAAAATATGTATACTATGTGAAGTAATATTACGTGTACTTCAAATGTATGGGTGCATATTTGCGGTAAATGCTATTAAAACATGTTAATACATTTATATATTTATTTCAAATTTACTTATTTATAGCGGTAATCGTTTTTAAAATTTAACGCTTTTGCAAATTATGAATGAACAATAAATCCTAAATAAACCACATACACTTTTATTTCAGATTTTTTTCTAATTAAATACACCACTGTATTTTGAAAGGATGTTATATATTTATGGTTTGCAGGTTAAATACTATTACCAATACGACTTTTGGCATTCTTAATTTTTTATGCATATGCAAGTTGAAATAAAATAAGATATATCTTACATTAACTGTATTTTTTACTAAAAAGGTGTGAATTCTAAAATACAGGGTAATTGGGTAATAAATTAAAATTCTACTTTAAAACGATCAGAAAAGGAAAACTACTAGACCAAATGTTATCAAACGCGGTAATTGGGTAAAGGAGGTCGGGGTGTTTATTATACGAGGAAATAAAGCTCTAAAATTCAACACCAGGGGCAAGGACTTATTTAAGGGGAAGAAAATTTTGAGGCGGTTGAAAAATTTCTGAGGGGTCCAAACGGTAAGAAAGGCACTATTTTTCTCAAAAGGACGCTATATCATTATCATTTTAGTAACAAAAATCAAAATTTTGTGAGGGAGGAGGTCCGGACCCCTGGAATCCCCCCCCTTAAACCCGCCCTTGCCCTTGTGCTGAATTTTTGAACTATTTTTTTCACCGATAATAAATCTCCTGACCAACTTTACAAAATTAACAAGTTTGATAACATTTGGTCCAGTAGTTTTCCTTTTCTGATCATTTTAAAGTGGAACTTAAGTTATAATCACATTCTTTCTAGTACGTTACCTAATCACATACGTAAGTTCTAGTACGTTACCGATTTAAAATCAGGCACGAATTCAATATGCTCAGATTTTTTAGAAACATGAATATGGACTTAACATTGTAAAGATAGAAAAACAAGCATGAATTATCATGAATGAATTGCTGCATCGCTACATTATTATACGTTTACGTGAAATAAATAATTATAAATATAAATAAAGTATTTTGTATAATATCGGTGCAATGAATTTCAAAGTATCAAAGTTCAGATCTATAAATTATGATTTTTTTTGTGAAACTTCATTGTGACTACATAATTCATGTACTGCATAATTTTCTATAAAGTTTTATTTGTTAATCTGAAATACTCATAAAAATGAAGATCGTCGAAATTTTACCGTAAGTAGTATTAAAGTACAATAAATTCAACTAGATTTAAACTCGCACAACCGTAAAAAAAAATGGACTTTCTCTAACCCTGGCTGAAAAATTGCTCAAATTTTACGTGACGCGTAAAATCATAGATGTGTGTCCTCAATATTCGCTTCTAAGATATTTTTTACAATTTCGAGCACGTTTCTGACAGATGAAAAGCTACCCAGGAAAATCCCAGCTGCAAAGCTTTAAAAAACGATTGCTAGATGTGTCAGATAGCCCAAGAATAGGAGGAACGTACGAAAGAGAAATGTGAAACAAAAGATCGGATGTCATATTGTTAAATATATGTTGCTTGCCCATTACTTTTCTCTAGAAAATGACTCTAGGATGGACATTTAAAATCTTATGAACATAGCACTTTATTAATAATATATATAATCCTATCCGATATATATCCTATTTACTTATTAATTTTATTTATTCTTGCTCTTGTTAAGTATGAATTTTTTCCATTTTTATTTATCTTCTTTTTGTTATGTGCTATCACTTGCTCAAAGGTTTAATAGGATATCCATACTACGTAAGTTTTGCTGTTTTGTATTATATACTATTCTGTTTTATTATTCTGTGAAATGCGCTAATCATTCAGAATATTTCGTTATCTTTAAACTGTTATATTCATAAACAATAAAAATATCGCAAATATTTGATCATAAATTTTCGTACTAATGTTTGCATGTCATAAATTTAGCTTCTTCTGTGCGTTTCCGATTATGTGATTTACATCCTCTTTTTATGCATATCAGTGCCTTTACATAATGTCATATATTACTTATATATAACGGCTTTTAATCATATTTACTCCTATCTGATATATACCTTATTTACTTATTAATTTTATTTATTCTTGCATTCTTAATATTCCCATTTTTATTTTTTTAATTGTTCTTTTTTGACGTAAGTTTTGCTGTTTTATATTATGTATAAATATATATATACATAATATAAAACAGCAAATATATATTACATTAATCTTCAAAGTTTTCATTTATTTAGCCCATTTACATCAAATTAATAATTGACAAGATTTCCTTTCTTATATTTTTAATAGCGGTTTCATTTTCTGCATAGAAGACACACATTTCTAAATGAAAGAAAAAACAAATATATAACAGACTGGCATTAATTTATATTGTTTTAATGCGTTTATATTGCGTTACCGTCACGGTTTAATATACTGTATATAATTACCAAGTCGGGTTTCCTGCCATCTTGACGCAGTATTGTTTTCGTGTATAAATCAAAACGATTTACAAGACGTTAAAAATAAATGGTTGGCTTTGGATTTTGAACATAAAAATCATTTCTTAATGGAAAAATATCTTTCGGCACTATTTGTCTTCATAATATTTCGAAAATTTTATAAAAAAACTTTCAACATGTTGGATAAAAATTTTCATTCGTATTTATTTTTTTAATTTAAAAGCAAACATAAAATTTTTTTTATTAATTTTTGGTAATTAATTTGTAAAATATTATCTTTCAAAGACGAACTACGAAAATGTTTGTATCGTATTTTTATAACATAAAAATGCTTCATTTTAATGAAAAAATTGCAGCTTTAGAAAAAATTGGCTTAAATGGAAGTCATACGCAAAATTTTGGAAAAACGTACTTTGAAAGAAAACGACGAAATAATTATGTAAAGAGCAAGGCAACGACAGCTTCAGAATTCTACAAATTTATATGCATTCTATGTATTCTACAGAATTGTATGAAAATTTTATAGATTTTCAGGTCATTCCAAAACAATTTAACACTTTGTTCATAAGATTTTTCATCTTAACATCTATAATTACGATAGAATTTGGAACATAAGTGGACTTTATGGAAAGAAAAATATTAAAAACGCATTGAAATACTAACTAGTTCACGCAAGTATTAACACAGGAAACTTGTGTAAAAATCAGAAACAAAAAAAAAATTCGTATGCTATCCATAGAACAAAAATCCGTTCTAAAACGTTACCTTCTTCGTCAATATTTCTTTAACGATTGAAGGAAACTGATTAAACCTTGGCTTATATATATATATATGAATTAAAGAAAATTACCACCTCTCTTGAACGGAAAAAATTTTAGCAAGCTACAGGATTCTATAAATTTAACCATTGAGAAAAGTAATAAGTTAAAGAATGTTTAATAATTTTAATTAATAGTTAAATAATTTCAACCGGATGAATTAAAATTAAATTATTGTTTTAATTTAAAACTGTAAAATTACTGCTTTAATTTAAATTTAAAATGTTTAGAACGTATGGAGAAATAATGAAGTACTTGAGTACATTATAATGAAAACTGATGAAAAATTTAACTCTTGAGACCTTTGTGAGTAACTTTACTAAGTTTGACAGCAAGAATGGTAGTTATAATAAAATTAAATTGTTCATTGGTTGTCTTTAAAGGGATTAAAACTTCCATTTGTATTTAATTATTTAATTTGCAGTCAGAAATAAGAATTGAAAACTTGGCATAAGTGATACTTTTATAATTAAATTGTAAGTATTATCCTTAAAAATATATTTAAAGGTTAACTGTTATCGGTTGGTAATATAGAGGTTTAATAACAAAAAATTGAAAAAATGAACAACACTTCAAGAAAATTATATTTACAGATGATATTTACAATCAAAAAAAGATAATTAAAACAAAAAAATGGCACATCTGGCTGTGCGGCATTTTGCCGTTTTGACACAGTCATGTCGCCGTGTCAATTCAAAACAGAATTGCTCCTCATTTTGCTAAGGTTTTTCCTACTTTTCACAGAGGGGAGGAGCGGGGGGGGGTAGTCACTCAAAGCTCGCGTTGGGAAGTCTAACGGAGTTGCGGATCATCAGTAAACTCCACTAGACCTCGGCTCTAACATAAATATTTTTCTTGTATTTTTATAATTAAAGCTGCTTCATTTTTAATCTTGAGGAAATGCATCTTTACATAAGTAAAACATAATTACTCAATTCCATAGCAAAAGTGAACCACGCTAAGACACTTTCTAGATCGACTCCATATTGTTACAAAAAGAGCTAAATTACCATCGTCGTACACGGAGAACCTCAAAAAAATATATTGTAGTTTTGCTATCGAGTATCGAAAGAGCTGCAGTAGTTTATCGAATCGGATTTCACCCCGTCATTAAGGAAGAGGAATTCTTAATGGACTCCGGAGAAAAAACAGGCAATGCAACACAAAACAGAGAAATCCAATTCATCTACGGTAAACATTAAGATCCCAATCCATGGGAGAGAATACTATCGCAAATACAACTGCAATTCCGATTAATGTACTTATAAACTTTCTTATAACACTTATTATTTATAATTTACATTAAAAAGTGCTAGATTTGTACATAATATTTGGCTGTGATATAAAAAGTAGAAACTTAATTGTATTTCTTTCTCCCCCTTGTTTTAGCTAGTAAATGTGGAGGAGCATTGATATATTTGATATATATCAAACTATTACCTCACAGCTAAATAGACAAGTCAGAATAGAAAAACAGGAGCTATATATTTAAAAATTACACCAGATTTGGCAATACTTACATACTCATGTAACATTTATTAATACAGAGCTGAATGTAGGGTTTTTTTTACGATGAGAAATGTTTTTGTTAAACAAGCAGAGGCGTAGCCAGAAATTTTTCATGGGGATGAAATGATGAAAGTGCTACACTAATGGATTTACAAAATAATGCGATTCAAGTTTATTAAACTTATTTAATGTTCATCCAGTACATTTTTAGTGGTATAATTGCATTCCAAGGGCAAAAATTGTGTTCAAGGCTGTTGAATTATATAATACTTTTTAAAAATTTTATCTTTTAACTTTATTTTTTTTAAACTTTAAATGCAAAAATAAATTAAGAATGATAGCTGTATGTATTAGAAAGAAGAAGCATTTAATATTCTAATCCGATCGCCATAATTGTCGCTACCATCGAGTAAACATTTTTAAAAAATACATTTTCTTGACAAAATATTGAATTAGCATAATGATTTTATCAAAAATATATGATCAACGCAATTATATGATAATTATTCGTGAGAAAACATTTTTTCCCGTGCGCGCGAGTACAGGAAACTAACATTTTTTCTTCTACTTTCCAAATATTTTCTCAAATAAAATTAATTTATTCTTATCCTTTCGAGACTTTTTTTTCTTACTCTTGATGGATTAAATTAACAATTTCGCAATTATTGTTGTATGACGTGCCCTGATTACAGATCTGCTTTAAATCTGACTTAGCAAGATGTAATTAAATTTAAAGCAGTGGATTTCGTTCAAACGATAGAACACACTTCTAACGTGCATTACGTGTACATGGAAGACTTTAATCTCCTAAATTAACCCTTGATTAATGAAGTTGTAAAAAAAGAAAGCTTATATCCCCCTCAATTACAAAGTTACTCGCATTATTAATTACGATAAAATAAGGATTAGTTTAAAAACAAGAAATTTTTGTTCAAAATATAATTACGTTATTTTTTTTTTGGTAACACAAAAATTGATTTTGAACAGAAATGCTTTAGTGGCATAATTTTGTTTTGTTACTAAGAATACTTCTAACAATTAATCATATTTATGATGTTGACGTTTTACAACTTAATGCTTAGTGGCTTTAGCCATGCTCTGGCCTTGCCTGTCTGAAGCTTCAATGGCGATTTTTTTATCTTCATTTTAAATTACTGAATCTTGTTAAATGATATATTTTACAGAACTAAGGAATGTTCTCATATTTAAGGGTCAAGTACCATTGAGCATCTACAATTTTAGCATGCTTATAACTATAGCTTTTTAAATAAATATTTTTTTATTGATTAATGGTAGCTGAATGTGAAACTTATACATTGAAGTTCAGTCAATATCAAGTATTCGTGGGATTTTGGATAATGGTTCGGGAATTCTGCGAAGTAATGGAAATATGCTAATGGTAACTTAATGTGATATTAATGACACGTTTTGTCTCAGAAGAATGCATCGAAAATATGTCTTGGTATTTTTTTCAATATTTTGTGTATCTTTGTTGATCTTTAGAATTGTTTCAAATTCAAAACAACATTAACGAAGCGTTAACACTGACACTTATTTCAGACAATTTCAAAAATGCATGTTTAATCCACATTCAGTGAACGTTGGTGGCATTTTTGTTTTTTACAGATATGTTGCAAAGGGAAGGTGTAAAATTACTGTTTGTCTTTGATAACAAAAATAATATGCCATTTCCTGTCCCATGTATCAAAGTTCTATGAGAGTGAAAAAAATACAAATTAGGATACAAATTAGAATATAAGACTTTGCCATCCTTTTTGGCTGCATTTTGGTGATTATTTTTATAAAAGTAGATAGTAATTATAAATCTATTGTTGTAAATTTATTAGTGAAAGAACTAAAAATTTGATGAAACATTTTATCTTCGTGAAAGGTTCAATTAAACTAATACTTAATTGGAAATTGCTTTTTGATATTCCCCTCTGAGTATTAAGGAGTTTAACTTTTCATTTTGAACAATCATCAGAAACTGTTATTCTAATAAGCGCTTGTGTGTTACCAGTACTTTGAACTAATTTGAATTATCTAATTCTGCAACTGGATAGCTTTTGTAAAGTATTTATTACAGCTAATAATTTGTAACTGCAGCCTAAAAATTCCAAACGTTTGATAACTGAAGACATAGCGCACAGGCATAAAGTGTATTAACTACTTCTTTCTGTAACTATAGTTCATACGAACTGTGTTAGTGCATATAAATATACTCTTTTGGAACTGCAATGAAAGAAGAAAAAAGAAGGTTGAATCATAATTTTTATAGAAAAATTCTAAATGAACAATTATACGTAAATATAAATATATATATTTAATTGAATACAAAGAAAAGGCTTTGCTGAACAAAATTGAACAAAATTTTGTCTATTCAACAAAAATTTGATTGGTCTTTTTTTCAATCGAATGATTTTGTAAATTTTAACAAAATTTTTGTTAACAGAATATGTTTAGACCCAGGGACTCCGATTAATCATAATTAGACCAAAAGACTCAAACTCAGACAGAGAAATTTTATTTTATACGAAAAGAAATTAAAAAGAAATGTTTTGAGCAATGTTTTTCTGAATTTTTTAATTTCTGAAACCAAGAACATTCACAATTCCCTCCGAGATTTCAAAGTGCAATCGGTAAAAGAACTAAGACAACAACAGTAAAAAAGAACATTTGAAAGAGTGCAGGAACAAATAATGTTTTTGTTTATTTACATAGATGACTTACAAGTGTTCTATGTATCAACCATTGGCCACATGGCGTATCTAAATAGTACAGCCCAGTTCCTACCACACTCAACTCAACATAGTACTATCAGCATGTGTTATATTTTCAAACTGTTTAGCAAAAGCCGTATGTGCGCGGATAGCACGTGTTTTCAATATTGCGGTTAATGCCATGTATCTCAGGAATCGCACGATAGCATTGATATATGCTATGTGACCAAAAGTTCACAAATCCCTGTAAGGTATGCAATATAAAGTGCACCTGCAAGGTATATATATAAAACATGAATTTTTTCTTTATTCTTTTAAATGCTCCTTTTGGTGTCTTTGGTGTCCCAAAATGATAGTAACAAGCTTTAATTCTTTATTTGGTAGAAAAATCGGGCAATGAAAATCGAAAAAATACTCAAAAGTAAGTCGAGAAAAAAAAAAAAAGAAAACTATAACGTTAAGAAAAATTTCTTTTAATTAGTTTTCAAAAAGTACACTTTTTAAATTTCTATACGACACCCGTGCAAAAAAAAGCCTCAGTAAAGTATTCCTCATGCACTAATGAGGTGATGGACAAAATTGAAAGTTATGTCCTAAAAAGTGTCAGAGATATGAAAATAAGTACATGCTGACTTGTACCATTTGTCAATAGTTTTTGATAAGAAAAATCACGTCGGATGATCGAGTTTGAGGGATCGTACAGAAATGTTACTCTTTGCTTGAGAAAAGTAACATTTTGCCAAGCAAAGAGTAACATTTGCTTCTTGCGAAGTTACTCTTTGCAAAACAAAATACTTTTTTTCTCTCTAGCAATAAACGTTTACATCTGATCATCATTGTTATAAGATATATCTTAGATTTTTCATGATGAAAGGCTGAAAATTTGTACATCACCTAACTAATGTATGTGGAGCGTTTTAATAATTGGTAATATCTATCTGTAGATCTCCATTTATCTATCTCTCTCTCTCTCTCTCTCTCTATATATATATATATATATATATGTATATATATATAAATATATATATATGTGTGTGTGTGTGTGTGCGTGTGTGTGTGTGCGGGGATCGCATACAAATTAAAAAGTGTAATTTTTCAAAATTAACGAGAGAAATTTTTTCTTAACTTAGCCTTTTTCCTGACCTTATTTTGAATATTATTTTACAATTTACATAGCCACTTATCTCTAACATTAAAAAATTCAAAGTTTTTATTGATGTTTAGTAAGTTTATACCAAAGTTTCTTATCTCCCCCTTGCATATAGGGGGAGATAGACTAAACTTTAACTAGCGGGCAAAGCGATACAACTATTGTTTCTTCCATACAGGTAGCGCTATCTACCCGGTAACATATAAATTTATTTTGCCAAGAGAGGAAGAATGCGGTAGCTTTATTCAAGCTATCTCAGTATTACACCTCTAAATAGAATTCTTTGGAAATTTGAGAAATATGGCTTGATTTACTTAATCGAGTATGTTTTTAGATGGGAATTATACTTGCTAAATGTGCTGTATTTCTCCGCGACATCCAGTAATATGACCTAAAACAGACAACCATATCGCCGGGTGAAATGGTCCATACGCTGAAGAAAATACGGTACTAAGCTCTAGCCACCATAGCAGCCCTTCAACTGCTATCAAAATGCGTCACTACTCCACATCTCTCTCTGAACCAGTATTCCTTATAAGAATCAACTAATCTTGGAAAAGAAAAATAAAGAACAGAAAGAGGTGGTAAAACAGGCTGCAGTTAAGAAAACCCAATTAAAATAATGCAATTCAAGAAAGGGAAGGATCAGAACAAGGAGATATAAGAGCACGGAGTCAAAAGCAAAGACGTATTCCCGTTAAGAAGAAGATTCAGAAGATGAACACAGATGTATTTATTGCGATGAACGATTTTTTACCTCTGCATCAGGTGAAGGTTCTATTCAGTATCACATGTGCTTAAATGGACGAATGATACATCCACTGACATAGCTGAGAATGAAGCCCATATGTATCTTTGAGATGTGTGCACAAACATTCCAAGTTAAAATATGCATACTGTATGATTGTTAAAGTTATTTGATTTCCTTATGTATAGTAATTAGCTTTTATTTTACCGATAAAAAATAATTTATACTTATTTTGAAATGAAGGATCATTTGGACCTTCAGTGAGGGCAAAATTATCCTTTGTGGACACTTTTGCAAAACTCTATATATATTTGTTTCATCACTCAATGTGGGTTTAAAATATATTAAAATTTGTTTATAATGTAAAATATAATGCAAATATACTAGCAAAGTGCCAAAGTTTTATTTAAACATTTATGTTATTTTACACAAGTTTTTACTTTAAGGGGGATCATTTTGGCTACCTTCCCCTACATATATGGGATATTGTACTTCAATTATTTTTATAAAGTACTTAATCGAATACTACCAATAGAAAATGTTCGTCATACTTCATTTCTTTTTTGAAATCCATAATGTCACCGCATACGAAAACTATGCGCCATTTTATTGCATTAAATTTGTGAATAGAGAAAGACAGATCTATCTCTAAAACTGAATTCTATCTGAAGTGAACATTTCATTGAGAAATGGCTCCCGAGGGAAGAGCTTAAAGTATAAAATGTTTTTCCGTTCTTTTTTTACTGGAACTTTCAAATTCATGCAAAATTTATGTATTCGCATTTAAATAAACTGCAGTTGCATTTTAATACGCTTTTTAGTATCCATTTCTTACTTTTTTAATGTTAAGCTAAAACTGAGAGAAGCAACAGCGAATATATTTCCGCTTCTTTAAGATTAAACGTTGTTCAGAATATTAAGTACAAAACTACATGTTTATTCATGATAGAGACATTCATATGTTAGAATAAAATAAGATGTAAAAAGACGTTTTTGATTCTGAGAAAAAATTAATAAAAGTATTTTAAACTAGGTTAATGCGTGGAAATATGGAAGAGATGACCGCTACAATATTACCCCGTCCTAGTTCTGTCCTTGTTTGATGACAAATTATCTCGACAATTACTTTAATGTTCTCTTTTATGGTAAATAAGGATGTATAAGTTTCTGTCATAGGTCTATAAATTTTGATCAACTGCACACAGGTAATATTTATTTATGGGAAAGGCTTTGACCCCACAATCATCCAGTTGTTTGATCTTAAAGTAACTATAAATGTACAAACAGCTAAATAAATATAATTGTTCAAACAAAGCAATTTTTCAACATAAAATTTACCAAAATTACACGGAACTAAAGTTCTGTTTTACTAAAAAAACCTTTTTAAAAATTTAAATTTCACGACTAAAGAAAAGGTATTCAATGACTAGACGTTTGCATATGGTGTCAATAGCGCGTCAACAAAGTATAATATTGAAATTGTCCTCTAGAGACAACATTTCTATCTTAACAGATTTAAAGTATGTGCTGTTGGTTTTTAACAAAATTATAATTCCCCTCAAAAGTAAACGAATCGTACCATTTTAATTAAGCCAAAAAAGCTCAATTTTTAATGATCTCACACATGAGTACTACGGCCAATTTTACCAATCGATGTTTGTAGACTACACAACAATCGAAAAAAATAAATAAAAAAATAACGAAAGAGAATTTTTTTGATTTCACTATTTCATAACAATTATCTATGCTTATATATGCTGTCCGCTTTCTTTTTCTACCAGCAAATTTTTGCTTATAAAATGTTATTCATATATTTTTTGTAGCTAACCCAAAATTGAATGTTTGAACAAACCATCATTTATATGCATTATTTCATTTCACAGTCACTTTATATAACCCTGATTAACCTGTCCCAATATATAATAAACTATCTCAATAACGATGTTTAAGTAAGTAAGCAATAAAGGCTTCAATAAATGCCAAATACGCTCTTTTAAAACTAAATCTAATGCAGGAAAGAAGATAGCTTTTGGTATATTATCCCTTTTAATTCTGTTTCAAAATGTTTTTATATTACTGCTTTGAATCAATTAACATTTTGTCTTAATTCTAATGTAAATTTAACTATTACTCTAATGAATTTTTAAAATTTGGTTTAATAATTCATAAATGATGTAAATGAATCATTACAAAAAAAAATGTTTTCTTTATTTAAGTACTTTTATAAATTTAAATAAATTGCTTAAGTAATTAAAAAAAATAATCAATATATATAGATTTCTTGGTATGTACAATATGCACTAACTCAGTAGTATTGTGTATACGAGATTAAAAAATAAATAAGAATTTTCCATGAAACTTTACACTTTGCGCAGATCTCCCCTTCTTTTGAATATTTAGCAATGGATAAGGTTTTTTTTTCTGATGCTTTTTACAAATGTTAGAGTTTTCAAATTACTCAATATTTATTTTTATTTAAATTCTTATTAATGCATGTGATATAATTTTGTTGTCATAGCAAACTTAAATAATACATCAAAATTAAAATGCGCCGTATCTATTATAAATTACTAATTATAATATGAATTAACAAATAAAAGAATTCTTTATTCAAGGACTTCTATAAATTTAAGTAAACAAGAATGCTTAAATAAATGCTTTTTTTAATCTATATAAATAAAATTAGACTTTTGTCTGTACATTTCTTGGAATTCAAAAATTTTGCGATTTCTATCCGTTTCAAGCACCCGGGAATGCTTAAATAAATGCTTTTTCTTAATCTATATAAATAAAATTAGACTTTTGTCTGTACATTTCTTGGAATTCAAAAATTTTGCGATTTCTATCCGTTTCAAGCACCCGGGATTCCGATGCGACCCTCAAAAAAAAGTTTGTCTGTCTGTCATTCTGTCATTCTGTCGTTCTGTCATTCTGTCCGTGACGCTTTTTTTGTTTAAGCATCACGTAAAAACGACTGAAGCGAATGATATGAAATTGGGTGTCATGATAGGTGGTCACTCAACTTAAAACATAGGCGTCGAATTTTAAAAAAATCTTGATTAGATTTTCCGATTTTGCGAAAATCGTTTCAAACTGCGTAAATTTGTGTTCAAGCATCACGCAAAAACGACTGAAGCGAATGATATGAAATTGGGTGTCATGATAGGTGGTCACTCAACTTAAAACATAGGCGTCCAATTTTAAAAAAATCCTCATTGGATTTTGAGATTTTGCGAAAATCGTTTCAAACTGCGTAAATTTGTGTTCAAGCATCACGTAAAAACGACTGAAGCGAATGATATGAAATTGGGTGTCATGATAGGTGGTCACTCAACTTAAAACATAGGCGTCGAATTTTAAAAAAAATCTTGATTGGATTTTCCGATTTTGCGAAAATCGTTTCAAACTGCGTAAATTTGTGCTCAAGCATCACGCAAAAACGACTGAAGCGAATGATATGAAATTGGGTGTCATGATAGGTGGTCACTCAACTTAAACTATAAGCATCTAATTAAAAAAAATCGATCAGATTTCGAGATTTTGTGAAAATCGTTTAAAACTGAGTGAATCTTTGTTCCCGCATTACGTAATAACGACTAAAGCGAATGATATGAAATTTGGTCACACGATAGATGGTTGCTCAACATAAACTATAGGAGTCCAATTTTTTAAACATTTTTATTAGATTTTGAGATTTTGTGAAAATTCTCTCAAAATGCGTTTATATTTCTTCAAACATCACGTAATAACGACTAATACGAATGATACGAAATTTAGTGATATGATAGGTAGTTGCTAATCTTAATTTATAGGCGTTGAATTTTTAAAATATTTTGATTACATTTTGAGATTTTGCGAAAATCGTTTTAAAAATGCTGAAAATTTGTTCCAGCATCACGAAATAAAGACTGCAGGGAATGAAACGAATTTGGGTGACAGGATAGGTTGTCACTCAACTTAAATTCTAGGCTTCCATTTTTTCAAAAATGTTGATTAAATTTTTAGATTTTGCGAAAATTATTTCAATATGCGTAAATATTCGTTCGCGCATCACATAATTACGACTAATGCGAATGAAATGATATTACTTAGTTACTCTCTAACCTGTAATATTTTAACAATACATAAAAATTATAACTTCGCTTTCTTTACTTTGGCAACATACTACATCCATTCTGTGTACTCATACAATGCTGACGAAAGATCTTGCTTTTTTGGAAATTTGCATTCACTAACCCGTCGAGGACGGGTACTTCAGCTAGTTAATCAATATATATCGATCACTCAGTTTATACATAATGCATTTATTCAGTAATACTGTGTTTACGAGAATAAAAAATAAATAAAAATCTTCAAGTTACTCTATACTTATTTACATAAGTACATACATAAGCACACTTTTTGCATCTGAAATGACAATGTTTAGACTACTTGTAAATAGCAAAGTGTATATCACGAATATAGCCTGCTTTAGAAGTACGTTTGAATAGTAAAGACACTTTAAAAGAAAAAAAAAGAATCATCATTTAAATATATGATTTTTTCTTTCCGCACAGATTAATCAATTTTTTCCAAGAATCAATATAACGCATTCTCAATATTTAGGAAAAAACATTCTGGAACTCAAGAAATAATGGAATAGCCTAATGGTATCTTAATGTGATATTAATGGCATATTTTGTTTGGTGTATGCACCGAATATATATTCAGAACATAAGATACAGAATAGCCCCAAAATTAAACATTTATATTTGTATTATTCATACGTGATATTCGATTCATTATTTTCTAAGTTTCAGGCTTGTTTATTTAATGCGTTTATTTGTAAAAATATTGTTTTGCTGCAATACTGAAAAATTCCAAATAAAGAATCTTTTTAAAGATATATCCAAGACTTTGAAATGTTTTCTTTTTCATTTTTTTCATTTTTTTAAATTTTTATTTTAGTAGCGATTTTACAGTTTTTCGCTAAATATTACATAAACGTCGGAGTATTCTCTTGGCGCTAAAAGTATAATTTAAAATTCCCTACCAAATGAAGCACCTAATAGAGGAGAGACACACCACTGCTTTAATTCTTTTAATCTTTCTAGGGTGTGACATAAGGGTGTGAAAAAAAGAAACACTGGGCTTTTTCATATATCTCTTATGAGGTAAGTACTAACTTTCCTATTTATTTAGAAATACAGTTTTTAATGCACAGAATTATGGCTGAATTTACTGAATAAAGGATGTTTTTATATTTGAATTACACTTATTTAGTTTGTTATGTTTCTCGGCATGTTTCAGTAATATGGCCTAAAGTGGGCAGACACACTGCTAAACTAAAATGCTAAACTCCATCAACTGAAGAAACTTTAATACCGGGTCTTAGTCATCATGGCAACCGTTCAAACGTTCTCAAAATGCATGTCTCCACATTAGCTTATTTAATATATTTCTGCGTTTATTGTAGGCCATAAATTTTGAATTATAATTTTGAAATATTCCATTTTATTGTTTGCGAGACTTTTTCATTTCGAAATTTTCGAAAAATAAATTATGCATACAATAGGATTGTAAAAGTAACTTTATTTATAGTCATTTATATATCATAGATGTATATTTATATAATTACAGTCATTTTTACGTATCTTATTTCGTCGATAAAAAACAATTTGCAATGATTTTCAAATGAACTATCATTTTGCCCTTAGGTGAGAGTAAAATGATCCTTTGGACTCTTTTTCAATGTTCTATTTCTTTCTTTACTCAATTTGGTTTTAAAATATTATTAAAATATATTCAAGATGTGAAATATGGGGTAAAGTTTTGTGGCAAAGCGGCAAAGTTTTATTTAGCAATTATGTTATTTTTACATAAGTTTTCTCTTTAGGGGGATCATTTTGGGCGATATATATATTTTTACATAAGTTTTCTCTTTAGGGGGATCATTTTGGGCGATATATATATATATATATATATATATATATATATATATATATACATATATATATATATATATATATATACATATATATATATATATATATATATATATATATATATATATATATATATATATATATATATATATATATATATATATATATATATATATATATATAAAATTTCTTTAAAAATTGTAATACTATAAAAGTAGTAAGATTTTCACTGATATCTGAGATAGAAACGAATTCATAATGTATTTCCATGAGTGATAAACCACGTTTTTTCCGTTTCCTAAAAATCAGATACTTACATACATTTTACTTTTTACAATAAGTACATATGATGCTCAATGTCTCTTATAAAAATACTAATGCAAGTAAAATCTACAAAGGAAATCCTACCCGAGTTTTCTTGTAATGTATACTATGCAGTCCATCTAACACAGACAATAAAATAATTACATAATTCCAAATATATTAAATTTTCAATTGCATAATACATTTATTTTCATTACATAAAATTTAACTTAACTTGCATGTAACTTGCTACATATTTAGATTAACTCCTAGTTACTTTTAAATATATGAAAGGTATATGCATTTCTTGAATAATAGGTGCAGATACCGTATGAAAATGTTTTTATATATTACGGGTTGAAATTGTTTTACTGTAACTTCTTTTTTTCTAGATATTTAATTCCATAAAAATCACATGTTACATCAAACCTTAAGTATCCCTCATGAAACCTATGCACTCAAGATATACGTGGAATATAATCTACTTTTTTCTTAGTCTCATTGTTATTTTTACCGCCTTCTACTCATTTTACTTTATTTCAACCTTTTACATAGTCATCCGGAAAATTTAGTGATTCAAGATAGTGTATTCTCAATCTCTATTAAGGGCAGATCTAGGAGAGGGCGCAAACTTTGATCTTTAAGATTTGCAGCCCCTCTCACTTAACTATTTCAGGTTATTTGGAAGCCATATACATACATACACAAATATATATTTGTATTGCATAGTTTAAGACATTTCGATAAAGGAAAATTACAGGTAACATTTAAACAAAAAAAGTTTCTAAATTTGTCAATTCTTTGCACAATTTCAAGTTATATTACATTTACGAGATTTTCTTTAAATGTAATATGCCAAACTAACTAAGCTTCGATCATTTGACTTGAATGAGGGGAGAAGCCAGACGCTACGGCAGACGTTCTGGTCATAGTTCTGATATATGAGAAAGTCTGCCTATTATTGCGGATTAAGCTATGCATAGCTTCACATGCTTAGAGTAATGGGCATTATAATAGCGGTGGTGGGGATGGGGAGAGCATGCGAATTAAAGGATTAGAGGACACACTATTAAGATTTATGAAATGAATTCTCCAAAAGTGCATTATGCATTTTATAAGATGATTATGCGTTGCATGACTGTCTAGATAAATTGCTATAACTTTAGATAAAAAAGCAAAAAATATAACATGCTTAATATCTTTAGGTGTTAAGAATTCGTTTTCTTAGCATTGTTTTTAAATTTTCTACATAAATCAGTAAACATCTATGTCTTAACCAGCTTAACGTCTTGATAAAAAGGCAAAATATAAAGGTGGTTTAATCAAAAAGTATTTTCTGGCAGTGTCATTTACGTGAATTTGTGTGATCCACCGAATAGGTTAAACCTCTGTTCAAAGATTTGAAGCAAGCTTTAAAAAGAAATTTATAAGAATTCTCGCACTTTTTATGATAAAGTTTTGTAATAGAAAACAAAATTTACCAGATTTTTGGAAATTCCGGAAAAATTCGAACTTGAACCTGAGGTCCAAATGACAGGAACAGTAACAATTAGTAATCTCGGTAAGAAAATACTAGCCATCAATTTCTATCTTATAATTTCACTTTTAAATAATCAATTTTATATTTTTATATTATTTATATTTTTTATATATTTTTATATTTTATATATTTTTATATTATTTATATTATTTATATATTTTTATATGATATTTTTTATATTTTTTATATTTAAATAAACGGTATAGACTTGTTAAACCTTCTAGTTTATGCTTTGTTAGCTAAGACTCACTGCAACGTAAAGTTGAATCTCAGTTGGAGAGATTAAGACGTTAAGTGGATTTTTCTAACATTTGCCAAAATGATGAAAAACTTTTAATTTATCATGCCGGATAATATTCTCAATATTTATGTTGGAGTTAAAAAATGCACTCATGAAAACTACACAACTGTTAACCCTTTACAGGTATTAAGTTTCCAATTAGGAACATGGAATTGAAAACTTATTCAAAAATGAAATTTTATTAATATTGACTTGAAAAGATTAGAAGATAAAGTTGAAAGATGACTTGAATTTTTTAAATAGAAGTTGCATTTGTATCATTTTGGAAAGCTGTAAAAAAAAAAAATCATGAAAATAGCCATTTTGATGAATTTTTGCAGAGCTATCTTGATACACCCTCCTCCCCCATCAAACTTAATTCATATCTTTACTTAAATTTAAATATAAATCTCTTACCAATTCTTATTATTTCACTTACTATTTGAACTACCCATCAGTCTATTCAGTTTTCGAAATCAGTGTAAATTATAGTCAGAAATGACCCTTGCTCCCTATTGGAAACACAGTGATTTTTTTTTCCACATTTAAATGATTAATATCCTTTCACTAACGCATCAGAAGACAAAATATGCAAAAAACTAATTTAAAATATTCCTGGATCTCAATGTGGTCTGTAAATAAGCAAGGTATTTATATGTCATGCATTTAAAAGCCGTAGTCTTAATCTGATTTTGACTAATCACTTGAAAAATCTAAAGGTAAAAAGCTCCAGAACTTCTCTGATGCGCCTGGCGAAGTACAGATTAATTTGTAGCAGCTCACAGGGCCCGATCATCGCGATATTGGCCCCTGGGCGAATACAAATTTTTGGGCCTTTGCGATTCTACATACTTGAAATTGCTTTGTTGCAAAAGCATGAATGATTTTATGCTGGCGAAAGTTGCCAATCCTGGCAACCATTATGCTTATTTTTTCAGTTTTCTTTTAATATCTACTAAAATAAAGGGAATTTCAAAATTTAAGTCAGTTTAACGGCTTCCCCGGAATTTCGCGAATCCGTAGACACCTTCGCATAAAGATATATCGCCATGGTTTCGGAGCAGGTAGCAGAACAAGCTTTTGACAGCGGCGGCAGCGATCGTTACATTTTTTAGAATAGAGACAAAAAAAGACTCAGATGTTGGCTCACGAATTTTGACCTAATGCTGACGGATTTTAGAGGAGCCTTAGTAGAGTAAAATACCAGAGAATTAGCTGCCAACCTTCGTGCCAACTCATTTGCTATTTTCGAGAAAATGGCAAATTAAATATTTTTCAAAGAATTTTTTCAATTTAATTTTTTAATAAATAAAAATTTGTTGAAAATTATAAAATTTTTGGGCCCTTGAACAGGGTGGGCCCAGGGCAAATGCCCCGGCAGCCCTGCCGATAAACAGGCCCTGGAAGCTGATATCGTCCACGATACACAATGGCACCCCAGAGCATAATTCCGCGTGTTGGTCCACCTTGCTATTCAATAATGCACTCCGGAAGATAGCGTTCTCTTTCACAGCGTCTAACATGAATACGCCCATCATCGTGCCACAAATTAAAGCGGGATTCGTCCAGGAAACACCACTTGTTGCCAATCTGCAGTTTGTGTTCATGAGCCCATTGCAGCCGCAATCGTCGATGGTTTTCGTGTGAGGAGGATCCTCTTTAAAGGACTTCGTACACGTAATCCACGGCGCAGAAGACGTTGACGAATTCGTAAAGCAAGCAGTGATACTCCTGGAGCAGTGGACTGCTATGCGGCCAATTGTCTAGATCATGGGTTCCCAACGTGGGCGATAACACCCCCCTTGTGGGCGTTTGAGGCTTTCAGGGGGGGGCGGTAAAAGACCCAGAGAAAATTAGGAGGCGTTGATATGGCACGGAGAGGCGTGGAAAGATTAACCAAATATAGTCTAAAAAAGACTTAAAAATCACTCAGATAATTAATTTCTATCATGTGTGCGAAAATTCACATATTTCGATATGAGACTTTGCTGTTGAGAGAAAGAGATACCTCTCTAATATACCTCTCTAAAACTTTTATTCCTCTTTTTTAAATGAAGAAGAAATTCAGTAGAGTTTCAATTCCAACAATATTCTATCTATTAGTAATTTTTTTTTAAATTTAATTCTTGTTTTCACCATGCATTGTACGCTCTTATTTCTCTGGAGTGGGAGTGGGGGGCGGTATTGAAATATTCACTTGAAAAGGGGGCGCCAGTTCAAAAAAGGTTGGGAACCTATGGTCTAGATGAAGCTGTTCGCTCCTTTAGTGCCATGCGGAGCAAGTGTCTATCATCGCACATTGACATCATTTTTCGGTGTACACAACCGGATTTCCGAATTGTCCGGATATCGTCTGTCCGCTGCTTCCAAACTCTGTTCGTGCTGATGTTATGCTTCACAAGAACTATTATTGCGCGATAGGAAAATCCTACGTCACGAAGGTCGATTATTCTTCCCTATTCAAACTCCATAAGTTGTAGAAATTTCGCCCTCTGTCGTCGACGAAGCATAGTTACGTCTCACTTCACTTTTACCACAAACAGATAAACGCAGACTATTTTAAACATGCCGCCACAGTCCTTTATTTATACTGTTTCGGCAGTAGCCCACGCATGTGTAAATGCTTTGAAGTTTTAATCATTTGCTTTACATGGTATAATTTGCATTTTCTGAAAATTTCCGATCAATCCCGTCATTTTTTCATACATTTGAATTTTTACGAACAGGAGATTGCATCCATCCATCCATTCATACATAAATACATGCATACACACACATATATATACATACATCTGGTAAAAATGGTATAAATGAGTTCAGAAGACCTAAATATGTGTAAATCTCGAAGTCGATTTTCTTCATGATTACAATACTTTACTTGCCTAGCACCACAGCTAGTTCAATAGATGTTCACTAAACTTTCTAATATTACTTATTACTTTATTTTTCATAAATTATAGTTTTAATAGAAAAGAACAAGCTAATGTTCATGCATTTATCATACATCTGAATATACACTCAGATTTCTGATAAACAGAAAAAAAATATTTTTTTCTTATTAAAGTCTAAAACATTGTTAAAAGTCGAGCTAAATAAACAGAATATTTTAGATATCTACATACTTTATTAAAATAAAAACATCTTTAAAATTCTGTCCTAATTCTGTTTCTAAAAAGGTAGTTCTCTGTTTAAAGGAATATATTTTTCGCTTTTTGTAAGATATCAATAAACTTTTCCGTGTGTTTTCTTAAAGTTTTGGAATTTTGATGCGATGATTTTTGCATTTTTAATTTCATTTAGTGTCAGCGAGAATTTCAAGTTTTGATAGTCATTCTTACTGAATTCATGAAGACATCACCAAAAGTTTTGAAAACACACCACAATTTTTACAATAATTGAATTCTAGAAAGAGAAATTCAGAATCGCTGAAAGTCAAAATATTTAGAAAATTTTCTTTTCAAAAACGAGATCATATTGTGAGTTTGTCACAACACATAAACGTTCTTTTCATATAGATTTATCGATTTTAATGCTTCTTTTTTACATCGATGTATGTGCGTGAAATATTTAAATTGTCTGATTTGCATTAGAAATCTTTCTGAAGTCTGCGAGTCGAGTTTTTCGTAAACAAAATACTGGAACATAACAAAATTAGCTTCTTTTTCTGCGTATGCTTGTATGCGACACTAAAATAACTCAAAAATCATATTTTCCCTCAAAAAATATTATGCATTTTCCTACTGATAGCATACCCGATGAAATGAAAATTATACATAAATACATGCCATTTTTCATTTTTATTTGCGAATAAAATTGCTTTTTTTTAATTTTATTCGTTTCATTAAAATAAAAGTATACGATAGCTGTAAGAAGTCATATATTCTCAAGCTGTGAATTGAAAGCGCATTAATTATATTATAGAAATATTAGGTATACCGAAAAAAAATGTCGTTGCTGTACATAAAATTCAAACAAATGAATTTTCATCAATTATTGAATTAAAAAACAAGCTGTGCCTAAGCACAGGACTCATAATTTCAAAGCGAGAATTCTATAGATAATATTTTTTTTTCCCTCTCAGAGAAAAATGGCCACCCTACCCCTTTTTTTCAAGTCTTTCCTCCTTGGAGTAAATTCGAAATGTTCTGAAATCTATTTTTAGGTATTCGTGAGTATTGTATTTTAAGGCAAGAATTTTATCGATATCTCTTTTCTTCTTTGAGATCACACAGTATATCGGAAAAGAACGTTTTGGCTCCCTATCCCCCATGAGTTACAAATTTTGCAAAATGCTCTGTTTTCTAGCGCCTATGTTATAAAACTCACGTACCTGGCAAATTTCGTATTATAAGCTTCTGGAGTTTTGGCGAGGCAAAATATTGACATACGAAAAATCGACAATACTTTCCGGTACACCTAATAATTATAATTTTGGAATACTAATAAACGAAAATTTTGGCACACAAAACGTTTAAATAGTTTCATATATAACTTTTCAGGCTGAATTCAAAAGTGTAATCAGAGACCCACAGTTTTTTCAAAATACGAGTATTTAGGTATTGCGCTTTTGAATTTTTACGCAGTTTTATTATAATGTTAACGCATGGGTAATTTGTAAAATACTCGTATTTTGAACAATTTTTTTGGTAATTTGTAAAATATCCAAATATTTTGAAAGGAAGGTATTTAGAGACAGAGAGAGAGGCAAGAGATAACAAACTCAGAGGTTCTCAACCTTTTTAACGTCGCCCCCCCCAACAAAGTCTAACATACGGTGGCACCCCCCCCTCTCACATTTTTCAGCATACATTCTCTTTTTTAATCTTAAAAAATGAACATTTAGTCGAATTTTCTACAAAATAATGTTATCAGTAAAGTTTGAATGAACATTTTAAGCGAAAATGGATATATTTTTGAGTAAAAATGAGAATAAATAAGATGATCTTTTAAAAACATGCATCAGTACTTGCTGTTTGGCTTTCTCGCGCCCCACAGATTGAGAAACGCTGAACTAACTGTTCCAGTTTACCCTTCGTGTGTGAGTGCACGCTACGTATTTCTCTCTTCAAGTGTAGTTCTTTTATCGGAATTTTAGCTCATCTCTTTTTGGAATTATTGTGATTGCATTAAGTATGTCACGAAAGTGTTTGAATGATCCAGATAATTTCTTTTTTTGTGGTTAATTAACGTGTAAGGAACAACGATGAAATTTGACTTCTCTAGTTAGGAAATGCTATGAACTGTACTTTGAGTACATAGTGGAGATCAAAAGAAGAAGTGTGCTCAACATATATGGTGTTTTACTTGTGTGAAGCGATTAACTGATTGGGCTTAAGGAAGTTAGTAGGGGAGAAATCGAGATTAGTTCAAGAAATGAATCTTCAGAAACATGTTGCATCCCAAATTTTTATATGACAGCAATAAATTCAACACATATTGGCGGTAGTTATGGGCTTTATGATTTCATAAAAAATATGTAATAACTAATTTAAATTCGTTCCACGCTGACTTTTCACCTAGGCTTAAAAGAGCGTCAAAATTTGTATCAACAATCTGTGTGAAGCGATTAACTGATTGGGCTGAAGGATCTTGACGTATGAGTTTTGATGTACCA
Organism: Cheiracanthium punctorium; assembly: GCA_038373885.1. Lineage (NCBI taxonomy): Eukaryota > Metazoa > Arthropoda > Arachnida > Araneae > Cheiracanthiidae > Cheiracanthium > Cheiracanthium punctorium. The sequence continues at coordinate 1,066,380 of JAWZYV010011764.1, forward strand.
ATGGTGTGGCGTGAACCACAAGATCATTCCTCAGACTGCTACTTCTGTGTTACAAAGATATCAGGAATTACTCATAAGTTTAAACACTCAGTAAAGTTCTAATTTGGGCACCCACAGAAATGCCTTTTTAATTTTTCATCAATAACACCTGAATTTTTTTTCTTCAAATAATAGAATCCATCACCATTTTTATTCATGGCCTTCACAAAGTTCTTGAAAAATCCTATCTTAATATGTTGTGCAGGTAGAATTATTGCATCAGATGAAACTAATGGCACATGGTGGACATTTTTCTCTCCTGTTGTAAGACATGCACGTACTGGCCATTCCTTCCTGACATGATGATTTTTCCTGTCTCTTCTGTCTCATTCAGAAAGAAGGCAACAAAATTTCGTATTGCCATGCTGTAAACCCATTAACCATGCAACTACCTTGAGATCCCAACAAATTGTCCAACAGTACTCCTTGTACTGAATTTTTTCTAGCAGAAATTTCAACTCTTCATACGATTCTTTCATATTACTTGAATAAGCTATGGGTACTGAGGGCAATTCGTTTCCATTGTGTAACAGAACAGCTTTCAAACTTGTTTTTGAAGAGTCGATAAAAAGTCTCCACTTGAATGGTTTATGATCAACTGCAAATTCAGCCATCACCGAGCAAATACTGTTACAGTAAACTAATTTCTTTTCCTGAGAGAAATGGTTGAGAAATAATTCATGGCGTTACGAAATAAACAACACACTTTAGTAGTTACGAAATAAACAACACACCCTAAAGTTCAGACTGTTTTTTCGAAAAATTCAAATCACGAACTAGGTCGTTTAAATCACCTTGATTTAAGAAATGTGGCTCATACGAAGAGGCAGAAACTTCAAAAAGTCGATCATCATCTTCCTGATCATGTTGCATGTCAATCTATTCGTCATGTTCACAGTCGTCTACTGTGAAATCTGTCAGCGGTTGTGGCGAGGTAAATCTTCACTGTGAGGTATTGGTCGCATGGTAGATTTCACATCTGGGTACTTTACTGTGTGTTTAAACTTATGAGTAATTCCTGTAACCTTTGTAACACAGAAGTAGCAGTCTGAGGAATGATCTTGTGGTTCACGCCACACCATTGGTACAGCAAAACTCATACGTCAAAATCCTTCAGTCCAATCAGTTAATCGCTTCACACAGATTGCTGATACAAATTTTGACGCTCTTTTAAGCCTAGGTGAAAAGTCAGCGTGGAACGAATTTAAATTAGTTATTACATTTTTTTATGAAATCATAAAGCCCATAACTGCCGCTAATATGTGTTGAATTTATTGCTGTCATATAAAAATTTGGGATGCAACATGTTTCTGAAGATTCATTTCTTGAACTAATCTCGATTTCTCCCCTACTAATTTTAGTGCTGTGAGCCACGAGCATGGAGAGAGTTTCCGCCAAGAAGCTTCAGAGATGGAAAATAGACATCTTGTACAGTGGAATGAACACATACTTGCTGATCACTGTTGGTCATTGAAGACAAATGTTCTGGTTGCCAAGTACAGCAGAAAATAAAAAGCAGTTACATTTTAGGTAATTTTAGTAGTGTTAATTTATTCATGTAAAAATACTCAATTCTCTGATATTTCGAGGCAATGTCACAAAAAAATCTGTGGGGATGAAAAAAACTGCTTATGCATTTGAATTCAGCGAGTCATATTGCACTAAGATCAGTTTGTTTTTCCTATGTGCCAAAAGAAAAAAAGTTTTTTTTACAAGCTAGTGTAATCAACCTCTTTAACTTATATAATGATTTGCCTTTGAGAGAAATAGATTTATATCTAAACTATCACAGTGTAAACCAAAACTTATAAATTAAAATTGTCTTTTCACTTGGAGAATCCTTATTTTCAAAAATTTTTTATTCCACATGTTGTATTACAGTACGTTATTGTTCACGAAAATCCTTTCATTTCTCTAATATAAAGGCATATTAAAAAATGAACAGAAATGTAATTACTTTATCTTAATGTATAAATGTTACACTAATCAGAGTCATCGCACAGATGTCGTAGTAATATTTTATTCACTGAACTAAGGAAATACACTTTAGATAATAATAGTAGTACACACGAAAAAATTTACGAAAGAGTATTTTTCTATTACTTTTCTGTTTGCTTTGAAGCCACCTTTTGACATAAGCGTTGCAAAGATTGAAAAATGCTTCATGCAGTAAATAAAAAAAGCTTCCCAAATCCTAATTTATGTAGCTATAAAATTAACCATTTCTCGTTAAAAATTAAATCAATTTTATCGCTAAAATAAATACACAACAGAATTTGCGAAAGACTTTACCTTATTCTTTACGAATCATAGTCTCCTATCTATTTGCAGAAGACCACTATTGTATCCTTAAACTGGCTATCTTTCAGCATTAAAGATGACAACACTGATATAAAGTTGTTCATATGATAGATCAATTACATAAACTTAAAAGGAAAAGGAAAATTAATAAAATTTGTTACAGTAAAAATGTGTCAATTTCTTTAGCAATCCTTAGAATTGGAATATCTTTTAAATATATTTTTCTTAAATTGAACTGTAGGTTGTAGTAATTAAACGCCGAAAACTTGCCTGTAAATATTTATAACTGTTATTTTTGTTGCTGTTGGATTGAGCATAATTCTGAGGAAGGAACTAAATTGTTTTTCAACACTTCTTAAAATTGTTGAATGATCTCGGTTTGTATTTTTCCTTCATTTGAAGACAGCGTATTCTTTTTAAATTTCCAAATCCATAAAGAATACGTGCGATTCTGAACACACAATTCGATAGCCAAAAATAAGATGTGTTTTATGAGATATTGTTTTTTTAACATACACTATAGGTGAAATAAAAAAAAAGCCTGGAAGTGTGCTTGATTTTTTAAGTTTGAAGCAGAAATGAAAATTTTCGACTTAAAATTTAATTTAACAGGCATATTAAAAATTATTGTTTTTATTCCCATTGTATTAAGTGTAATACTTAGATTTTCAGGAATATTTATTTTCTCTGGAAATACTTTAGCTTCAAAACTATCGATAAAATTAAACAAGAAAGGGAAATCATACGAAACGCTTAGTTTATAAAAAAATTCTAACAGAACAGTATTTTATTAAGCGCCAAATTTGCTTATGTCGGACTGCGATTTGGTGATTTTCGGAATAATTTCGAACCAGACATGTATTAGAAACAATGTATTTTCGCGAAGTCCTGTAAAGGAACTTTAAATTCTATTAACGTACTTAGTATAGAGTGTAATCGTTTATACGCTTATTGACTTGTGCTTAAAAGAGATTAATACCGCTAAACTGCTATGGACAGTAATGCATTTTAATTATTTTGAATGCCCCTGTAAAAGCATTATAAGTGATGAAGACACTGGAGAGCTTTATTTTGCAATCTTTAATAACGTATATCAATTTTGTTTTCTTTAAAATACCCGAATTTCTTTAAATTACGCTTTAATGAATGATTGCATTTAGATCATAAAGTATTCTAATTATATTTAGGTGTTCTTGAAAAAAACTACACACACAATAGATGCTAAAACACCATTTCCAGTAGGGTACCTTGAAAAGTACATAGGTATCACATACATATATTTTGTAATAATCGATGAATATTTAAGGCAGTTAGAGAACGGACGGACAGACTAACAATCCTAAATCATGAAACCTTTTAGCCTTGTTGTAGAGTGTTATTCTTAATTTTCATTGTTCGAATAAGAATAATATTTCGTGTACTTTGATTTAATAAGCATGCAATAAACTGTTATTTAGGTTCCTATTACATTAAGTATATTACTCAAGTGCTCTGGAATATTTATATTATCTGGAATATATTTAGTCCTTTCTAAACCTCAATGCCATCTCACTTTATCTTCTCTTTTCTTTCGGAGAAAACAGTTTCCAAGACCACGTTACTGAAACTCTCATCCCCACAAACTATTCATCTCTAACGACTGTCACTCCTACAGTGCTATAAGGCATGTGGTCCATATTGCCCCAGCCACAAATCTGCTTCAGAAAAGAGGGGGAGGACCTCCTCGCTGCAATATCTTGGAGGGGATTTAAAACGAATGCACCATTAAAGGGGAGGGCTTTAAGATATAAGAGGGTATTTATTTCATGTGCAGTAATTGAAATCAATGATGTGATCGGTGAGGAATAATTAGAAGGGCTTAAATCGGTAATTATTAGCGTCTTCCCCCTCCCTAATTCGAACATTTTCGTTGTGATGGAGGTTCCCTTATTGAGCCAGAAGGTAACAAGGGACTTATTAGTGTCGTCTGATTTATTCGCAATGCATTACGCTGGTCCCCAATTTGATGTTAAGTGTCTAATAACACACACTTGGGGAGACCTTTTGTTCCATATTAAAATTCTTCTTTCGCAACTCGGTGCGTCATGTGGAAGATTAAGTTGAGAGATTGATGTGGATTTGGGCAGTAATTTCTAAATACGTGGATTTTTTTAAGGGGGGGGGTCGCATGAGAATGGTCTTGAGAATTGAGGTTTAAATTATTTGGCGGTGTACTTTATTTTTAATCGTAAGTTGATGCAAATTGTTTCCCATTCGTTCGAAATTGTTATTGTCCGAAGCTGGTACCTATTTGTTGCTTGAAAAGAACTTGTTGAAACAGGCATAATTTAAGAAAAAGAAATATTTCCCAAAGTAAATATGATCTTTGAAAGGGATATTAAATGCTCTAGATTTATTAAAGTATCTTGTTTTAATTTCTTTTTCTTGTTAAAAAACATTTTTGAATCCATATTATTTCTTTTATGTTTCAAATTTTAAGTATGCATTATCTCATTGGGACGTTATGCTTTGAACAGTATATTCAACAATTTTGGAGCCTTTACACTGAATAATTTGATGCGTAGGGGTGCCTTGAATTCTGACCATCTTGTATATATACCCGGTGTGCGTGTACGTGTATGCATAAAATTTGCATTAAAAAAATCAGTGGTACAATCTAAAAATAGTTTTAATATTTTTTCATTAACATAAGATCAGAAAATTTTAAGTTCCTTTAAATAGAATACATCTTACACATTTTTTTTTTTTTAACAATTTTTAAATGCACTATGATAAATGTTTTTTCACTTCTCAAACACCAAAAAAGAAAAAAAAAAGATGTAGGCGCATCATATAAATACATGAATCTAATAATATACTTTCAGCAGCATACTATTGTTACCATTAGTGTATCATTCAATATACATTAGGCAAGTTGGAGTGTTTAGGCTGATTATTATTTTTTATTTTTTGCCAACTAAGTTCACCCTAAACACTCCAACTTGTCTAATGTACTTGAAAGGTTGGTAGAATCACTTTCTAAAATATAATTCAACATAGCACTTCCAGTTAACTGGTATAGGAGAATTTTTAAGTGTTTATTTTTAATTATGCGCTTTTATGTATCTAAAGAATTGTATACATTTCCAAGAACGATGTAAAAATTTAGTAAAAAATTAAAAACATTTCGCATCAGGCATACAGGCTAATAATATCATGCCGTTACACTTGATACTATGGAAGGGTCTATACATGAATGATATTACTAGCTTTCTAGAGTTGTACTTTTAAAATGTTTTAAACAGCGTGGATTAAAATAATAATAATAATAATAATAATGAAACAATCTTTGTAATGCTATAATAATTAAAGTGGTAACGCTAAAGCATGCAATTACCAATTTGCAAAGGTAACATTGCGACAAAATGCACAGGAATAACAACAATTAATTTCGATGCCTAAATGAATTCCACCACCATACTTTGAAATTCAGGAAAATTAGCATTTTACGCGCGAGGCTCGCTATAAACACTCCCTACACCATTCTACCGCGTAACATATTATTTGGGACTAGAGCAGCGGCTGGCGCGCGTTTTGACTAATAGTCCATCCCAACAGGATCTCAGAGAGCACAAACACACAGACAATTGTTCGAAGTGTCACAGAAAAGGCCCCAGAACCTTACGCTGATTTATGGTGGAGGCTATTAGGTTCCAACTGCGATGCATAAATTTGCCATAGCAAATGACTAGAAACTTGCGCGATTTTCACGCACGGATAGCGGGGGGTCATTAGTTAAGGCTAGAGAGAGAACATTCCAATTAAAGGAAATATTACAAATGGTGTAGAGAGAGGGTGGGATTTTCCAATGTGAAGATACGGTTGAGGAAGAAGTTAAGTGATGCCAATCCCTGAAAAGAAATTGTGGTCAAAGGCTTCTTTTTTTTTTTTTTTCCTTTCAGTGTTTGTGTGCGCTAATGCACTGTAGATGATTAGTACCGGTCGATGTGAGGTGCGTCTGTATTAACGCACTATAGCAGAACAAGGCTAATTGTTTGTGGTGAGACAATAGAAGCAGATTAAGCTTTTATGTAAATTAACACTAAAGGTGAAGTATATGCATATTTTTTTAACTGAAAACACATTAATCAATTGTTTCCCGAGATTAAATACATTTTTCATATTGAGTAGAAGGAAAAAGTATAATTTTCGGACACATTATTTTTCTGTGAAAATGAAGAAAAATGTTTTTAAGATAATCACACTGATTTTGAGCTTATAGTACGGGACATGTGTTTTTTTATGCTCAATTCTTGATATAATATACAACGACTTATGAAGATATTGGGTATTTTTATTTAGATAACGAAAACAAGAATATGCAATTGTTCTTTATTGAGTGATTTTAAATATTTCTAAATGTAATGAAAATTAATTAAAATTTAATAATTACACGCTTAAATGTATTGATTAAAACTAACATTCCTTATTGATTAAATTTCTTATAAGCTGATTTAAATCCTTTTACGCTAAAAATTTCCTAAAAATACTCATTAAAGACAATAATTTGTGATCTCCTCAATTCGCCTCAATGCTCCCGATTCACTAGATTCTACTTAGCTCAATTTTCACAATAATCTTGTCTATTTGAGTATTCTGACTTCCCCACGCAAAGAAACTGGTAGGTATCGTATTACTATCACGTGACCAACGCTCTTCAACGGTTTCTTTGCCATAGTCACCTGGCGGGCATCGAAGGACAAGCATGTCGTTATCAAAATATGAAGTAAAAGGATTTCTGAAGAGGATACTGGACTTTATATCCGACTACCAAATGCATCTTTTTTATATTCAGAGTTGTGAAATAAATTCAGCCTAGATATGGAGGGGAAGCTTAAGGTAAAGATTTCGCTTTAATGACATGGTTTCTTGCGATTGGATTATAAAAAGCTGTTGTAAAACAAATGAAGTTAGGATATCTCCACCCAAAGTGAGTAAGTAGTATTTTACCTTTTTCATGTCAATAAATTGGGTTATTTCTTTAATTAAATCTCACAGCTGGTTTAACCATGATTGCATTTCTGTATTCTGACTGTACTGTGAATTCGTTTTATAACTACAGACTATAGTGAAATTATATTCTATTTATTAAAAAAATACATTTTTATAGTGTATTAAGATATATGTAATTTATTTGCCTAGATTTAAAATTTATTTTCTCGGGCTTATAATCATAGATTACAGCTCTGATAATAAAAAATGAAGAAAACGAATAATTCAATATATTAATCAAAAACAGCAAATTTTCATAAAACACTCTTTTTCTAGCTTAAAATAATAATCTTAATTGAGTACAGATATATTAATTAAAAAAGGCTGATTTTGTAAAAACGCTCATTCTATAGCTTAAATAATAATCATAATTGAGTACAGTTATATTAATCAAAAACGGACAGACACTCCTCTTTTTTTATTATTATTTAGCCTAAATGGAGCTGTTGTATAATGCTCAAAAATTGAGAATTTTTCGCTCCATTGATTTTTGTCGATAAATGGAGCAAATTTTACTCAATCGGGAGAATGGATGTTTGAAGTAAAAAATTGAGTAAAAATATACTCCGTTTGATTATTATTTTACTCAATAGATCTAAGCGTGTACAGGTATCTATAATCAGCACTTTAAAACACTGTACATTAAAAAAAAGAATACTTGATTGCAATATCTTCATCAGGAAAAAAAAAGATTTGATACTCATCGCCCCATAAATAGATAATATGATGTAGTAAAGTTAGTAAGAATGCATTATTGTTTTCATTATTGGTGATCATTATTAGATTATATACAGGATGTCTCATAACTATTCTTACAAAATTTGAGATGAGGTAGGGCACATAATAAGGAATAAGAATCACATACCAATGTGGGATCTTTGAAAACGTTGCCTTCGTGTAGCTGCTAATAGTCACTCTGTAACAATTATATAACAACAGTGATTTTTCCGACCATTGTTCGTCAAAAACTAATATATTTTTCGCAGAAAAAACTTCACCAAATTTAGTAGTTTAAAAAGTCTATTCCATTCCATGGATGAAATTTTTGGAAACAAGCCCACGGTCTGTGAAATTAGGTTAAGAAATTAGACGAACCTTGACTCCTTTTTTCCAATTATTAACAGGTAAGGGAAAACGGCTTTTTTGATCCCACATTGCTGTGTGATCCTGATAAATTTTTATATGCCCCACCTCCCCTTAAATTTTGCACCAAAAGATATGGGACACTCTGTATGTAGAGGTGCATTACTTTAAAACTTTGAATTTTAATTTGTGCTGACATTCTTCTTTTTATTATAGTCATTAGTAATGTTTCTTGCCTTTTATGTCAATATCAAATTAACAACTTAAAAATAATTCCGGAAAGTACCTACAATTTTAATCAAAATAATTTGTTTTCTGGCAATTTTTTCTTGGTGAAAAGGTTATTTTCATGACAAAATCTTTGGTAAACAATTTTTAAAAGGAGAAATGAATTTCGGTGTTTGTAAAACATTCATTTTTTTCCTAATATCGGGTACTAGCCGTTTATAATTGAGACTGAGGCCTCAAATATTGGTTACTTCATTGCAGATACACTTAATAGGTGGGCCAGTGTTGCCAACTATGGAGGTAAGGATGAAATGATAAACAAGTCCATTCAGGGATTACCAAACTTGCACCCATAGAATTATAAAATGGTTCTCTACTCGTTGGCTAACCCGGGCTGCAACATTCGAAGTGTTCTTAATGCATATTGCTTTTAAAATTGGTTTTTATTACATTATTTAAAAAAAACTTTCTCGGAAAAATTGTTTAAGGTAAAAGCATAAAATCCTTTTTAAATGAACATTGAAAGAAATTAATTTTAAATTAATAGTTACTTTTCTAACAATTGATCCCTCTGTGAAAACTAATAATTCTTTTCTGCCAATGTTTCAATTTTATTTAAAAATAATATCTGGCGCATTACAATGGAAATTCCAACTGTACGCGTCTCAAAATAGGAATTATGTTTTACAAAAAAGTAAAACTACTATTAAAGAGTCCTCAGTCAAAGAATTATATTAATTAATTTCGTAAGACGTCTACAATACATAATATAATTAGGCCTATGAAAAACAAATAGAAATAATATGAAATAATAAGTTCAAGCACTGCTACCTTCTAATTGCATTTCCTTAAGAATATATTCACTACCTAATTCAATTAATCAAAAATTTGAATGTCTTTAGGGCTCTTTACACTCATTAAACCTTCAGCTGAAGATACGCTTACAAATCTTTAAAACTCCAGAGAGTTTTAATAAATTTAATAAAGAAAATACAAACTCCTTACAATCTGTAAAGTTTAAAATTCTCCTCTGTGTAGCTCAAAGTTCAATCAATATCGTCTTTATTCCAAAGCAGTGAAATATGCTTCAAAATTATGTTAGCACTTTTGAAATTCTATTCAGGACTTATAAATATGTATTATGCAGTAGGGCTTCAAGCAATTTTCGTAATAAACTCCAGCAGGTTATTTTTGATTGGAAAGTTTAATGAAATGCCTCTTAGAAATCCATGTTTTTCGATGTATTTTTTTAAGTGTTTTCCAGTTATATTTTTTGTTTGAACTTCCTTGGTAGATTTAATTACATAGCGCTGCCATAAATGAAAGCTGATGCTTATATTAAAAGCATTTTTAAGGCTTTAACTAAAACTCTTAATGTCTTATGTAAACGGCTCTTTTGTATGTATGTTTGCTAGCTATTAAAGTGAACAAAAATTGTAATAAATATTTTTTTAATATATAAGCTTACCTTTAGAATATACACTGAATTATGGAGCAATTTGAAATATTTAAAAGATAAAAAATGTGCAAAAGTCTATCATTATTATGTTCACTTAATTTAACATTATTAAATTAACATGCATGAATGAAAAAGAAAGAAAATACAATATTTTTTAATGGAAATTTGACTTATTCATTTAGTTTGAAATATAATGAGCTGAAACCATAAAATTATGTTGTAAGGTTTCACTTTCGATATCGAACTAACTCAGAATTGTTATAAGACAGTTTTGAGCGCAATAATTTGTAATATCTTAGTTATTTCCTTTAGTTAATAAATTTATTATAGTATATATTTTTAGTATTTAATTTTTTTTTAATGTTTCATGTTTTTTTTTTCAAATTATTATAGCCCTAATCTCCCATGTATGTCGATGCCAATAAATGATCGTTTAAGTTTACTTCATGTACTCGTGTTAGAAATAGCTTCTAACCTGTTGCTGTTGATGCTGTTTCTATGCCCTAAAATTCTAATTATAAGCCGGCTTCATTCCAATGAGCACCAGTGAGAGGAAGACCGACTTAGCCCGGGATCTCCTAATTTTGAACCCATACCAGACGACAGAACTAGCATATAAAATGGACACCCCCAGAGGCATTGTTTGAATATGGAGGATATTGGAAACACGAAAGATTTTACGTTCACAAGCTCTTATTACTGTACTAGTATCCCACGGCAGTCCAGCCGAGAGAGGCGTTTACCCTCCCAAGCACTGGCCAAGTCGGTGCTACTTTCCTTTCCCTGTTCTCACGGAAACGGAACTTAATGACTAGGCCACTGCGGGACGCCTAACCTACATTATTTGAACAAATATTGCTTGTCGTATATTCATTACTAGCTGAAGTACCCGTCCTTGACGGGTTAGTGAATGCAAATTTCCAAAAAGCAAGAACTTTCGTCAGCATTGTAGGAGTACACAGAATGGATGGAGTATGTTGCCAAAGTAAAGAAAGCGAAGTTATAATTTTTATGTATTGTTAAAATATTACAGGTTAAGAGAGTCACTAAGTAATATCATTTCATTCGCTTTAGTCGTCATTATGTGATGCGAGAACGAATATTTACGAATATAGAAATAATTTTCTCAAAATCTCAAAATCTAATCAACATCTTTGAAAAATTGGAAGCCTGGAATTTAAGTTGAGTGACAACCTATCCTGTCACCCAATTTTGTTTCATTCCCTGCAGTCTTTATTTCGTGATGCTGGCACAAAATTTCAGCATTTTAAAACAATTTTCGCAAAATCTCCAAATGTAATCAAAATATTTTAAAAATTCAACGCCTATAAATTAAGATTAGCAACTACCTATCATATCACTAAATTTCGTATCATTCGTATTAGTTGTTATTACGTGATGTTTGAAGAAATATAAACGTATTTTGAGAGAATTTTCACAAAATCTCAAAATCTAATGAAAATGTTTAAAAAATTGGATACCTATAGTTTATGTTGAGCAACCATCTATCATGTGACCAAATTTCATATCATTCGCTTTAGTCGTTATTACGTAATGCGGGAACAAAGATTCACTCAGTTTTAAACGATTTTCGCAAAATCTCGAAATTTAAAATTAGATGCTTATAGTTTAAGGTGAGTGACCACCTATCATTTCACCAAATATCATTTTTTCACCTTTGCAGTTATTACGTGATGTGCGAACACAAATTTACGCAGTTTGAAACGATTTTCGCAAAATCTGAAAATCTAATGAAAATTTTTAAAAATTCGACGCCTATGTTTTAAGTTGAGTCACAACCTTTCATGACACCCAATTTCATATCATTCGCTTCAGTCGTTTTTACGTGATGCTCGAACACAAATTTACGCAGTTTGACAGAATTTTCGCAAAATCTCAAAATCCAATCAAGATTTTTAAAAAATTCCACGCCTATGTTTTAAGGTGAGTGACCACCTATCATGACACCCAATTTCGTATCATTCGCTTCAGTCGTTTTTACGTGATGCTCGAACACAAATTTACGCAGTTTGACAGGATTTTCGCAAAATCTCAAAATCCAATCAAGATTTTTTGAAAATTCCACGCCTATGTTTTAAGTTGAGTGACCACCTATCATGACACCCAATTTCGTATCATTCGCTTCAGTCGTTTTTACGTGATGCTTGAACACAGATTTACGCAGTTTGAAACGATTTTCGCAAAATCTCAAAATCCAATCAAGATTTTTTAAAATTCCACGCCTATGTTTTAGGTTGAGTGACCACCTATCATGACACCCAATTTCGTATCATTCGCTTCAGTCGTTTTTGCGTGATGCTTGAACACAAATTTACGCAGTTTGAAACGATTTTCGCAAAATTTCAAAATCCAATCAAGATTTTTTTTTAATTCCACGCCTATGTTTTAAGTTGAGTGACCACCTATCATGACACCCAATTTCATATCATTCGCTTCAGCCGTTTTTACGTGATGCTTAAACAGAAAAAGCGTCACGGACAGAATGACAGAATGACAGAACGACAGAACGACAGAACGACAGAATGACAGACAGACAAACTTTTTTTTGAGGGTCGCATCGGATTCCCGGGTGCTTGAAACGGATAGAAATCGCAAAATTTTTGAATTCCAAGAAATGTACAGACAAAAGTCTAATTTTATTTATATAGATTTATCAAATGACCTGAAAGTAATATTGAAATGCAATTCATAAAAGATCACAAAAATTTCCGACTGGGAAATAGGGTGAACCGAAAAAAAGTGAAGTTTTTCCAATCAAAATACAATAGTGAGGAAAGTTTGCTCTTGGTAAATAGAAGGCGAAAGAAAAAAGAAATTTTTGAAATCAAACAATATTTGACTGTTGCGCATTGAAGTCATAGTTTTGACAATTTTATTATTTTTACATATTTTTTCACATTTTTAAAATATCGCTTCTGCGAATTATATTTTATTATAGTCTGTCAATATGTGATGTATAAGCACTAACTAATTACTTTCTGTTATTATGATAGTCTAAGTCGAAAACCTGAATGAGAGGGGTTGGAGTATTTTGACCCATAACCTGATGCATAACAAATGCAGTCTTTGCCCAGACGCATTACAAATCCTTTATTTAGCTTTCTTTTTCTTTCTGTTCGAGGGAAATTTCCCTGTCGTTAGCATTGAATCGAAGAATTTGTCTACTCCAGTTTGCATGATATTAATATTTTTTCCCCACTGGACGGGCACTTGCTACCACAAGCCTTTGCCATTACCATGGTCCGAACTATTGGCCATTTTATAAAGGGGGCAACCAATGGGCTGCCAGTGTTACCCCTCTATGAAGGGATGGACAATTTACCACCCAAGCATAAGCCGGGAATCGAACCTGGACCCAAGGTGTCATAGAATGCCCCTGCGACGAAGCTTCGAGTCTAAAATAATGTTCCTATTTTTCGTCTTTCAAAATCAAATATTCCGCATTAATTTCTCTCTCCACTTTCCTTTTCTGTTTGATAGGTGCGCGTTTGCGGTTCGCCTTCTAAATTAATTTCGCTTTAGCATTTGCTATGTAACTTCTTGGTGCCTGTCGGTCCCTTTGCTTTCGCACGGGAGTTGTAGGCTTTTGTTGGCGTTCGCTAAATTCTGGCACTGCTGCCTTGGCAATATGCTTTTAATCCGTTTGTTTCAATTTTTTATATTTATAACGCCTACCGGACAATTGTTGTCACGAATGGCTCATATTTTACTCGCCAACCTGTAAAAAGCTGGCAGAGTTGTAAAAGTTTTTAGTACACTTCTTGATAGATCTCCGTCAGAGGAGGTTGTATCCGATCTTTATGGGACTCCGGCACGCCGTGTGCCCGGAACGATTAGATCAGCTCCTGGTATTTATTTTTTATTGAACCAATGTACCGTATGAGATTGATTTTGTTTCCTTTAAAACTGTTTTGCTGGTACCTCCAATAAAAGTACCTTTTCAGAATTCTAGTCGTCTCCCTGTTTTCTAAGTTTTCAGCGTAACTCATGGATTTTATTAACACACTATATGTTATGTAAAAACGCTCGATGGAAAGTTTCTTGATCTACCTTCGACAACTCCCTCACAGCCTCTGTTTAATTCCTGGTGGTTGACGGCTGCCAATAAGATTCTCAGATTATACGCATCCTCAAAAGAGCCCTCATATGAACTGAAACAGATAGTTACATTTCTTTTGAAGTGCTATACTCCAGCTTGGTTTGATATTAAGAAAGAAAGTTTCTTCATAGACGAACCAAAGCATGTTTTCAAGGCAATAGACAATCAACAATATCTTTACCTGAAAATTAGCTACAACTGATAGATCAAGTAAAACAGCCTAATGGATTTTTTATCCATCCCGAAAATGTTCTCAAAGCAATGGTATTTGATGAAAAGAGACATGTGAGGGAGAATGGTTTGAAGCACATTCTAAGGCACAACTTCTTCTTATGGAGATAATCTTACGTACTTTCCTGCCTCCAGTTATCACTTTTTCAGTCATCTTAGTTGACCGGAACTCTTTCAAACTGTCTCCCTCGCCTCTTTTGCGTAATAACAGCAAAGAACTCATCAATGGACTCATTAAAACGGTGCTGTACTAGACTGGAATGTGTGCTTTTTTCCTTGTCACACACAAACCGTAGAACAGTGAGTTAAACTTTTTATTGAGTGAGCAAAAAGAGTTTGTGGCCTAGAATCATCGAATGGTTTTATGCAATCTACATTTCTGTCTAGAAATATTATACCTAAAGTTACCCCTAAAACAGAATTTCAGTTACTAACAATAAAAAAACGCAAGTATCATAAGCGTAACTTCCTAAGGCCAAGAGTGGGAAATAGCCCCCCCCCCCCAAAAAAAAAGAAAAGAAAAAATCCAGAAAATTCAGTTATTACTTATTCGAAAATAATCTTTTCTTCAATAGGCAATATCCCACCCCAGTGTTACCTGCCAGTTTACACCACTGACAAGTAAATATTTCTGTGAAAAAAAATCTCACTATCAGTTGGCTGTCTGGGATGTGTAAGGGTGAAACTCGACATGCACGTTTCACAGTTTTCACGATATATGTGGGAGGAGTACACTTACAATATCCCTCGTTCTGGCATATTGGACCATGCCATAGTAATAGTCTAAGTGCAACTTTAGGTAAAATAACCAAAAACTTATCTCTTTTCCTTCCTTTAACTTATATCATAATTATAATAAATAATTTCTTAGTTCTTGTAAATGTAATATGCTGATTATAAAATTTAGTTATTAGAAACGTTGTTTTTAAAATATGGAAAAATGGTAAAATTTCCGAAACTTTGACCTCTATGCACAGTTATCAAATATTGTTTAATTTTAAAAAAAAGGAAAATTTCTTTCGTCTTCTATTTACGAAAGAAAACTTTTCCGCACTATTAGATTTTGAGCGGGAGAAGCCCACCTTACTGGGTAAGATACGGGACATTGGCGGTAGATGGCTGAAGTGTTATGATCCAAAGTTCTGGCTTACTGCGCAGCTGTCTATCTAATGGTCTAGAGTTATGAGTGGTTTTCTCCAGATAAAACATGTATACTCGTTAGAAACCTCTAAAAAGTATTCTGCTTAAACAATCAATATTTTCTTCTTTTTCGTTTTATTCTCATTCGCACACACACAAACACACAAAATAAAGACAACATTTACCAACATTTTCCGAGATTTTGATTTAATTAAAATGGAATTTTCATTTGCAAAATTTATTTCCCGAATTATTTACAAAACATTTCCTTATACAATTTTTAATCCAGTGAGTTATATCCTCAATAACACATATTTTCTTTTTAATAATTAATAATTTATTATTTTCCTAATTATTATTATTATTATAGTAATCTCAAAACTTATTTTCAATATTGCTGTCTAAAGCAACAAAACAGTAATAATTTAAAAAGCCACAGCAGCAAGGGCTTTACATTACAACATTATCTCACAGATCACAATATACTTTTCATGTAACTGTTCTTGGTCAAATTCTTGTCTCTGCAATTGATTGTTTCGACGGCAAAGAAAGAGCCTATTGACCCACATGACGCCCTAATCAGCGTCATCAGTCATGGCAAGAAAGTGCGTTTCTTTTGGCTTCCCTTTTCGGCAAGAAATCCCATTTATTATCGGGGAATGTAACGGCATCGGAATACTAACTCAAAGAATTGGCAGCAGCTGCACGAATTTGCACGGAATCCAAAAGAGGCTCGGGGTAATATGAGATAAATTCTTATGAATCTCTTAATATGTTTTGTTTCTAAATGTTTCGGCCCCGGAAAAATATAATTGATAAGATAGTCGGAACAAGGCATTATTCTCTTTGAGAAGAACGCATCGCGTTTTTAGAAATACGAAATAAAAGATTCTGCCATAACTATAGTGCCACAATGATTTTTTTTCAATGATTTCCCCCGAAAATGTTAGACTTATTTTGAGAAAAATATAAGTGAAATGTGATAAAATAAATAAATATATCTATAACTAACATAACTTTTCGTTAATTATTTTCGGTAAAAATATTAATTTGCCCTTTAAAGGAAACTTTTTTTATTATTACGCTTATCATTCTGATGGTATCTGAAAATTTAAACAGAATATTCTTTTACAATGTAGATTACTTGAAATGTACCTGATCTAAAATTTAGATACTACAAGATGATTTAGACGTATTATTTAGATAAATCATATTATTAAGGATTATTGTCAAGTATGAGCGTGGATACATTGAAAGAAGAGTCAATCGCTGAGACGTAGCAGTGTGTAATTTCTAGGGTTCAGTTTTCGAAATTATAGCACTTTATTCTTTTAGAGATAACATATACGTGGAGGGTGAAAGTGTGGTAACACCAAAGAGAAGAAGCGACTCCAAGCTCAGTATGACACAATGAAGCACTGTTCTTCAAAACACAGTCTAACAACTACAGAAGGTGAGATCCAGAGATCGGAAGGCGCAAGCAGCGAAGCCAACTACAGGCGAAGATATCCCAAAGTCGAATGCAATGGATGAATGAGTTTAGAAAGATGAAGCCTGCTGTTATACCATCTTGTCCCATGTTAATTTATCGTTCTGTTCTTTATTACTTTAACTCGTGTTTTAACTTTAGCATTCTTTTTATTCGTTATTAAACGTTTTATGCAATAAAAGCGTGTTTAAAATGTCTTGAGAAACCTGCAGAAACTCGGTACAATCTACATATAAGATACCTACATATAAGTAACATACATCTTTACATGGCATTTTTGTTAGACTCAACAACTTGTACTGAAATAAAACTTACCTAAGCTTTTCTGTTTAATGATATGAACGAAAACTTCGGAGATCTTCAGTAGTGTGGTTATTCGCTTTCCTCACAATTTACAGCATTATAAGAAAGGGCATCATATCTGTATATCGATCTTTCCCTTACTGACCTACTGAGCGAGAGAACCTGGTGCCCCATAGATTTAACGTACACCTACATGTTCCCAATGGTCTTTCATCAGCTGAGGTTCGTTCACAAGCTCTTCGATCTAGGGTTGTATTCTTCGCCAGCCGAGTTAATATTGCCCAAGGATAAATGTACTGAATTTGCATATTTGGAAAACACGGGGCTTCTTATTTATACGATTTTGAAGGAACCAATACAGAATTGTTTATATCTGAAGATTGCTCATAATGGTAAGGCGTAAACTTTTTTTTTCTAGTTTCGGCAGTATCAAAAATTGTTATCGAAAATGCACCTGAAAAACACACACAATCGTTAAAGGCATAAATAAGGGCTCATTTTCTCGGGTTCATGTGACAATTTTTTTAGATTTGGTTCATTTGAATGTTTTAAAGACTGGGAGGACCCGAAGAAAAGACTTGTAGCATGAAAGTATTTATAATGAAATGGTCTTTTGTAAATATTGCAATCTAAATTCATTAATGTAAGATCATATCAATATTTGGTTTCATTCTTCATCTAACTATATTTTTGACCGCAATAAATGCTTTTTTTCCTTACTGAATTTATATTGCTTTGTATATCATACCTGATTAATACGCTGTAATTTAAAATGATAGATTGATTGTAACATGTCAAATGCATCGTCAAATTTTCACTTGATTGACGCTTTCGTACACTTAGGCAATCATTTTTGAGTAATTTTCTTTTAATTTCGAGTAAAGTTGCAAATTAAACTTGACAAGAAGTTATAATAAATTTTATTATTATAACTGTATATTTTATTATTATATAAGTTATAATAAATTCTATTATAATATATTTCTGCACTTTAAGCAATTTTAAGACAATGGAGAAAATCCACAATAGTTAAAAAATAGAAAAATAATTGACCAAAGAAAAGTATGTTTAAAGTGGGTAATGTTTAGAATTATTAACAAATTCCAATTTCACATTAAACTCAAATGAATGGTCAAATATATAACAGAAATGAAATAACCTTTATCAGATATTCGGAAAAGAAGTATACATCTATTCCTTCTGAATACTAGCAAATAGTACAAAAAAGGAGGTTTCCTAAATTACTCAAAGATTATAAAAATTACCATTACATAAAAATTGAAAATTCAAATGCAGAGATTTATTCAACTGAATTCTTTTAGTAGATATTTCTCCAACGCCACTATTCGGATAAAAATAAGCGACACAAATTCCATTTTCAAGGAAAAATTCCTTTTTCGGTTCCATTATACATTAAGTTAACAAATGACGCACTACTCCGGAGAGAGAAATCAGGAAGTTAACGTCTGTAAAAATAAAATGGACACACTATACAAACAGGCATTTTGCTGATACGTAGCATACATCAACTAAAGTGTTTCAGTTTCTAAATGGTAGAATGCAAATAAATCTTGAAGCGTCCATCAAAACGCATGAAAACTAAATGACAGCAATGTAGATACGGGATTTAAAAGTAGTGAAGCACTTAAAAAAATAAAAATGAACGTACACTAATATATATATATATTATATGTATGTATATACAAAACTTTGAGTCAAAACTGAGAAATTTATCATGTGTATAGGAGATTCAAATGGATGAGCATATTATGAAAAAATCTGAAGAAAAGACTGATTTATTAATGCACATCAAGCAATGACTATGCATTTTGATAGGCTTTAAAACTGGTGACTCGAACCGGAATTGAACCGAAACCGGAAAAGAGGAAAAACCGTTATTTTGGTAGGAACGAAAACCGGAAAAAAAATATCGCTTTATTTCAGTGCGGTATATCTTCAATCATTTGGTTACTGTATCCAACTTATTCCTAAGTTAACGGCAACCATGTATTTATCATCATTATATGTACAGTCTGATTTCGTTTCTCAGAGCCTTCTCATATTTACACAAGCGTCAGGTCTTATTCGATTTCATGAAAATAAGGGTGAACGGAAGTTTAGCAACCCCAATTTTATTTTTAAAGTTCTGTTTACATTTAAACTAACATAAAGTAGAATAGTTTCTGAAATTCCAAACTGAAATAATACAAAATCGAAAACATCATCAAAAGACAGCGAGCCAAAATAGATCCTGAAAAAATACCCATCTCAACATATCACCACTTTTCCGTGTAAAATTATCGTGTTTGCAATCGCTCTGCTTTAGCAAAACGGACGGTACATTGCTTCTCGATTTTCTGTTGTGATGTTCACAACTACTTTTCTGTTTCAATTTCGCATGAAAGTATTTGTAGATGGCAGATTTAATTCAGTTGATGATAGAATTACATTTTTAGGACAAATTAGAAGATATATAAAATAAAATTATTCATTCGGAACTGAAGCGAAAACCGAAAACTGTTATTTTAGGCAGAATGAAAACTGGAACTGAACCGATGTATTTTCTTTTAGTTGAATCATAACGAAAACCGTAACAAATAGAATTAGGGCTCGAAAACCTGTTTAAAACAACCTAGGGAGCCAAACAAGCAAATTTTCAGTCAATCTCCAACTGCACCAGTCAATCTCTGACACCTTGAATGCCTCAACTGTTTATTGAGCAATTATCCAAGCTTAGACCAAGGAATGATGTCTATCGATATGTTCCAATCTTATATGATTGGTGAAAGAACTGATTACGTAGAAAACCCCTCGAGGACTTAAACACCTTATAGTGAATGTTGTTTAGTATGTGGACAAGCACTTTTCACTCAATTTCCCGCTGCAATGCATGATACCTTGAATGCCTCAACTGCTTACTGAGCATTGATATATTCATAGACGGCGGAATGGTGTCTATCGATATGTGCCAGTCTTATATGATTGTTTAAAGTACTGGTTACCTAGAAAACCATTCGAGGACTTAAAGACCTTGTAGTGAATGTTGTTCAGTATGCGGACAAGCATTTTTCAGCCAGATAACAGGGCCTAGTACTGTAGTACGTATAACGCGGATCAGATGCTATCTGTGAACTCTCATCAGACCATTATACCAGATGTAAGGTCTGTGTATCAGTCGGTAATGACAGCAGATTTGACCACTGGCACCGACGTCTCCACACAGGTGTACTGTGGTCATCCACATGAAATATAAACGTGGTGGATGGAAAGCAGGAGGGAAATTGGAGCGTACTATTTACACAAGCCATAAGTATTTTTTCACACGTAATCATAACTTAAGTACGAAATTGCAACAGTTACATATATATCGCATTGGTTATGTAAGAATGACAGCTAAACCTTTGTTATTTTCTGAGAGTGTTTAAATTTCTCAAATTTATGGTTCTTAAAACAGCATTTAAAAAAGAATTTAAGCAATTTCATTTTGGCTTTAAATTCCAGTATATATTTTAAATAAGACACTTATTTTCAGCAGATCGTAACTATAAGCTATGGGTCCGAAAAGGGTTGCCAGGTCGCCAAACCAAATAGCTGGACAGACTAGCCAGTTTTGCAGGACATTTGGGTAAAAAGGCCGAACAGCCTACACTATTGAGGATTTTGTCTCAGCATTAATAGGTACGACAAAAAAAAACTGTATGTAAAATCAAGCTTCTTTGATTATTGCCATGAATCTTGTTAAATTCTAATGAAATATAAATAAGATCGAATGCCAAATCATTTCAAGAACTTTATTTCTCATCAGCCAAAGTCACCAGTCAAAAGCCTAACAAAAGCCGGACACCGTTCAGTTTGGCCGGACACGCAATCAAAAAGCCTAACTATGTCCGGCTTTATCCGGACGCCTGGCAACGCTAGGGGGGATCAATAGAGATAAAATGTAACCTATGAAAAATTATTAAAGCCCCGTGGGAACGAAGAAAATTAAATGAATTGTCAGACTAAAGGCACCAACAAACTGTATTGCAAAGGCTAAAACCAAAGTAATTTAAGAAAAGGTTAAATAGCATTATGGATAGATGGGAGATTTGAAAATGGCAAAGAGTATTTAATTTAGAATAGGTGAAGAGAAAACAGCAGTAATTATAAACGTGTAAATTAACTGAATGAAAATTAATAATAAATACGTGATTAACTGCATCATACCGACCTTCATATGTTTCGTTTTAAGGATAGACATCATCCTATATTAAAAAGAAATTGTGTCTTACTGTTGTTAATTAATCACATTTTTAGTTCTAAATGCATTCAGTTTAATTTAGGAAAATTCGGTATAAGCGTTGAATCAAGACAGTAAAATTAAACTCTATGACATATTTAATATTTTTAATGATAAAAGCACATAACAAAAATAAATAAATAAATAAATAAAAATAAAAATGAAATAAATAAATAAAAATAAATCTCAAACACAAATCTAGAATCCTGAAACTGCGCAGACTTTTATTTTCTCTGCATCTGTTACCTACTTGTGAAAGAGATATCCTCATAAAAATAACAATTAAAAGTGTCAATTCAATTAATGAATATGCTGTATTAACACTGTACAATCAAAATAAATTCAGATAACTGGGAATTACTTAAAACGAGTTCATTTGACGAATATTCCTCTCACGTCATGATTCCCACTCAAATTCAGTCTTACAAATTTCATTCCCTGTAAGAATTCCTTGTTCGATTCCATTATGCAGAAAGTTAACAAATGATCCAGTCCTCTCGAGACAGAAATTACGGAGCTTAGAGTCTGCAAAAGTCATACGAATGCTTATCACAAATGTGTAGTAGTATTATGATGATGTGTATCATGAATCACTTGGCGTGTTTTGCAAGTCTTTGTCATTAGATTTAAGTTAAGATCTGTACATTTGTAAAAATAAATATATGTGTATCAGAACTTGAAAAACAATATTTAAAAAATATTATTTAAAATAATGCGTCCAAAAGTGTACATTTGAAAGGCAACGAAAAACAATTATTCTTAGGTGAAAGAAAAATAAATGTACCTATGTTAGAATGTTGTAAGCGTGTTTGCATAACATTTTTCATTTATTGCGAAATTATGTTTGATAGGGAGAATATTAATCAAGCATTGAATTAAATTCGGATATGGTATCTCGTATACAAGGTGTCCCAGAACTTCGTGTACAAACTAGTACGCAAGTTAGACACCATTGTTAGGATCATAATTACACGGGAAAGCTGTGGCTGAAATTGATAGGTTTTGCTCTGCGCGAGCTCTGAAGATTGATATGAGTATCTTCCTCATTGTCATATCTGCCAACTTTTACTACTTCCTCACTGTCATATCTGCCAACTTTTACTACTTCCTCACTGTCATATCTAACAACTTATTTATTTATTTCTTTTTTAAGATTATCTACTACTAATTCTTTCTTTAGTGATTTGATGTTTGAATGAATCCTAATTTTTAATGTAAAATAAAACTGTTTGAAAGTTGTAGTCAATAATATTCCGTAAAAAACCGTAAAAGTTGTCAGGTATGTTCGTTTTATTTTGTTTTGTGGTAAGTCTACACGAAATGCATCTGCCTAGGAATATGCCTTGAGCGAAGGACACTTTAAGGGGGTTCTAACGCGTACCCACGTTATATCTGGAGAAAACTGCCCAAAACTCCAGACCGTTAGATCGACAGCCCTCGACAGGCCCGAACCCGGGACCTTCATACTCCGGCTATCCACTATGTGCAGTGTCTTATCTATTCGAATATGATGGGGCAGATGTGACAATGAGGAAGCAACACTTAGCGACCTCGCGTATGGCGCTTCCTATCAATTTCCAACGGTGCTTTCCTATGTAATTATGGTTCCTAACGATGTTGCCTAACTTCCCTCCAAGTTTGTACACGAAGTTTCGGACACCCTGTATTTAAGTTCATCTACTCCAGATTATTTTTAGATATGCATAAAGCATAGGTTTTCGGCCGTGAAATGGCCGAAAACATATTGGTGTGAAATTTGAAATCATGGACAGATATTAAAAGCGTTTAATTTCATTATGAATATGAGTACCGTTTTTGTTTAAATTACAGTAGAGTAAAATCTAAAAAGAAAAGTAGAAAATAATTAAATTTAAGCACTAATAATTCTATATAAGAAAAGTATAGTAATCGAGTAACTTGACATAGTAAAATCTGTTGAAAGTGTCCCTCTATCTAAAGCGTGTGCTGCCATCTATTGATGAAAAGAAAATGTACTAGAGGGATAACTAAGTACTATGCACACGTTGCTAGAGAAATAACTATACGAGTGTGCTCGAAAATGAGTTAAACATACTTCGAAAAATAACTCAAAATATTGTGTAGTACAACGTTAGATCATTTATATTTGAAAGCACATTTAGCAGACATACAACAGTGGTGAAGTGAGTGAGATTTAGGTTCTTCAATCAGTTTTCTTTATCTGATGTGTATAACTTTTAATTAATTAATTACCAAAGAAACTTATATCATAGAAATTACACAATATTAGTGTTTAATAAACATTATCTTCCAGTTCATGTACTCTGGAGTTTCCTCATGAATTGTACGTTTAGATTTTTCGTGAGTAACCTATGTTTATCTTAATTGACTTAAAGCAATCTATTGTTAATCATAAGTTATTAATTATTCTATTGTTTTAGATACTTCGCACTTCGCAGCTTTTCTTCAATGTTCAAATTAAATAATACATTATATATATATATATATATATATATATATAATATAAATTTTATGTAGCAATTCTTCAATAAAATTGCTAATTTGTTAATATTGGTCCATGGTTGTGAAGGGCAAATTCCATTTATAAATTTCAGCAAAACGCAATTTCAAAAGTTTCATTTTTAAGCAACGATTTACATATTTATATTGAAAAAAATAAAGGACTAAGCTATTACATTTGGTCAGTCTATGTTTCAGCTTCCTGATTAAGCTGAAAAAAGAGTGATTTGTATCTTAATCTGAATGAATGTTTTGCATTCTCAATATATATCAGAAATACGTTTAATTATACGAATCAAGTAATCTTATATGACTTAAAATAGCAAATTTCTTTTGAAAACATTATATTCACAAACTATTTGTTTTAATTCTCTCTTTTTCCAAATTTCCTCTGTGGATACAAACTGGTAGATGTTTTTATTTCAACAGATAGCGAATAAATATACAGGGTGAATCTAAACTCTTGGGCAAAATTTTAAGGGGTGATAGGGCACATAATAAGGAATCAGAATCACGTAGCAATGTGGGGTCGGCAACGTCGTCTTTGTGTAGCTGTTAATAATCACTTCGGAAAATGTACAGAAATAACAGTGCACTTTCACCAGAACATTTGTTTCACCAGAAACTAATCTATTTTTCTCCGAAAACAGAAGACTAAAATGGATAGTTTAAAAATTCTATTTTATTTCAGGGATGATGTTTTTGGTAACAAGCCTATTGGTTATGAAACTTGGTTAAGAAATTAGACGGACACTTCAATGCTTTTCCAAAAATGATTATTACCGGGTAAGTTAAAACTGCGTGGTAAGTTAAAACCCCAGATTGCTACGTGATTACGATTCCTCATTGTGTACCCTATCATCCCTTAGAGTTTTGCCCAAGAGTTTAGATTCACCCTGTATATTGACATTTTTTATTGTTATATGGATTTTCGTTGACCTAAACTTAAAACTTTTGTACTAAAGTATTTTGTTTTTCTGATAAAATTAAAATATTGTGCTTTGTACTGAGATTTATATGAAATTTTCAAAAATAAATGTGTAACTGGTTTTGAATCTATTGCTCCAAATAACGTAATTCAGGAATTTGATATACAAATATGCAAGATTTCTAAAGTTTAACAGCAAACGCTAGTATTTTGAGTTTATTTCCGTTATTGATAGGAATTTAAAAAAATATTTCATCCATTTAAATGAATGTTAATTTATATGATGCAGTGAATATGTGGAAAAAGGCTTGACAATTTTGAGTAATTATGAATAACTGATATTTTATTTACTTAAAACAATTAGTGAAAATCATTTTCTAACTCATTATCAGAATTTATTTAATTTCAGAAATATCTCTTAATAGTCTAAAGATAGATACATCTTTCTGCTGTTCTTTAGACCATCTCATTGTAAGCATATGGTTAAAGGTAGCGAAAGCCTGAATGCTCTATTAAAATATGTATTAAGTAAAATTATTTCCTTAAATTTTATAAAATGTGCATTCCACAAGAAAATTTAATATTAACTGAAAAATTTTTATAAACTATTATACGCATAAATAATTTCCCTATTTTATTTGGCATTTATCAGAAATTTCTGTTAGTATCAGTTCATTATTAATAGCAGAAATTTTTATAACATATATACTACATCTCATTTAATTTTATTTAAGCAAAAAAAAAAAAATTATGTAGTCTACGTAAAATTTCAATTCCAGCGTCGTGCTACATTCTACTCGTAAAAGTGAAATGAACTTTATAATGTATATTTACTTAATGTATATTTAAATTACTCATTACGTGAAATATTTAATATAGAATTTTTTTCAACGAAATTGCACACGCATGATTACGCCTAATACAGATTAGTCCGAAGCTTTATCTTTCAAACTAAAGTTAATTTTTCGACTCCAAAGCTCTCAAATGCATGCAGGCGAGTAATTAGTATTAAATTTTCATGCTAAAAGGTGGTTCTCTCCAAATTAAAAGCGCTTCACTTACAAAAGCATTTTTGTCCTTCAACTATCATTTAATGTGTAACGAATCATTAGGTTCTTAGATTATAGGTAAACGCCATTTTTATGGGTAAATATCAAATTAAGAGCCGACAAGTGTAGTTGCAAAATCATTTTGGATGCGGTGAAATTTCTTAACGCATCATTTGTGTTGCATAATCGTTGTACAAAGAAAAAAGTGCTCACGGCGCTTTGAAAAATATTGGAAAATATTTAAGAGAATTTTGAATACAGAAAAAGACAAAAACAGAAGAGTTATAATTGATGTTTCTAAATATAATGTTCAGTACACGCACGCTGACTCATTTGCAATCAGGGCTGAGAGTTGAAGGTGTTAAATATTGATGTGTAGTTATTTTAAATGGGAAAAATCATTAAACGTAAGAATATTTAAAAGATGTACTCCATGAATTATTTTATCTGCTTTGATTTTATATCTAAGCATAAGATTGTCATTAATTAAGTTATAATTTTTGTACGATTATAATGCAAAAATGAAGTTAGTAAAATGTAATATCACTTTTTAATTCTTAGTAACTTAACAGAAAAAATTTCATATGTTATATTTATGTTGTAAAATTACTATAATGCCATGTTTTATTTCAAACTATATAGTCATTTTTTAGGAATCGTTTTTTCTTCCCCGAGTCATCTTAAAATGTATTTGTTGTAGTTTGCGTAAGGTCTCAAGCAAACTTTTTGTAACGGAAAAAACACACAAAATACTGGTGTTAAACAATAAAGTAATTAAAAAAATTTGTAAAAAACACACATAAGATGTTATAGGTAAGAGGATACGCACGTTTCAGCCAAAAATTGTTTTGGCCTTCATCAGTCCAAGCATCATCCTTCATCAGTCCCAAGGCTTGCGACGAAGGGCTTGAACTGATGAAGGCCAAAACAATTTTTGGCTGAAACGTGCGTATCCTCTTACCTATAACATCTTATGTGTGTTTTTTACAAAGTTTTTTAATTACTTTAAACATTTTGTAAGTTCCATCAAGGCTCCTATAGAATGTTTCTTGAGGTGCCTTGCTGAAACAACTTGGAATGCTGTTCTGAAATGTCACTTTCTAACAGCTTCACACAGATGCTGCACCTTTTCCGTCAATTTATAGATATATTTGAAACAGCTTATCAAACAAAAACATAATAACATCAAACACCGTGTTCTTCCTAATAATATATACAGGGTTGTCAACAGTATACAGGGTATACAGTTGTACACAGGGTTTGTAATTAAACTTCCCCAACTCAGAGGCCTGTGCAGGATGTTGTATGGGTCATAGTGCGAGGAAATTTTGAAAACAGACACTTCAGATCACGCGCTCGTGATTTATGTAAAAAAAAATGAAAGAAGTTGCCTATAGGTGGCGCTGCAGATCAACAAGACGTTCTACAGATGTTCTATATGTGTGCCGTGGTCGAATAGGGTATATCAACAACACGGGAAACAGTTGGCACACTGACAACACCATGTAGCGATTGGCTAGTAGCGTCCACGCCCGTCAACGCAACGTGTTGTAAGCGTGCAGAATCCAAAGCATGTCGTCCTCTACCTGGTAAAATTCCCAGCTATCCGGTTCTTTCGAACTTCTTCATCATGTCTCGTAAAGCTCGAGATGTCATTGGTCCTCGGCGTAAGTTCTTCAGCCGAACAGAATGCTCTTATCGCAGCACAGGAGTTCTCATCATTCTGGTAGAAAAGTTTCAGTAATAGAGCTTTTTGTCTTTCAAAGTCGGCATTGTGCATCAGCGAGCTGGAAACAACTACCTGTGCAGCGCTTGTCTTCCACTTTTGTAGGGCTCGTCTTTTGGATACGTTGCATAGAAGTTTATTTCTGCAAATCACGTTGTCGCAATATGCAAATTACTAGTCTTACAGCGCCACCTATAGGCAACTTCTTGTACTAATATTTTTTTTTAGTAAATCACGAGCGCATCATATGAAGTGTCTGTTTTCAAAATTTCATCACCTCATGACCCATACAACATCCTGCACAGGCCTCTGAGTTGGGGAAGTTTAATTTGGACAACCCTGTACTACAATAACACAGTGTTTGTTCTATTCAGTACCTGGAAATTACATGTAATTTATAAACAATTAACGTATTTAGATAGGTAGCAGTTAAAATGTCGAACCGACAAACAATACGTGTGCTGTGTAGTTGTGTTGCGGGATAAAGGCCAATTATCTGCACGAGGGATCTAGGCCCTTGAGGTAGGATTACCAAAGACAAGAAACATTAATAGAAGGTAAATAAACCACACCATGCCGGGGCCTTATTTTACATATTTACGTCATGATAGCTTGAACCAATCATTGTAGACATAAATGAGTTAAGGACGTCACGACCAATAGCAAATCTTCGGAACTTTCCAGCGTTCATGCTACTAGTAGTATTTATACCATATTTTTTAAATTTTCAAATAGAAGACTTTACACTATTTCATTTGTCTAATTAACTCAGCGAAATTCGTCTGTCCACTTCCGTGTCCTCTCATTTTACGTTAACTGTCCGCTCATATAATATCAATACAAGAATTTTGATATAATAGTACTAAGGACTTCATCATTTCCACTGCGCTATAGCTATATATTTATATACTTTCCTAATGTATACAAGAGTTTACCTTTCTGTTCACAGACCAAAATTCTGCAACTGAATAAATTGTTTAAAATATTTCTGTTAAATTAAAGTGAAATGACAGTTATCAAAATTGACAGCAAATGTTTATTGCCTTCCAGGTTCATTAAAGAGAAAAAAAAATTGCAAACAGAAAGGTTGCTGTCTGACAGCTTCACTCAGATGCTGCACTTTTTCCGTCAATTTATAGATATATTTGAAACAGCGTATCAAACAAAACATAATAATATTAAATACCGTGTTTTTCCTAATAATATGTATTACAATAACACAGTGTTTGTTCTACTCAGTACCTGGAAATCACATGTAATTTAGAAACAATTAACGTATTTATATAGACATCAGTTAAACAGTCGAACCGACAAGCAATACGTGTGCTGTGTTGTGGGATAAAGTCCAATTATCTGCACGAGAGATCTAGGCCTATGGGTGGGATGCCCTCCGGGGAGGGGCTTTTTAAAGGGTCCTAACCCGTATTTACGCTAAGTTTCAGAGTAAACCACGGAAAACTCCGGACGGTTAGGTTGACGGACGCATGGTGGGACCCGAACACTATTAGGTCGACGGAGGCGTGAGGGGACCCGAACCGGGGACACTTCACACTTCGCCCATCTACCGTTTCCAGTGACATAACCACTGTGCCATGGTGAGGCTGAAGATGAATATGTATAGTGAAAAAAATGCAATATACATATAACAAGATATTTAAAGTTTTTTATTGAGCATTTAGTAGCAAACAGATAATTCATTTGGAATAATGTTTTTAGCTAGGAATGACTTTTATATTATATTATAATATTTTTCTCAGGGGCCACGGCCATTATGTTTTCAGTTACCTTTAAGTTGCTGCAGTAAAAAAGTCATTCCGTTGCATATTTGGTATTAAGAAAACTTCATCATCACATGCGCTTACTGTCGTTCAGGAAAGTATTGTGCATAGATGAAGTTACGGTATCATTTTTTCCTAATGAAATGAATAATTTATGAAAATGGCTATTAGCGTGAAGCAGACGATTACTTTAATTTTTTAGATTTTTATAAAAAAAATTCATATATACATATTTTAATTAGTAGATTAATATACTATTGTCATTTATAAATCTTATTTCAAAACACTTAGACAGTATTATACAAAAATGTAAACTGGACATTTATAGTTACAGACACTATGGCAATATTGTTTGCATATGTTAAATACTTCCATTTGCAGAAGCCACTTTTGTAATTCAATTAAACTTCCTTTTATCTAATGCTTAATTACCCTACAAATAACTTTTCTTATAATGTCTGCAGTGAAATACCATTAACAAACAAATATGCTTAACTAAAGGAACATCAAATGAAATAATTCACTATTGAATTCGGAAACCTCGAACGAAAACTGAACGAAACAATTTCCTTGGTGCATAATGAAACCTTTGTTCAGAGGACAACGTTTTGTTTGTCACTGAAATCTCTCATTTGTTCCTTACAGAAGATTCATAAGCTGGAGCACAATAACAAGATTCCTTCTAATTATAAAGGAAGCATAAGGCAATTAAGTATCACATATCGTGAAATGTCGGAGATGCTTTTGTGCCGAACCGTGCTCACAGTCTTGGCAACAGACTGAAGTGGTTTTATTATTAATGGCTTTTTGATACACTCACCGAAGAAGAAACCAGAGTAGCGTAAAGATGGTGAATTTTCTTAACGTGACGGGAATTAAAAATATATATATTTTTTTAATTGATGAAATTAATCCATAATGCTCGTTGATATGCAGAAATATAGCAATTTATGTACGCAAGCGCAAAAACGTAGCTTGGTGCAGAGGTTAACCCTTTGAGGCGCAACCCTTTCCCAATGCTGAAAAAAGGGCAGCCGTTGCCATCGCTCGACTTAACTACCAGCAAGATGGCGGACGATCGAAACGTTCATTGCGTGAAACAGATCTAGAGACCCTTTTTTGACGGCAGCTGGCTGTGCAGCACAGCCAGCTGTTGTCAAAAAAGGGGTCTCTAGATCTGTGGTACGCGATGAACGTTTCGATCGTCCGTCATCTTGCTGGTAGTTATTTCGAGCGATGGCAACGGCTGCCCTTTTTTCAGCATTGGGCAATCTATCCAGCTGTTCTCGCATTCTTCCATTTTTCAGCAGATGTCAGTGCTGTTAAACAGCATTGTGACAATTTTTTACGGGAAATGACGTGCTAAAAAGTAAAGGATTCTCGTGGAGCTATGTCACCCGCAACTATTTTAATGAAGATAAAGCCCTTTATGGAGGCAATTACAACGGGTGCTAGAAAAAAGATGACAAAAATATGGCTATATTCAATACATTTAATCTTCGTCAATTAAAATAAATAACTTCCTATTCAATTTTTATTATACACAGACATCGAATTTCATGCTCTTCAGGAAACCTGAGGAAACTTTTCGAATTCGAAAGATTTCGTTTTGTGGGAACAGCTCCTCTTATATCAATGCTTCATCCAGAGGAAATCATTTTATTTGTGAAAAATTAATTAAAATGTGTAATAGGGAAAAAGAAAATTAAACAAATTGTAATCGCAATTTTCCCTTCAATGTCTGATAATCGTGCCTTCAATATGACGTCACTGTTAATTGCGACAGCTAATTTTGTTCTGCAAATGATGAACTATTTCTTTTACTCTCGGAAATAAAATGCAGCTGAAAATTGGGAAAAAAATTCTTAAAAAATAGGGAACGGGTCTATTTTCAGATATTTAAAGTAGCGCAGATATTTTCAATATTTTTATACATATTTATTAAAAATATCAAGTGGCTCGTACAAACAGTATAGGTTTTATTACTTGTTTTGTACTAAAATTGTTATCTTCATGTTGTTGAACCAGAACTTTTACAGATTAAGTGAGTCACTGAGTTAGGGGTTAGTTTAACTATAATTAGTAGGGCTCAAAAATAAAAATCTACTAACATTAAAGTGTAGAGCGAGGACATTCCTTGGACATTGCTTTACATGCGAGGACATTGCTTTACATGAAGATGTGTTACAGATGAAGCCCCACGATGAATTTACAGTGAAATCCCGAAGAAAAAGTCACTGGTAAATCATTGTGGGAATTTTATTTACCTTGTGACTGTGTAACTTACCTGACACCCGTAAAAGTCATTGCGGCATCACGTCACAATGAATTGCAACGCATTTAGAAAATTAAACAGTCTATACTATAGTCTACTAGTTCATAAGACCAGAAATTAGGTAAAAATGGGAATGAACCGTAGATTGATGGCTAATGATGTTTTAAAACCCTCAATACTAATAACAAGAAAATGAGCAAAAGCAGCAAAGCATTGATTGGCTTTTCTCATTTTTACACGCTGGAAAAAATCATATTTGAAGAAGTAAGGAATGTTTCAAAGAAAAATAATAAAGTCTAGACTATAAAGCAATAAAAAGAAAAACTGGAAATATGGTTTCAATGGAGGTTTTTTTTTTTTTTTTTTTTTTTTTTTTTTGCAAAAGAAAAAATTAGATTCCGTTAAAAAAATTATTATAATAACAAAATAACTTTTATAACTGCAAATAAATAGTGTTTACTATTACTTTAATTAGTCTGGAATTGTTTTCGAGGGGGTGAGGGGGAAACTGCCTCACACTAAAAAATTAATCCATTAAAGCTATGTAATTAACAATTATTGTAATATATATTAGGAAATACAAAAGATTTCTTTTAATACTAAACGTATGTTTTGTTGTTTGATGGACTTTTTATGATTAAACAATTGTGTATCATTAAAACGCTTAGACCTGTTAATTGAGTAACTGCATTAATTTATAAATGGGGTTCCAAACTGTGATCGAATAACAGGTCAGATATTAGCATGTACAATTTTGAATTGATGATTAAAAATTAATTTGCAATCACACTGTTTTTTCTACCAAAAAAACAGAAGATATTTTCAAAAGAATGTTTTCTTTTCGTGTATACATTATTTGGGTAAACAGTACGTCTATTTTTTTTCTTTTAGTATACTCAACGCACACACAAAAAAATAATTTTTAAAACCTTGTATTGACCTATACATTGGCATAAACGTGGTGATGCTTTTTATAATGAAAAGATGGAATTTTATTCATCATCTAATCATATGGGACATATATTATAAATAGGGAATTTTTTTGTACGGGCGTCGCATGAAAAGTTAAGTTTTGAATTTACTTAGATTTAATTTCCCAAAAATTAATCAAAAACGTAAAATTCTGTATATTTTTTGCGTAGTTTTGTATTTTACTGTACATGTGTATGATCAATGCACCGCCCAGTTGATTCAGTGGCTAACGAACCATTCTATCACACTTTGCGGCCTTGTTCGTGTCGCGGTTTGGGCTTAAATGTTTACTTTTGCGTCCCTTTATGGGGGGGCAATGTGGCCGACCCCTGAGTGCCCTCAAAATTGCGAGTAATTCAGGCCTTACTAGTGGAGAAATCCTTGAGGAGCACGTTCCCGCCTATTGAGGAAAAAAAACGATGTATCATCAATGGAAAAAACACTCAAAATACTGGTGTTAAACGATAAAGTAAATAAAAAACTTAGTAAAATACACACATAAGATCTTACAGGTAAGACGATACGTACGTTTTGACCAAAAATTGTTTTGATTTTTGGTCGAAACGTACGTATTTTCTTACCTGTAAGATCTTATATGTGATTTTTACACAGTTTTTTATTTACTTTATGTATGATCAATGTTTAAGTAATAAAAAACTAGATCGTGTTTTTGTGACAAACTATATAATTATGTATAATTACTGATGTATATAATTACTGATAAAATTGAATCATTGTTTGCCTAACGAATGTTTTACTTAAATGTAAAACATTCGTTGCCTAACGAATGTTTTACTTAAATGTAAACCATTCGTTAGGCAAATAATGGTTCAATTTTGATGTAATCAAATTTTTATGCATTAACAAAATAGTCATTTAGAGTAAAAATAAAAAAAGTAACATTTTTATTATTCTTTTGGATTTTATTTCGACAAATGCAAGTACAATGTATATTGCATTTTACATTTACGTTTTTATCTATATATTTCTACCGAATACTTTAGAATTTTTTTTTTTACATTTTTCAACTACTTTAAAAGTACTTATATTACTCTCACCACTTAAGAAGTGTTTTTTTTTTCCTTTTTTGTGACCCTGTTATCAATGTCTGGGAAAACGATAAGCTCACGCATTAGACTAATTGATCCCAAACTACCATTTTCGCGATGTCATTAGATTTTTTTTTTCCCTTCACCTTAAAATTTCAGATAAAAGAATGATGTCCACCCTTGTTTCGGAATTGGCAAACTATTATCTGTATTCGCAAGCCGGTATTAAATTTCGTAAAATTGTTAAAATTTGAGCTGCAACTTCGATTAATGAAAGTTTAAAAAAATCACGTTAATTATAGGATAATACATAAAATTTAATGCTAAACATATCTGACTGATTGTAATTGAATAAAAAACTAGGCATAGTAAAATCACAAAAAAAATGTTCTGGGCTCAAAATTAACAATGGTCAGCAAAATACTAAATTTGATGGTCTGTTGGAGTAATAATGTTTTTGTTTACATTTCCCTTCGAAATTTTAAATTTATTTAGATTTTCGTTTAAAATTAAATTAAAATTTAAGCAAAGCTTTCTCTTTTCTTTAATTCAATTCAATTCCAGGTTTAAAAATAGATGTTATAAATACATTTCATATAATTATATCGTAGTGCCATATGTATGATTTTATTTACTTAATATTTTAATAATAGTTATTTACACTTTTTACTTTGGCTCTTAAGGGAAATAGAGATATATTGATCATTCAATTTATTTTGTTATGTAGCACACACATACACACACATATATGCATGTATGTATGTACATACGGACCAGTGATAATGGTTAAGGTGGTCCATTAGACCAAATGTTTAAATAGTCTAGTTTCTATCCGTGTCTCTATTATTTGAATTTTGTAAGTTTCTTGAAAACGCCTGCACATTTTCTTCACTATGGTATTTTTTATTGCTAATTTATTGAAATATTCAATTCAGTTTACTATATCTTTTTAGTATTTGCGTGTGCTTCTGTATTTCGCTTTCCATAAGATTTATTTTATTTTATTTTATTATTATTTGTTGACTAAGCCGTAGGTGAAAATGGCCGTCAGTGTATTTTATTACTAGCAGTTAATCAAAGTTATTTTCTACAATAGTCACAAACACTCTGAATTCTATCTATTTCAGAAAATTACGGTAAATACACATTATTTTGAGATAAAAACTTGTAAAAAAGTATTACATTTAACTTATTTTTTTTAGTATATTTATTCAAGTGTTATTACTTTCAAAACAAGAAATTCGAAAATCTCCTCCCATATCACATTGATGGAATTGTAACCATTGGTTTTAGCGATTCAAAATTAAAGGAAATGTCCAGCTCGATTTCTGAAACAACTTGATTTTTTAGAAATGAGAAGGTTTAGTATTCGCAACCTATACTCGCTTATTAACAATAGTTCTTTCATTCTTTTCATTCCTTTCGTTTATTTTATATGAAAACAGTTATTACTGGAGCCCGTATTCTTTTTAATTTCCTCATTCCATTTTCTATTCTGTTTTTTACTTTTATTATTATCATAGTTTAATTTTTATTTAATTCAGAATAAAAAATCTATTATTACTGTTCGTATATTTTATTATTTACTTATGTCTTTACTTGCAATCATTTCTTCTGATAATTTCATTCCTAATCTTTTGAACACAATGTTCTACTTTACTGATGTTTTCATTACTCTGATATTTTCTTCAGTTAAACATTTGTATATGAGTGGCAATACTACGTTTATACTGACTTTTTTATTATTTATTTATTTATTTTTAAAGGTTTTGCTTCTGTTTTCCTGATTTCATGTAGTATGATGAATTATCTACTCTTACACAGTTCTTTCGCAATTAAAGGGGAAATAATTTACTTAAAGTGGGAAAAAATTGTAAGAGGAGAGCAAACTTTTATGGAATAGTCGGAAAATATTGAATAACCAGTTACCGGGTCCGTTTAGTGTTGCTGTCGTATGACAGTACTATGAACTGCTCAAGAAAAATCCCCATGCAGTGCAGGGAGAGTTGGCCGCTTATTGTTGTTGTACTCGCTACAAAACAAAGTGTGTTTTGTGAATTTCAAGAATTTTTCCAGATCCGTTTTCAAGTATTTTAAACTACTGATATTCATGTGACTTGAAGATTAATGCCAAGAATAATGTACACTAAAAGAATTTTAGTTTGTTATAGTGTTGCCGGTTTTGTTCAGTTTGAAGGTTCATTTTCCAAGATCTCGTGACAGAGATTATGGAATAACGGGTATTACTGTATTGGATTTCATACCGTCAACAAAAGAACTGGAAAGCAAAGACGCTGAATGCATCATATTTAGCATTTTTTTTTAAATCAAGGAGAGAAAATTCGGCTTCAGATCTTCAATCATTCTCTGTTTGACTGCACAAGAGCAGAAAAAACAGATTATATTGCGAATTTTGTACACACACTCGAAGCAGAAACGAAACTTTCATATAATATTAAATGTATTGTTTTGTAATTAAAAATAATTATATTTTATGAATTATTTTTCAATGGTTTAAACTACCTATTCCGTATTACCTGGCTATTTCATATCAGCATTTATTTGTAACTTTTTTGAAAATGAATCTTCTTGTAACAATAAAATAAATTTTTTCTTCAAGTGGCAGTTCCATTTTATTAAAAAACCTTTAAAGTTATTACTACAAGTACAAATGGTATTCCATAATACCTTCTTCTCATATGACTACAAAAAAAAAATATATTTAAAAATGTAAAATGCTCTTACTGTTCGTAAATAAATAAAAGAACCTTAAAGAATAAAATCTATAAAAAAATATGATTTGTATCACATGCAATTTCAAATTTCTTGAAAAATTGTTTATGTATTTTCTTTATTGTAACATTTTACGCTGCTGACTTATTGAAATATTCCATATAGTTACAGACCTTATATGGATAAGACCAAGTTAAAAATGATCAACGTCATCTATTTTGTAACCAAAACTCAATGATTTTCTGTATAATGAAGAAATTAATAATTTCGTACATGTACAGGATTCACGTAACTGATAAAAATGTTTTTGTAATATCTCAAAATTTGCATACTATAACGCTTTTTTTAACACGAATTGGATAACATAATTTAACTTATATTGTAATCAAACGGAAAAGCAGTAAATGTGAGTCAAATAATAAAAATATCCACTGAAACATGCCATAAATACAAGCATCCAGTAATTGCCAGTATGGCAATGCTCACTAATAAGAAACTAAGAGATGTAAAGGAAAGCATTATAGATTTGCAGTTCGGGGACAGACGTATTCCAATGTAATTCAACATTAAAATTCTGCCTCATACATACATACATATATATGTGCGTGTGTGTGTATTCATGTTTTAAGAACATTTCAAAATATAGAGTTTCCAGAAGACAGTTTATGAACTCGAACTCTTTAACGAGGTATTAAGTATATATAATAAATATAAATAACGGAAAAAAGGCTACTTCTGCTTAAAATATTAATTCAGCTTTCTCCAAAAATAAAAGTAAATTTAAGCTTTGCAGACAATCATTATAAAACTCGATGCGATACTTTCTACTTTATTTAATACCAAAATCGAAAACTTTTCTAACAAATGGTAATAAAAAACTGAAAGTGACGAATGCTTCCATACTTATTTAAGATCTGGAGCTATTTCTAGAACCGCAATTTCCAAGATTTTTTTTTTCCTTTTATTAACGCCTTTTTCTCGCTTCGAAATTTTCATTTGTACTTCTAAGTTGTTTATTTTTTCCTTATTTTTATTCTCGTCATGTATGGCCCTGGATCAGAAAAGAGCTATTTAATTGAAATCTCGGTACTTTTTTAAGCGAAATTAAATTAAATCTCATTGGAATAAATGATGCGGGTAGAATTGAGATTTCTGGGCGGGAATTTTTCATTTAGTTAAAGGGTACAGTGTGAAATTTAAACGGAAATATTTCATTATAAGTTATTAAATTCAAATATTGATAAAATGTTCGAGGTTTTCCTGATATATGCGCAACTTAACTTTTAAAAATATGTAATGTAAATACACTATTCATAGCATCCTTTTTTAAAAATCTACTACCGCTTTTTAAAAATAATATTGAAAATTCCTCTATTTGTTGTATAGAAGCATAGCAGAATTTTATGTTTAAGAATAAAATTCTATTCCTTTTAAAAGCCATATAATAGTTTCTTGTTTTGCTAAAAAAGGTGAAATAAATCCCCTTTCTCAGATAAATTTCAGGATATAAAAAAGCATGTGTTGTAAAAATTTGCATGTGTATTAGGAAGAGTACAAACATGAATTTATGAAATATGAATTTCGTCTGAAATTTGCCTCAACGATTTTTTTCTTAGTTTAAAATGTAAGAACTGCTTTATGTATTAATTACAAAATGTTGCAACTGACATGTGTACTTTTGACCTCAGACTTCCCTACTGTTTTCGACGTGAGCAATATAAGCTATTTACAAATAATACACATGTTTACATAACATATTTACTGCCATTTTATGATATAAATTACTGTAAGCTTTGTTAATCATCATAATATAACTAACGATAGAAGTATTTTCTATCGTAACAGTAAACAGAGAACAGTTTTTTTTTTATCCCGAAAGTAAATGTAAAGTTAAAAAATAGGATAGAAATTAACTGAAAATACTTTTTGAAACGTTACTTATTATTATTCAGTTTCTGCTTGAAAAAAATAGTGTATAAAAAGCAGTTTCTTTGTAAATTAATTTTACAAAGTTGTCAGCACTTCTGTCTTTGCTACATTACTGCCAATTTGAAAAACACTACGGCAATATTTTATCCAGATTCCTTCAAATTTATTTTTATCATTGCGCAGTCATATGCATAATTTTTGAAAATATGTAATTGAAGATGTGTTGCTCCGATAATAAAAACGAAATAATAAATAAATAAGCGAAAACTGAAAAGGCGCCCACAGGATCATTTTAACCTCAACCAATCCTTTGAGCTGATCCTCCGTTTAAAAATAATTGTAAATTGTTTTTATCGACAAAATAAAAAGATGGGAAGGTAATTACGACTATAATATTGAAATAAAATACGTTTTACAATCAGATAGCACACACAATTCATTTTATAAAAATTTTAAAATGGAAAAAGTGTCACAATCAACAAAATAGAATATTTGAAAATTATAATAAAAAAATTACGGCCTACAATAAACGCTGAAATAAATTAAATAATGTCCTTTTCCGCCACTTCAAAAACTCGGAATATTTGAGCACATATCACAAAAATTGCACATGATCACCATTCTCAGGTATTCCATGCATCGTTCACCCACATAGGCATTTGTCACACTGGATCTAACCTCATAATTAATGGAAAAAAATATACTCCATTCAGTAAACCGAGCCCTATTTCTGTGCATGAAATACTGTATATCTAAATAATTAGAAAAGTTAGTGCTTACAAATGCTACAAAATCCAATTTTTCAAGAAATTCTATTAGGGCGCCTAGTAATGTGATAACTTTAATACAGCCATTGCTTCTCCTTTACTTGACACAACTAGTTTGTGCGTTATACGGTAGATAGCGTTACCTGTATGGAAGAAAACGTATGTGGATGTTATGTTGATTGTTTTGCCTTCTAGGATCATTTTGGGCCACATTCCCTTAATTCTAGATCTGAAATTCCTTGTAAAAAGCATCCCCAAGTATATCAAAGTAATACTTTTGAAAAAGCAACAAACGATTATCAATAAATGTAGTTCATACTCAATTTAAGTAAGATAACGTGAACTTATTTTTTAATTAAAATATATACCATTTTTTGGTTTCTTTTTCTCCTCACCACGAACAAAAATTAATTTATATTTCCAAATCCTACTACAAAAAAAATATAAGTTGTGCAATTAAAAAAAAAAACGCATAAGTCTTATCATCTCCCAGCATAAGGCGAATGATGCAACACCCTGTAGTCAGCTTTAATCTC
Source organism: Cheiracanthium punctorium (assembly GCA_038373885.1). Classification (NCBI taxonomy): domain Eukaryota; kingdom Metazoa; phylum Arthropoda; class Arachnida; order Araneae; family Cheiracanthiidae; genus Cheiracanthium; species Cheiracanthium punctorium. The sequence goes on from JAWZYV010011764.1 coordinate 1,106,324, forward strand.
TCTTTCGCTATTAGAAATATATTTCCATTCATTTTCGTTTTCACAGTTAAACTATTCAGAAAAGGAATTAGGAAGCTAATACACACAAAGTTAATTTATTGATTCTGTTTTCGTGAGATAAGAAGAGAAAATAAGGATTATGTGGTCAGCTAAGTATATGAAATTACAGAAATTTAATGAGAGGAATTAAGAAAAGAAAATCTTTTCGTGCATGTTTATTTAAACAAACGCTGTGTTTTTTTAAGTCAAATTTTGAAGAAGAGAACATATTGTCAGGTTACATTATTTTGAATATGTTGTTTAATATGAAAACATAATTTTGTGTTAGAATGTAGTAATCAATGTACTAAATAATAAAAGTGATGATCGAATTTTAAACTAAACAAATTTTGTTATAAAAATGGTAAAAATTAGAAAGCTGGGAAGCCGAAACTGTGACCGATTAAAACCTGGTAGCTGCCCTCTTGCAATATCATTTCTCATTTCATAAGTAAAGAAAAGCTGTTTGGACCAATTTAGCCCTGATAGCAAAGTGTTACATTTCAAGATCAGAGAACTCGGTTAAGCATAATGGGAAAAGCTTATATTCACATGGTATATTTGTTTACTTCCTGTATTGGACCTGTACGGACTATACCGGTTACGGTCTGTCAGTAACATGAGCTTGCAACTAAAATTATTTACAGACCCGTAGCTAGCAACTAAAATTTCCGGCGATTGGAACTAAAAGTTATGACGGATCTGTTTGAGATTCTCTTTCTACAGCGAAATTAATTTGGCTTTGAACTAATAGACGCCTTCATGAACAACCTATTTTTACCTACTTTGTTGTACTAATGACTACTCAAAGCTTATAAAAAACGACAAACTACCTCAATTTGCATTATTTATGATGTAAAGGATTAGTGATTTAATATACCCCACACTATGCACATAGATTTAGCTATAAGGATAATTCAATGTTAAACCAAGTAATGGTCGAGAAATCATATCTTAAAAATAAAATACTATTTTTATTTATGTGTAGTACTACCGCATGAGATGAAAATGAAAAATTACAGATTTTTTAACTAGCTTTTCATTGTAGAATTTTTTGTTTTAATTTGTAAAAACTCATAAATTTCGCATGGTACACAGTAATCTTTAAAAGACTGACCTATTTGACCTAAAGCATTGAAATTAATGTCATTTTTTCAGTGCTTTTAGTTCTATCAAATGTACAACGAGACATTGTCTATTAAAAAACCCGTTTTTCAAGTAAATTTAAAAATTAAATTTATATTAATTTAAAATTTAAATATTCATTTAAAAAAATTTTAATACTTTTATCAATATGAATCCCGATTTTCAAGAAAATGTTTTATGGCATCATAGTGAAAATGAAAATTATGACCTATATGAACATTTACCTTAGGGGAAACGTGGGATTTTATTGACGTTTGAAAAAAAAAAGCTATTGCAAGTGCGTAGTTATGTATATATAAAATATTTTCTTGATAGTCAATCTTTGTACATTAACGGTAACTAACAATAAAAATCAATTATAGAGGTACTCCTTTAGATAATACATATTAGTTACTAGCAAGCTGTTATTATGAAATAATTAAAACTGAATAATTTTATTACTTTTGTTTATTAATAAAAATAAATAAAATACACTTTAGTAGTAAATTAATTTTTTAATTCATTCAAAATGAATATTTTCGTAAAAATCCGAAAAATTTTGGGATTACAAGACTATTTACTTCGTGCAAAGAGACGTAAAAAAAAGCGTTCTCATCACACGAATACTTATAACTTTTTATTTATCAGTAGGTGAAAGATAATATGTCATTAGCTATTGTTTTCCGGATATATCTCTATACCCCATAAAGGGATTACTCCTAAGTACATAAAATAATCGTGTTATATCTTGGCACTTAACTGCTTATTCGGGGAGAAATGAAGTCATCGTATATCATAGAGTAATTATAGTCCAAGATATATTGCGTCTGATAAATTTTAAAAAGTTGATTACTCCCTAGATGATTGCCATGGCATTTTGAAGAAAAGGAATTCTAGGCCGACGGTAAAATTTGAGATTAAAATGCTCCAAGAAGTAATGAACGGTGTTAAAGTTTACGTTAAAATTTGAACCAATGCCAGGTTTAAGTGGGTGTTTTATGGCTGTTTTTGACTATCACAATAAATATGGGAAAAAAGAGAAAAGCCTTATGCACATACATAATAAATATTTATACGGTAGAATATTGGGGGGGGGGATTAAAGTACTTTAGTTTAATGAAAGAAAAAATAACATTTTGCGTATTTCAAATACTGGAAAAAATTTCTAAAATCATTTGAACACACAAAAAGAAGAAGCAAGAAAACTTAATTGTTTTACTTGTATTCTTTCAAGATATTCCTTTCACTTCATTTGCCTGTAAAAGTACTTTTCTGAGCAAATACATATGATCTAGTGAATTGCCAAATCATCGTTTTTCCTTACGAAAGATAGCACTCGACACACAGAGACACATACATGCACAAACACACACACCAAAAAAAAAAAAAAAAAAAGAAAAAAGAAAAGAAAGAAATTAGGTTTTACTCGCACTCTGACGATATTTCTTTAACTTAACTTTCCAGTAAAACTACTTTATCTGCTCAAATACCTATAATGCACTGTATTGTCAAATTATCAATTTTTTTTCCAGAAAGTTAACAACCAACACGTGGATACGCAGACACACGCACACAAAAATAAATAAATAAATAAATAAATAAATAAATATATATATATATATATTATTTTTTTTGCTTGTATTCTTTCAAGATATTTCTTTAACTTCATTTGCCTGTAAAACTACTTTTTCTGCTGAAATACATACAATGCAGTGAATTGTCAAATGATCGTTTTCTCTCCGGAAAGTTAACAACCGGCACGTAGATAGGCATAAACACACACAAAAAAAGTTTTTTTCTTGTATTCGCTTGTATTCTTCCAAGATATTTCTTTAACTTCACTTGCCTGTAAAACTACTTTTCTGCTCATGGACATAATGCAATGAATTGTCAAATCATCGTTTTTTCCATATATAACGATAGAGCACACCATTTCAATTTTCCATTCCATTTTCCATTCCATATCCGAATCATGTGGATACATGTGGTTAGGTTTAACGCCCACCTGGTCTCATTTGGCGCATTATATCCAAATTTTCCAATTTTTCATTGGCTTTCAAAGCTCTATTTATACAAGTTTTTCGGTTTAATCTGTTAATTTGTAACATGTGCTGTCTGTTTTTTTCACTTTATCAATGGATTGTCTTTGGATTCCACATTATGTAAGTTAGCTATTCTATACTATATATATATGTGTGTGTGTGTGTGTGAGTTACTGTGAAAGGCCGAAATTAGAGAATGTCAACTTTCACCAGTGAATGTCAACACAGACCAAATACGTTGGTGAAAGTCAGAAAACTTGCTTACATTCTAGTACATTCGGACTAGCACCCGTGTATGGGTGATGTGGGTAAGTTGTACTCAGAGTAGCCGATCCACAAGCAGCGAAGGTCTGCGGCTGAGGCTTGTGAATTCGCGGTGGACGCCCGAGTTAGCGATTGGCAGGAGAAAGGTGACAGCGAAAAGGAGGAAGTTCCAGCGCTGGACCGATGACCCAGACCGTAGGAAGGTTCTGGAGGATATATTGCGTCTGAAGAGAAAGTTCTGGAGGATATATTGCCTATAGAAGAGAAAAGCTCTTCTTCACAAAAGTGCTGAGACGAGCAAAATGGAGTTACTGGAAACTGTATATCGATGCCGTTGATCCTAGACAACCTTTCGAGCTCAGTACGGCCGGATAAAGGGGAAGAAGAACTCTCCGCTTCTCCTAGCAGCCATCGGGCGAGATGGCTTCTCGAATATTGCGCGCGAAAGCCATAGATAAGCTGCTTCAGTACCACTTTCCACAGGATCTCGCGGAGGAAGACTCTCTGGAACAAAAGGAAATAAGAACAGGCGAAGCTGGATCTCACGGACGACAATCCGCCATTCGCAATGACGGAACTGGAGGCAGCTCTCTGCGAGTTTTAATAAGGGCAAGGCCCTGGGACTGGATAAAATACCTCTAGAGATTGTTCAGTTGGTTGCCATTCCAGGCAAGCAAGGAAACTTGTCTTAGCGGATTTAATATGTGCCTCGAGCGAGGCGTTTCAAAGCGCGAGGCAAAGTCCTCGATAGACTAGTGGTGGAACATCTATAGCACCGCCTTCATAAAGGTGGCCACATGGCCCAAACCCAATTTGGGTTTAAGCTGGGGACGGGTGCTGAGGAAGCTATATCCGCCATCTATAGATCTGTCGAGGTCAATCAATATCTGGGGTACGATACTTTTCTGATATCCTTAACATTAAAAATCCCTTTAACGACGTGTGGTGCTCATCCATACTATACCTGTTGAGACAGACACGGTACCCGCCCGAAAAACATACACAGGATGGTGAGCAGTTCCTTAACAGTAAGACAGGTAGTATACCGTTTAGATAACTCGAAAATTGTCCATAGATACAATTGAGGATGTCCGCAAGTTCCCACTCTGGATCCTTGCTCTGGAACTCGTACACGCTTAAATCTATTGATTAAAACAAACACTCATTTATTGATTAAATTTCTTATCGGCCGATTTAAATCCTTTTACGCCAAAAAATACTCATTCAAGACAATCATTTTTGAATGCCTCAATTCGCCCCAGCACTCCCCATCCGCTATATTCCATTTAACTCATTTTCCGCAAAAATCTTGTCTATTTGAGTATTTTCTCTCTTCTCTCCCACGGCCCATATCATATTTCTATCACGTGACCCACGCTGTTCAACGGCTAACGGTTCATAGTCGGGCATAGCTGTGTGTGTATTCGCTGTTGATAATTTTATGTTATATCCGAATACCAAATGCATCTTTTTCATATTCAGAGTTGTGAAATAAATTCAGCCTTGATATGGAGGAGAAGCTTTAGGTAAAGATTTCGCTTTAATGACATAGTTTCTTACGATTGGATTATAAAAAGCTGTTGTAAAACAAATGAAGTTAGGATATCTCCACCCAAAGTGAGTAAGTAGTATTTTACCTTTTTCATGTCAATAAATTGGGTTGCTTCTTTAATTAAATCTCACAGCTGGTTTAACCATGATTGCATTTCTGTATTCTGACTGTACTGTGAATTCGTTTTATAACGAGAGACTATAGTGAAATTACATTCTATCTATTAAAAAAATACTTTTTTATAGTGTATTAAGATATATGTAATGTATTTGCCTCGATTTAAAATTTATTTTCTCGGGCTTATAATCACAGATTAAAGCTCTGATAATAAAAAAATGAAGAAAACGATCATTCAATATATTAATCAAAAACAGTAAATTTTAATAAAACACCCTTTTTCAAGCTTGAAATAATAATCTTAATTGAGTACAGATATGTTAATTAAAAAAGGGCTGATTTTGCAAAAACGCTCATTCTATAGCTTAAATAATAATCATAATGGAGTACAGTTATATTAATCAAAAACGGACAGACACTCCTCGTTTTTGATTATTATTTAGCCTAAATGGAGCTGTTGTATAATGCTCAAAAATTGAGAATTTTTCGCTCCATTGATATTTTTCGATTAATTGAGCAAATTTTACTCAATCGGGAGAATGGCTGTTTGAAGTCAAAAATTGAGTAAAAATATACTCCGTTTGATTATTATTTTACTCAATAGATTTAAGCGTCTAGCTAATGCAGCACTTAATATCGAGCTTTCCGTTGGAGTCTGTCTGCAGGCTTATGCATATGACTTTGTTGTGGTGATGGACGCTCCCAATTCGTATCAACGCAGTCTCCGAGCGACAAAAGCACTCGTAATTCTTTAAAAATGGAGCGAACTTCACAAATTGGAGTCCAGTCCATTTAAAACGGTAGACTTCACATTAGAGCAAGAAACACCAGAACCGCTCCTGTGATCCGATTGGACCGATTTTGTGCGATAACAAAATGTTATCGCATGGCAAGCAGCGCAGCACTCTGCGCACTTTCTGTCCTCTTACCACTAGGCGTACAGGTTGAAAAAGAAGCGCTCCTCTCGAGACTCCGAAAGATTGGGGAAACGATCCAGTTCGGCGATACAAGAATAAAACACTCCGAAATAAAGGGCAAATTTCCGCGTTTGGACAAACACCCTAGTAGGAGCCCGTTCATCAGCTGGGATCAACTTGGCCCATGGAGGAAGGGACTAGAGCTCTTGAAAAGTTCAAAGCTCAACGGTCAAGTAGGATCAGGGTATTCTACCAGGTCTCTTTGAGAGTGGTAGAAGGCCACTTACGGCTTTCGAAAAATGGAAATGTATTTAAGGCCGAACTCTTAGCGATCCTGAAATGTCTGAAGGACCCACTCTACCGGAGTGCCGCAGATGTCTATACAGAAGCCAATCCTTGCTTTAGGCTCTTTCAAGGCTAAATTGCAGAAATGCAATGGTTGCAGCGATCCACTCCGTGATCAGAGCTAGACAGATTCACTTCCACTGGGTGAAGACACAAAAAAATCCTAGTCCATTCACTGATTGTCTTCAGGTTCCACACTGGGCTCAAAGAAAGGAATGTTAACGTAAAAAGTAAAAAAAATCAATTTTTAAAATTTAATTTTAATGTTTACAATAACTTTATTTTCTGACCCAAAAACAGTTCTAACTACCAAAAAGAAACAGTAAAGCATTGTCGTTAACAACAACAACAAAAAAAAAAAAAAAAGAAACGTCACTAACTTGCAACCGAGCGTCACAAGTTTTGGGATATATTTTGAATACATAGCTATTAAATATTGACGTATTACTTCATTTTTTAAGACAATTAATATTTAGAAAGCACACTAAGACAGAAAATGATACCAAATTTACTTTAATCAGTCTTCAATTTTGGATTCCACATGCCGGGCAAAATAATTAACTTTGGTATCAAACTTGTTCATCAAACTTTGGTATCAAACTTGTTCATCAAACTTTGGTATCAAACTTGGAAGTTCTTTTCGTGATTTGATTCCACAACTAATGCATCCATTTCTAGCTTCTGCTCCACATGTTACCAATGATGCTTGTGTTAATAGTCTTACATGTCTTTCTACTGCTTGAGAATGGCAAGGGGGTTTCTCTATTTCAAATTCTGAACCGTTTCTGATAATACTTGCTACGTCTTCGTCACTGTGGTTCATGGTAGCTGGTAGTTCCAAAGGATTCTCCCAGTGAATCATCTGAAAATACTCCTGCTTCGAACTTTATATTTGGAAGATCAAATTGGTGTATTTTTCCCTTCCAGTCAGTTTTTTTCTTGCTTTCAATATTCTTCTTAGGGCAAGTGATATGTGACTCGAATATGTGATCATTCATCAAACAGCATTACAAACAGAATATTTTCAGAATGAGCAAAATAAGAGTTCCTCTGAATAACCTCATGAGTGATTGACTTAAAATCTTCTGGCAAGAATGAACTTCTTTTCATCATTCCGTGCTCCATGAATGTAGCTCCAGGGATTTTATTTATTTCAAACCAGGATGGCACGTAAACTTTCATCACATAGTCTACTAGGATTTTAAAGCATTCGTTCGGCAGTTGACATGTACAGGCGCAGCATTCTGTTCGCTGTAGTGGGTCAGCTTGAATTTGACATCCTTTCTGGACTTCTGTTTGCCAAATCTGGATGGCACTGTCCCGAGCATACTGCCCTAGAAATATCGGAGAGGTACTTTCGGTCTGTACTCAGGTCTTTTTTTACCGATTTCAGGCAGAGCAACAGGAATAGACACAAAATTTGTAACAGAAGGGGTTTCGTACATTTCCAGAGATTTTCCTATTGTTCCAGAAAACTGGTGTGGCCCAGATGTTTTTTCGCCAATCTTATGGAAAAGGTGGCAAAGAGGTAGTTCATTAGTATGCAATAAGCATACAAACCAGTGCAATTTATGGCCAACAAAGATTTCAAGCCGTATATGTCATTTTTCTTTCCAATGTTGACTTTCATTCCAGCGCCCCCAACGGCAACAAGATCTGAAAGTGTAATCTCTTTCTGCGTAACGAAGTTGATGATGCTGCAAGTAATATCAGTACTAGAGACTGAATCCGGAGTCACATGTCCTATGTGAACAGAACCAGGTTATGACAACTTAACAATATGCTCTTCCACAGCTACAGTTCTATTTAAAGAGCTTCTATTCTTGCATTATAGTTTCGTCCTTTCTTCCATTGTATATGGCGTTCAAAGACTGTTTTACTTGTGTAAAATTAAGCTGTGATCGTATCTTTCATTATAATTTTTAATAACTGGAATTACTTCTTGGTGACTTACCACAGGCAAGGAGGCTTTCTTTCAAATTCTTTCAACGTCCAAAGAAATAATTTCGATGATCTCTCTTAAAGGATCCTTCTTGTTGTATCCCCTAAGCTTCCACAATATATCATTTTTTGTGAATAAGAAATGCTTCATGAAATCAGAGTACGTTGGTAATACTGTCTCTTTCAATTGTACTGGAATTCTGAAAACACTACAAAACGTTTCACTTCTAGTTGTGGTCATATTTAAATTCAAAACTCCGTATTATTTTGTCAAATATAAATCAAAATTAATAAAACGCATCCCTTCAACAGCATAGCTTCGTATCACAAATTAGAAACAAGTGGTTGAACCAAAGGCAATCGTAAAAACGAAGCATTCCACACAATAAAAGTCTAGTAGATTTTAGAGTATAATTTGCCTTTTTTATGTACAAAAAAGCCATTTCTGGATCTGATACCTGGAAGTAACGTTTCAATAAAATAATTTATTAATGAGAAAGTAATTCATTAATATTATTTTACAAATTAATTAATTATTTAGTAAAATATTAAATTTAAAAAAATATTTTTTACATAAAAATCATTAAAAACTTGAAAAAAAAGCCAATATAAATATTCACTTGAGATGTGGAACCTCAAGATGTCAATATTTTAAGCTGAAATTTGGAAAAAAATTGGTTTCAGCTAGTTTGGCACCGTATAATGACTCAGACAATGTGAATTTCGAAAAAAAGTTTTTTCGATCCACCCTATTTTACGTACTCGATCTTTTCTAAGACGAGCGGAAAGAGTACATGGGAAAATAAGAGGATGAACCATGGGTAGTGATGAACCACGGTCCTTCCGCTGCTTACTTCCGAACATTCTCTGTGAAGGAGACAAGAAACTGCAACTTCTGTGATCTGAGATCTCCTGCTGATAGCTTACTTATTGTAGCCATCAGCAAGTGCGGTCTGCAAGAACTGAGAAATCAGCATTGCCCGAAATTAGATGCCTCGACATTCAATAACTATGTGCGGAGTGAAAAAGGGCGCGAGACCCTGACCCCTTCTGAAGCGCTAGGAGACTCACAATGTTAATGGGCGACATAGAGATAAGAGCAAGCGCAGTGCCCCTAAACCAGGGACAGCTGGAAAGAGGCCTCGTTTATGATACTGGTGGTGCATGTACCAAGACGACTTTAGTGGTGCATGAGTCGTATTAAGATAAAATACTGGTGGTGCATGTATTTCCAGATATCTGTAGCAATAGTTTCAGCAATCGAAACTCGATTGGTTCCTGGAAGCCATACACATGTATAATGCAAGGAACTAAGAAGTGAACCGCGTTGTATGGAGTACGATTTTCTCGGTCCAATACAACGCGGATCAATTTAGTTATGATCACATAACATAAGAAGTTAGACAATAATTTCTGTACATGAAGCGCTCTAATTTGCATTTAATAAAATTTATTAAAATTCAGCTTGAAAAGTAAAATATCCTTATTTAAGTACAAATAATAGGATTTTGCGGAATCTGCTACTCTTTAACACACTATAGCCATCTATGTGCGTTTAAAAGTGTTTAAAATTAAGAATGTGTTTAATACGCTCGTCTCTGTAAGAAAATTATCCCAATCTAGTTTTATAGATTAAAGATATAAGAAACTGCGAGTTTCAACTAAAATTAGAGAGAAAATTAAAAAATAAATAAATTTAAGGGACATTTACCAACTTAAAATTTACTGAGATAAAAGTTTCTGATTGTATTTAACATTTATTGGTGCGTCAAAAAATCACAGTGAAATTTTACAGTAACGTGGATAAAACGGTACAAAGCAGAAAATCAAATATCACTTTAAAATTGTCCTACTGATTTAAAAAAGCACATTTTGCTAAAACTGCAATAACTTGTATAAAGAACTTAACCAATTTATGCCTAGTGTCCCTTTTTTGGGACGGCATTATCGCTATCAGTCGAAAACGTTATTTATTTTTCCTAGCCTTTATTCACGAGTATTGAACCTCAACTCCACAAAATATTTTAATATGACCTAGTAGGATGTTGACACTTCAATTTTTATACATAAAGATTTTAAAAGAAATCATTCCTTGTTCAAGAAGTTGACATCAGAAATGTATCTATTACTGCTGATATTGGCGAAAATCGAAGAAAGTCGCAAAAATATCTAGGCACAAATGGGTTAATTACAGAAATTACACTGAAATGATTAAACCATATAATGATTTTCATTCACACAAAATTAAATATTAAAAATATACACTTCTATATTTCATGGAAATCTTTAATGTATACATTTCTTATCAAACATTTTAAATCCAGTCGCAGTGCAAACCATAATCGACCGAATCGAACTGCCATAAAAATAATTAACTTCACATAAACATAACCTGCCCTATCAATGTTATTTCTCGAGGATCGCGATATAAACACGAAGAAACCTTAACCGTATCTCCCTTTAATACGTAATTTATTCTCCCATAATGCCGCAATGCACGACCATTAAGCTGCAGGGAAACGGCGGCCCTTCATATGTCACCGGGTCATTACAACCAGAGATGTATTACGTCTAATAATTTTTAAAATGTTGATTACTTTTAGGGTTGTCGAGCCTCTCGACAAAATTCAATTTTTCAGACTCGGGAGGGAATTTAGATTAGAATGTTTTATGGCGGCAGCGAATGTCTACTGAGATGCAGAAGCACAAAATAGTTTGGGCACATACTTCTCCAGAAAGTTGAAAAGGGTTTTATAAAAGACATGCAATGAGTCTGAAGAGTCGGAAGTCCAGAGGGATAAGTGATATGTACTCGATAAAGTTAAAGTATTACAGAGAGTGTTGAGTGTCCTCAATTTATAAAAGGGTGTTATGAAGATTTATAATACTTGCAGTTTTGCAGTGCGTTATAAATGTATTCCTCCTTTTCATATGGTTTTATTTTAATTTAACCTTTTAACGCCCAGCGATCTATTTTTAGATGGTCGCAAAATTTGATGGTCTCAAAAATATTTAAACATTAATTTATTTTTCTATTTTAATTTCTCGAATAATAAACCTGATTTCCATAAAATACTCATCAACAAGAAATTACGTAATATAAGAATCTTTCACAGCCTTATTCATAATTTTAGAAAAATTACTGCAGTCTTCATATCACACCAAGGTCATAAATTTATTTATGCGTTCTAGCATCAGCATAAATTGGAGAGCGTGCTGAAAAAAGTCGGGTGCTGATGGGTCAATGAAAGTGGATGCCTGCAAGAATACAGGATTGCAAGAATATAGGCCATATCAAGAATATAGGCCACTTATGCTTATCAGACGTTCTGTAATACGCCTACTGGTTAGTTTTGCCTAATAAGAGGACGTATGACGTCACGCGGACAAATCTATTGGAAGATAATGTTAATGTTGTTGTATTTGGAACATTTATTTTCGGACTTGTGCGCTTCTTCCAAGAATCCGCTTATGAATTTTCGTCCAGTAAAGTGAAAGCGGGTAGGAGTCAGAATCGAACCCACGGCCGTATGCTCAGGCGATTAGCGTGGAGTAGGACAGGCCGTTAACCTCCAAACACCCCGGTCCCATTTTCTAGGGATTGTTACCGAACCTAAAATCATAATTGTTGTTATGTTCTATAAAATACGTTCAGTGGAGTCGTAGGAGTGGTATACCCAGAGGAATAAGTGCTATGTAGTATATAATGTTAAAATATTACAGCGAAAGTGAGAGTCAAGGATGTTATTTTTCTGAAGATTTATTTATACACTCTGTGTGAATCCGAAATCCCGTTTCCAAACTTAACATGCTGGTCTGCCATACCACGACAAAAAATATTTACATAGAAACTTGTGTCCAGAAATACAAACGGCAACCGCTAGAGGGCGATGTTAGCACTCTTATGAAAGCATGGTCATTTCAGCCTAGGATATTGCCGGAGATGGATAAATCGGTTAAGTGACTCACAATTGGTCGATATGCATTAGGTGTATGGCATCGGGATTGAGAATGGACGACCGGTGGTACGAATGTACCTTGAACGCAATGTTCACAGTCACAGAGGGGAGGGAAAAATAATGTCAAAAGAGGTGTGGCTTTTGTTAAACGACTTATTTATTAATCAGACTTCCCACTCGCAGCACCATGCACGTAAGTCTTTAGTCAATGTGTAAATATCAGTCAAACATGAAACATGCATAAAGAACGAACAATTATTTTTAAAACGTATTTGAAAACAATATTTTAATATATTAGAAAGATGATCAGAACAGTAGTAATAATACTAGTCTTTCTAATTTATTAAAATGATGCTCATTTATGAATTAATTCCAAATGAGTGAAATAAGACGTGATAAAATTAAGCTATAATAAACTTTTTCTCCCCATCTGATATCCAAAATTCTTTTATAAGTAAATGAAATTAGTACTTCGCACTTATTTCTAAAGAGTTAAGTTGATCGATAAATGTGCAATAATGTTCCAGCATATAACATTCGCAATTTTATACATCATAAACGTTAATTCTTAAAAAAATATTCATATTAGAGGTTCCACATCATGTCAGTATGAAATTGTGCACAGTCAAAGCAAAGGTGTCATTAAACAAGAGAGAGAAATAACAGATTATATGCTTCATGTATAATAAGCACATTGAGAGGAGTAATATATTTAAAATTCTTGCTAGGTATATCTTTGGGCTTGATGTTTTGTTTTAGTATGCAAGTCATCATGTGAAATGTATAGAGAATTACAGAGCATTTCCTATTTCGGGCAACACATTTACATTTATTTTAACCAAATTTGATATAGCATTTAAATTAATTAATAATAATATTTATTTAACAATCGTAAAAACGAAGCGAACATAAAAAGTTATTATTTTCCACAAAGTTTGTCTTGCATTTTCTAAAATAAGGTGTTTAACAAATTTTACATTTGAGACATAGTTAGATAATTTAATTTTAAGAATAATTAAAAATGATAATATTGATTTGGAATGCTTCTTTAATACACATCGGAAAGGTTTATCTTTTAAAAAAAATGATATATTTAACTAAAAATTGTGATTCGGCGTGAAGTAATCCGTCTGCAATGGAACATTGAATTAATAAATAATAATGAATGTTGCATTTAAATGTCAGCAACATAAATACGAAGTGCGTCTGAAGAGATCGGTGAATGGTCCCACATTTAAAAAATCGCGCTGGTTAGGATGTTGCGTTCGTGCTCACGTAGAGACGATACAACTAAAACTCTCCAAATAACGACAGTTGAACACGCATCTTATGGCCAATTCAATGCAGCCAGTTTGAGCAGGCGTGTCATTTAGAAACGGGGCAAAGCGTGAATATCAAATCAGACAAAGTGCTGAGGGGAGACACATGGAATGTCAAGGAAAGTGTACGATATTCAAGCAGTGAGTACGAATTGTCTTTATGAGTGGTTTAAACGCTTTAGAGATGAAAAGGAAGCAGTCGAGGATGAGTCTTTTGAGCTAGTTCTTGAGCATTTCCTCCATATTCTCTAGGTCTGGCACCTGCAGAGTTATTGTTCCCCACCACAAAGAAGCGCTGAAAGGCCTATGCTGTGCTGACAACGTGTCAACAACGACAGACCCAACGACCCGTGACAACGATGATTCGAGCGATTCCAAAAGAAGCGTTTGCCGACAGTTATCGGCAGCTAAGCAACCGATGTCAGAAGAGTGTTGTGGCAAATGGTTATTACTTTGAAGGTCAGTATAGGTGCTATGCTGAAGAACTTAGTTGGGGTGATTTTAAATTACTATTGAAGGTATACTTTAACAACCTTTGAGGTACATTTGAGAGCGTTGTGTAGTCTTATAAATAATCCAGGTGAACGTCACTTTGCGAAGCAGTTATAAGAGAGACAAATTGTAGAGTAATAAAACTTTTATTTGATTTCGTAGAAAAGATTACGTGATGGTGGTGGCTGGGAGACCGTTAGCTATGATGGTTAAAAGAGGTCTGATTAATCGTAAATCAAATTGAACCGAAGAATGACAGGATGTTGGCGAGACAGTTAAACTTGGCATATTAAAAGAACGCCCAAATAAGAGCCAATAATGTTTTCATCATTAAAGACGCCGAAAAACCGCAGAATATTCCTAGTCAACAGAGAGAATGGGAAGACATAACAAAGCGCTGGGCACCAAATTATTGAGGATGAAAACAGCCAAAATTACAGTAAACCCGTGTGAAAGGAAATTATTGCAACTGTATTTTAACTGATGTGAGGCCATGTCCATATATGGTAATGAAAGGAAATAAAGTGATGTACGCGTAGAAAGACGTTAGGTATAGATGCATATAAATAAAAAGTAGATGTTTTTCACGAGAAAAAGATGTTTCTTAACAGCTGGGAAAGCTAAAGAAATGCAACGGAGTTATTATTCACACAGATCAAAGGGTTAAAAAATAAAATAAGCATAGATAGATAAGCAGTTAATTGAAATTACACATGTGGTAGAAAAAGCGTAATACAAAATTTTGAAAGAGAATTTAAATGAAAATGCTTGATTTTAAAATATATTAAATTTAAGAAAGTAAACACAAATGAAAATTATTATTAAATATGTGATCTTCATCACAGGTATTGTGTTAGTAACATTTGTTTCCTTTATTTTATGACACCATTCACAAAACTTTTCGGACGCACCTTGTATTTATATAAACGTAATTAGACGAAGTTCAAAGAGTCTTTATTAGAAATATATAGTATTTTTAAATTTATTTTATAAATATGAATTAACAGTCTATACAAAGTATGTCCAATAAGTAAATGATTCATTTTTAACATTAATAACTATATGTCTTTGCTGCATTGATAAAAACAAGGGTTTTTTTGCGTGGCTAAAAGTAGTTACAAATTTTGACGAGAGATGGTACTGTAGGTAATCTGTTGCAGTAAAAGAGAAAAAGTCTTATTTTTAGCTAATCGTTTGGGAGCGAACTCTGTGTGTTTGCAGTGAAAACCTTAGTTATTGTCTTTCATTTTCTATATTGAAAAAATATTTTTTGAGTCGACAGTGCGATGAGACATTGCGATGAAATTTGCAACCATTTTACGAAACCATTTAGGGTTCTCCACCTGAAGACCTATCGTTGCCACTTTTGAACAGCTTTAAAAACAAAACAATGATTTTAAATACTTAAAAATTAATATAGCTTCTTTACCCGATGCACTATGAATAAAAACTAACTGTAAAGCTGTATATCACGAACAACTTTAAGAAAAAATTCATGAGCTCAAAATAGCCTTCAAAAATGGCTGAGGTGTTACCATTCAGGAAAATATTGCAAAATTCCTTATGTATAGATATTTTTCCCGATTGTTTTGTAACTCCTATAGAGTCATGGTTTGTAACAGTTCGTAGAAAAACTTGTAGAGACATTCTAAATTTTTCTGAATTTGTAGTGCAATTCAATTCTTTTAAAAGATGGTCAAAAGTTGCATGATTTCTAAGAAAAACAGTTCTAACAAATCTTAGCAAATCGCTCTTTTTCAAAATTTATTGCAATTCTACTAGTGGCAAATTTTTAACTCAACAATATTATAATTATGAAAGTTCAAAATGCATCAGACATTTATTAGATATTTTATTTGTACTACAGAACTAAATGAATATTTGTCAGCCTTATCTATTAATAAAACACATTAGAAAAACAATTTTGCACGAAAATTTATTTCACTACATAAAAATTTAAGCAACAAGTTATCTTAAAAACTGCAGTTCCATTATCTGCAACCCTGGAAAAATGTCCGTTGGTTGAACTGAATTAAAAGGAGAGTTAGGAATAACCCTTTTGTGTTTGCGCGATAACATTAGTAATTAGAAACTAATTTGTGGCATTTAATTAATTAGTTTCTAGACGGCGGAACATAAACTGTATTTTTCTCTCGTAAAGTTTGAACTGCTCTCCCTACTTATCTGTCGTATTAATGCTGCATAACAAGAAGATGGCTGAATAATAAAATTCGAAATGGGAGTTCAACTTCCTCCTCAGATTTTCTAATAGTCCATATCTACTATCGTCAGCGGAAAATATAATAAAAGGGCACGTAATACGCAGAGTGAAGTTCCATTCAAAGTTTTATTTCACTTTATGGCTATGAGATATTGTCCGTTAGCTTAAGTTTATTGTAAATATACTAACTCTTCATCCGGCTGGATTAATGTTAGAATTTATACATTTTTTAACGTAAAAAATTTATATCATTACTAGCTGACGTACCCGTTCTTCGCACGGGAATGAATGGACTTTTTGATATTAAGATTTGTGGGGATTACTATTTATTGTAATAAAGAGATGTCAAGAAGTGATACACTGCAGCACGATCTAGTGGTTAATTAAAGTAATGATTTGCTACAGTGCCGTCAAGTGGCGAGTTATAGCAAAATGGATAACGCCAAAATATTCTCATTGTTCAAATAGCTATATATACTGATTTTCATAGCGACCGTTTGAATGGTCAAGACTTTGGCCTGCTGCAGCGTCATCTAGTGGCGAGTTAAAATAATAATGCATTGCAGTGCCATCTAGTGGTGAGTAACATCAAAAGGAACACAGTTAGAATATATTCTTCGTGCTGAAATGTGTAAGTATAAGAAATTTTATGCCGATCGGTCGAACGGTATAGAAGTTGATGTGTTACAGCGCCATTTAGCGGCACGTTACAGCAAAATGGATACTGAAAAATATTCTCCGTGTTCTAATATTCGCGTGTACCAAATTTCATCGAAATCGGTTGGACGATATTCGCATAGCAAACGGCTAAACGGAATAGAATTCGACGCTGTGCTGCGGCACCAAGTGGCAAGTTAAGGAAAACGGATAGCATAAAAACCTTCTCCATCATAAAAGACTTAGGTGAACCAAATTTCATGGTGCAACGGTGCTCAACGGTGCTGGAGTTTTTCAACCTCATAAACACATACCAACATTCATTTTTATCTATAACCAGTGTTATTATATATACCAGTCTCAAATAAAATCCAATTTCAAATCTAAGCCTCGCCAAAGTGCCAACATACGCCATTTTGCAAGAGTTTTTTCAGGGAATCATTCGAAGCATTGACTTAGCATATAGATTGACTTAGCATATTGACTTAGCATTGACTTAGCATAGATATAATGTGTTTTATTCATCGTTACTCCGATGTACTAAATGAGAAGATTTCAATTTTCTGAAATTTGGCGGAATTCCCCCAACTTAAATCAATGTACTCAATTGGCGAGAATTCTGAAGTTAGATCGCTTGAAATCCCTTAACAACTGCATTATTTCTTCACGGATTATTAAAATTTAACACTGTATTCTAATAAAACCTTTGCACTTGTTTTCAAAAATCTATTTCCTTAAGCTCTCAATAAATTGCGCCAAGCCGAAATTTGTGCATACCGCTAGAACTCACTTTCTCAAAATTGGCATTTGAGCCATTTTATTTTTTCGCCAAACTAAAAAAAATTACCTATTAGCCTCGGAAATCTTCAATTCTTATTGTTTTGCGTATAAAACATTTCATTCCTGCTCCGATTTCCCATGCACACGATATTATAATAAAAAATTAATAATCTTACAAATATAAACTAACAAAAAAAAATCATTATTATTCTTTCATTTTTACTTTGAGAATTTAAAACATCTTATTCGGCAAAATCGCCACACATGGCAACCACGATCCTTATTTCACACTTTTTTCACTACAGGGGTTACAATTACGGAAAGGTTTTTGCATGGAGAACATAAAAAATCTCTTAAATTCCGGGGACGGGTGGACTTTCAAAGTTCTAAAGTGGACTATGATTTATTCTATACTATTTTACATATCTGTGCAAAATTTCAGGCTGATAGGTCCATTTTTGTGGATTTGTATACAACTCAAATCCACAAACAAACAAACAGAATTTCATTTTTATTTATAAGATGTCATTAGCAAAATAACTATGGAATGCAGATATATAGTCTCGTTTAACAGTAGATGTGCCTCAGCAAAATTTCCGGCTTCTACAAGCTATACAAGAGATTTCAATTACGATAGAGGGTGGACAATCTTAGTTTCGACAAACAGCACAGTGGTACATCAGTAATAAATGCAATTCTCGACTACAAGTTGCTGCGCTGCACAGGCTAGGTTGCTCTGTCTATCTACTGTAGTCTGTGAACATTATTAGATCTTGCTGGAATATTACTTTTTTATCCTTTGTGTCCTCTTACCTATTTGATGAAGGACTATTTATCTAATTATTAAATGATGAGTACCCTCAAACATAGGCTTTTGGCTTAGTATTTTTTCTTAATACATGCGTGTGTGATGTTCTGAAGATATTGTTTATTAATGAATTTTATGTTCGACAAGTTCCTTTACACTTCGCATTTTGCGGTAGTAACACAAGGCGTGCATTGCGAATTTGACGCTTTCTATAGAACAGTTTAAATCATCATGTAACTTTACTCGTGATGTTCTAGAACCAAAATACAGCATTAGGTAGGCTACTGGGTAGTGATTTTGAAAGGCTTAAAAAATTTAAAATATTCAAACAAGGTTTTTAAGAGTGGCGAAAATATTGTTCCAATGTCAAATCCTATATTTGAAATTAATTTATCTATCGATATTTTGAAATGTAAGAAAACTTTATTAAATAATATAAAATAAAATACATAATTTTTTATTTAATTATCCAGTTTCTGTATAACTATTATAAGTTATCGTAAAAATATTTGTTTGATAATGTGTAAATTGATTACATATAACTCAACATAAAATATTTACTGCATTCAGTTTTGATATGAATTCCTACATATTTTCTTAATATCCTGTGAAAGGAACAGCTTAAGGAAGCTTGGAGTTTCTTTATTTTTGTTATTATGTAAAGAAATATACGAAAAACAGGATTTTAATATATACCATTTTGGAAGAATTCCATAACAAATTGTTTATGGTTCTTAATAAAATCTCATCTATTTCATATGACAAAACTATACGCTATTGATAAGTGTTGGGTTTATGCCAAATAAAATGCTTTGTAATAAGAATTTTATGATAAAACTTTAATCAGCAGGTCGTAGAAATCAGCGGGTCACAATGGGATATATTTTTTTTTCCTTGTCTTATATAATAATATCTTCATTTCAACTTAAACTAAAGTTTAACTACAGTGCAATATTGTGATATTTTTTATCTTTTATTGTAATTATTTATCCTTATTTTATTCTTCGAAAAAAGTTAATTTTCGAAACGTACTCAAGTATAATTTATTGAGTATAATTTATTGAAATATTAAGTGCAATAAAACGTCATATATGCTTTTCAACATATGACTACTCAAAAGTTTTTTTTTAAATTTGTTTGTAGTTTAAAAGTTAAGAAACACTAACATAACTGAAGCGTCTAATTTTAAACCAAACACAGCATAGTTAGATGCCTATTTTGTGTTTCATAAAATAAATAAATAAACTGAACTTTTTTTATGAAAAATTTCAACTACAGTAAAGAAAGATGATGGAAATAACATATTTGTAAAAAAAGTATTGTATGTAGAAATCAGCGGGTCACAGTGGGATATATTTTTTCCCTTGTTTTATATAATAATATCTCCATTTCAACTTAAACTAAAGTTTAACTACAGTGCAATATTTTAATTATTTATCCTTATTTTATTCTTCGAAAAAAGTTAATTTTCGAAACGTACTCAAGTTGTCACATTTTGACATTTGCAGAATACGATGGGACAGGGATTGGGGTACAGTGGGAGAATGAGTAACATATGTAAAAGCTTTACATTTTTTGGGGTGGTGCGTAAGATGATGGGGCATTAAATGAATTCCCAAACAAAATAAATAAAGTACTGGATCAATTTACATAAGTACAAAATATTTTTCATTCGTACTGTTATTCAGCATTCCATAATGACGTACCTTATTCTCCCTACTTTTTTCTTTCTTTCTTTCTTTATATACTCTTGACCGCGTCTTTAGACAAAATCTCAAAATCATTATGAATAAACGATGCCTTGATAAACGTGAACGAAAGGTCTAACAAGCACATACAAATTCTGCTGTATGATGACAACATATTATTACTATTATTATTATTACGTAAGGCTCAGACATTCAACATAGAAGTCATAAAAACTGTTTTCAAATGACAAGGCATAAAACCGTTATAATGATGAAACAGATTTAAGAGTCACAAAATTCTTGAATAATGTTTCATGAATTGAAAGTAATAAAGCAACAGCAAATTAAGCATTGAAAGACACAAAAAATCTTTCTTAAAGCTCATTCAGTACGGAATAAAATCAGAAATCTACTGGAAATGATAATTATGTCATTGTTCTTCCTTTTTTAGGTTTACTCAGTGAGGCACTGTTCCAATGTACTCCCATTCAGGATTTCCCACTGTAACCCAAGAAGTCTTTTAAATCGAAACTCAAAAGTGTTACAAAATTTATCAATAGAATAGAGGCCATTACATGCATGCAATTCAGAAAGTTTAATCTAAATTAAAACACAGATATTGGTTATTGGATGATAATTTATTGTACAAATTCTAAAAGGAAAACTTGTCTGATTTCTCCAACAGTGATTATAGAAACAAAATCATCTACAACGTTTCTCATAAGATGAATAGTGACAGCGTCTAGTTTCCTTGTTGCAATAGAGATTAAAAAAATATGAATTTTCCTCTAATTTTTGAGTTTTTGAATATAGGAATAATATGTCTGTCGCCCCACTGCCCCGCCCCTCTTTTCCCTATACCGTATTTGAAAAAAAAATTATTTTTTATAATAATGAACACTTTCCGGTAATGATGTTGAAACTTTAAGTTGATCAAGGTACAGATTTGGTTAATATCTTTGTAAAATATTTTTAGATTATTTTGACTTCATGAATCCATGTAAAATTATAAATTAAGATATCTTTTAATTGAAATTGTTAATTTTAAAGCTAATGCTAGGTTCTTTACAAAAAATGTTTTCAAATTATTTTAAAAAATCTAAAAAAGACCCCAATTGATTAAAACAATCTTTACATTAATACAGGACGCACAACGGCTAAGGCAAGCCATGGTCAATTTAAAGCATGCAGAAGAAAGATAAGTACAGTAAAGCCTTTCTGACACCACCTATGACGATAAACTTACCTATAAAATAATTTTTTATTTTTAGTTATACCCTAGGAATTCCTACTACCTAAAGTATTTTAAAATGGCAAGAACACTCAATAAAAGCTGCTGGTGATGGAATAAAAAATAAATAAGTATCACACACATAAACTGGTACCAATCATAAAACGTGATCATTCTGGGCCGCACAAAAGGTGCGCACTTTCTGAGCTTCAAAACAGTTCCCTTAGTTTCAAAACAAGAAGAATCCGCAAAAGCAGAAAGTATGTGACTCAATTCCAAGCTTTCTGATCATGAATAGAACAATAGTGTAACAAAACTGTAATGTTGTTTTCCCACATACATGTGTGTTGCAGGAAAGTGGGTTGTACAGGCATTGTTGCAAGCAAAATGACTACGGGACCCCTTGAACTTGTCTACAAACTTAGCTACCATTTTGTCAACTTGGAGACAAAAGCAACAAAAGGAAAGTTCTCGAAACTTGTGGAGTTTTGGCTCATCCCAATTAGGAAGGAATTTACTGGAAAAGTCTAGAAAAATTGTGTCATATCCTTTATGGCGTCATTTCCTCCTGGGAATCTATTAAAAATGAGTCACTCTTACTGTCCAGACAGTCAGTGATAGACTGCTGATACTGAGAGCAAAGCGATGAGGTTGCTATTGCTGTTGTTTCATTGCAATTATACTTTAATGATACGCTGTGGCATTTGTTAAAAATGCTGTATTTAGTGGGAGATATAGTGCTTCGTTTCGTCGGATAATGCATTATCTTCTATCTATTGAGTTTGTTGTACATCTTAATATACAGGGTGGCCATAATTAAATTGAAAATGTTCAAGGGGTGCTGGAGAGAAACTACCCAGAATATTTCAGTGAAATTTGGTATCTACACGTTTCAGAACATGCGGAAGTCAAATATGCAAAAAATCGTCATTTTCACCTGATAGATGGCGCTGGTGTCACATACAACTTCCAAAACCGATAGACAGAGCATAGACATTCTAAGACGCATATAAAAAATATAGAACATCATTTATAGTTTATCAAAATTCCATACAATTCGTTTCAGTAATTAAATTTTTACAGTAACATGCAATCAAAAATTAACGTAAATTAAGAATTAAACAATTCATAAAGACGCTTTGGAAAGCAATTAAACCATTATTTATTTTCATTGACACTCATTGGACCTCTTCTTAATCGTTTCATACGCCGGTATTCTTTCAGAGTAGCTGAATAATTGCTACCATTCTGATCGAATATCTTCACTAACAATGCAAGTTTATGAGTCATTCAAAGTATTCAAAGTCACGATTGACCATTACTCAATGTGGTCTTGTTTTTACACTGTTCGATGGGCTTAACATTTGCATATATGACGTCCATAAGCATTGAAACACGATATAGCGCCATCTATCGGGTGAAAATGGCGATTTTTTGCATATTTGACTTGCGCATGTTGTGAAACGTGTAGATACCAAGTTTCACTGGAATATTCCTAGTAATTTTCTCTCCAGCACCCCTTGAATACTTGCAGTTTAATTATGGCCACCCTGTACACCCTCTACAAAATTTTTGAAACAACATAATGGAAAACATAAACAGAACAATAAATTAACAGCGTCCAAAACAACATGTTCATGTGCAGCATGTCATACATGCTGCGCATACAACAAGAGTTTCTTCTCTTCGAGCAAAGCTTCTGGTAGCTTTAGTCAAACTACTGAATTAAGTTCAGATAGGATAATTTTTTTCGGATTCTTAAGCTTTAGTTTACGCGGAAAAAAGTACATAAAATGCATTTTTTTTTCGCGATTCTGTTAGTCTTTTTATTTTAGTAAGAAAAAATTGCGTGCATAAAGGGTCCATAAATTTATTGAGCGATTGTAAATCTGACCCCGTGACTAAATATATATTCTTGAAAAAAAATTCAAAGTGATGTTTGCCAATCAGAACTAAATAATTAAATGCTCTGTAATAAAAGATCAGGACATAGAGTAAAATAATGTGTGGTTAATTTTTTATTACAAAAGATGAGTGATTTTAAAGCTCCGTGGATCACTATAAATGCTTTAATTTGGCAGGTTTTTTTTTCTTTTTTTAATACAATTTTTTAACATTAAAAGATTTGGTAAACACAATCGGAACAACAACAGAGACAAAATGTGAAAGGTGTTCTACATTTATCATCGCTATTTTTATTCTTTAATTATTAAACATGCTCAATTAATTTGCTGTCATAAAAGAAGAAAAAATAATAAAAATATTTTTCTTTCTACTTACGTTAGTAGTAGGGTAAAACGGTTATACATTTAGATTTAGTCAGTAAAATGTTTCGAAATACTCCTAATAAACTTTTTAATGAATATAAATTTTGCCTATGAAAATATAGGTTTAAAAACCCAAGTATTCATATATATATATATGTATACTAGCTGAAGTACCTGTCCTCGACGGGTTAGTGAATGAAAATTTCCAAAAAGCAAGAACTTTCGTCAGCATTGTAGGAGTACACAGAATGGATGTAGTATGTTGCCAAAGTAAAGAAAGCGAAGTTATAATTTTCATGTATTGTTAAAATATTACAGGTTAGAGAGTAACTAAGTAATATCATTTCATTCGCTTTAGTCGTAATTATGTGATGCGCGAACAAATATTTACGCATATTGAAATAATTTTCGCAAAATCTCAAAATTTAATCAACATTTTTGAAAAATTTGAAGCCTAGAATTTAAGTTGAGTGACAACTTATCATGTCACCCAAATTCGTTTCATTCCCTGCAGTCTTTATTTCGTGATGCCGGAACAAATTTTCAGCATTTTAAAACGATTTTCAAAAAATCTCAAAATGTAAGCAAAATATTTTTAAAATTCAACGCCTATAAATTAAGATTACCAACTACCTATCATATCACTCAATTTCGTATCATTCTTATTAGTCGTTATTACGTGATGTTTGAAGAAATATAAACGTATTTTGAGAGAATTTTCACAAAATCTCAAAATCTAATAAAAATGTTTAAAAAATTGGACTCCTATAGTTTATGTTGAGCAACCATCTATCGTGTGACCAAATTTCATATCATTCGCTTTAGTCGTTATTACATAATACGGGAACAAAGATTCACTGAGTTTCAAACGATTTTCACAAAATCTCGAAATCTGATGGGTTTTTTTTAATTAGATGCTTATAGTTTAAGGTGAGTGACCACCTATCATTTCACCAAATATCATTTTTTCACCTTTGCAGTTATTACGTGATGCTTGAACACAAATTTACGCAGTTTGAAACGATTTTCGCAAAATCTGAAAATCTAATCAAGATTTTTTAAAAATTGGACGCCTATGTTTTAAGTTGAGTGACCACCTATCATGACACCCAATTTCATATGATTCGCTTCAGTCGTTTTTGCGTGATGCTTGAACACAAATTTACGCAGTTTGAAACGATTTTCGCAAAATCTCAAAATCCAATCAGAATTTTTTTAAAATTGGACGCCTATGTTTTAAGTTGAGTGACCACCTATCATGACACCCAATTTCATATCATTCGCTTCAGTCGTTTTTGCGTGATGCTTGAACACAAATTTACGCAGTTTGAAACGATTTTCGCAAAATCTGAAAATCTAATCAAGATTTTTTAAAAATTCGACGCCTATGTTTTAAGTTGAGTGACCACCTATCATGACACCCAATTTCATATTATTCGCTTCAGTCGTTTTTACGTGATGCTTAAACAAAAAAAGCGTCACGGACAGAATGACAGAATGACAGACAGACAAACTTTTTTTTGAGGGTCGCATCGGATTCCAGGGTGCTTGAAAAGGATAGAAATCGCAAAATTTTTGAATTCCAAGAAATGTATAAACAAAAGTCTAATTTTATTTATATAGATTTCAAGGTGTAAAGGAGAAGAATGCTTGCATAAAGTAACACAAAATTTTGAATGTTTAATATTATTAGTAGCAGAAATCAGACCAATAATGCAAAATCTGCCTTTGTACCCATTTCACCTCAAAATAAAGTCATGCATATACTTAAAGTGTGTGCGTGTAATCTTTACGCGCGATTGAAGTAAAACTTCTTTGACGTTTACGACACATATCACTGAATTTATTAAACTTTAACTTAAAATAAATATCATATTATAATTTAATTATATTTATTACTCATGCACTTTAAATATTATGTAAATGTTATATTCATATTATTCATTGGAAATATGTACTTGAATATCATCATAATTTTTTATGTATGAAATTATAGGTTTGTGGTAACTATAATGTGAAACATAAACTTTACTCTCTAAATTTGTTAATTTTCTTGAAAATTCAGTATCTATCGTTGTACCGAAACGCGTTGCTGATTGAAGTCGAGAAGTCTCCATAGTTAGATCAAATTTTTCTTTAAAATCAACTGACGGCTGACATTCCTGATAGCGAATATTAACATTAAAATCTCCAGTAAGAATCATCGGTAATTCATGATAATTATTTAGAATCCAGGAATAGTCCATGTTGTAGTATTATTCTTTAACTGTTTTCTTATACCATTGTTCCGTCTGGAGGTTGAGTTTGAATGGGGGGGGAATGTCCATAGTCTAGTATTATACTTTAACTGTGTTCTTTAACCGATGTTTTCCTCTGTTTGTTGGGTTCGAATGTAGGTAGTGTAAATTTTTAATTTTTGTTGTGTGTTTTTCTATCAGAGTGTTCTTAAGCGTTGATTTCGTATGCTGATACGTTTTGAATTATTATTCTGTATCCGTGTTTTTAAACTGCGGGTTCTGTCTATTGTTTGGGATTGATTGCAGCCAGGGTCAGTTTCTTTGTGGTGTTCCATCCCCGTGTTAAAACGTTGCTCAGTCTTGGAGTTGGGTTAGAATCCACGGAGTGTCCATTTGTTATTCTTTTATTTTGTTCTTAAACCCTTTGCAGTCAGTGATTGTTTCTTTGTGGTGTTACATACCCGTGTTCTTAAACCGTTGTTCCGTCTGGATATCGGGTTAGCATCCAGGAAGTGTCCGTGTTGGACTCTTATTTTTTCACTGTTTTCTTAAAACGTTTTCCTGTAAGGTTTTGAATCGAGAGAATGTGTATGCTGTGGTATTTTTCTTTAACTGTGTCCCTGATCTGTGTTTCCTTCTGTCGGTTGGTATCGAATGCGCGTAGGGTCTATTATTGCGTTTTTCTATGGCAGTGTTCTTAAACCTTTGTTTTCCTCTACTGGTTTTGCTCGAAGTATTATTCTGTTTAAAAATTTATATTTGGCTCATTATTATAGATAACTCAAAAACACATGAGCAATATTTAAAGATTACATACTATTTAAGTACAGACAAACAATATTTATGTACCAGGGCAACCAATCATGTCAAGTCTTAACTCATTATTCATTAAATATTGTAATAATGCCATTGAAAACATGTGAGTAAAGCAACGGAGCTTTGACCACGGAATGCACCGTTGTGCCACTTTCTGTATTCGGTGCGTAGGCCTTGTTTATCGGAGGTGACGGGTTGAGTCACCGACTGTAACAACAGTGAGAGACAGTTAGCAGGATCGCGGCCTGTTCAGCGAAAGGCTTCCCACAGTGACTCTGACAAGAACCGGTCGTCCACTTATCCACTGAACAGAGTCATCAGACAACATCTTACTTCAAAACAGGTAGGCAGTAATGTCGACGCGCAGGGAGCACAGTCGACGTTCGCAGGAACAAACGGCCGAGAGCTGTTCCGCAAATGAAGGCAGCAAGGGGGAAAAAGATACGTCACTTCCTTTACTGAGTGTTACTTCCGTCAGAAAAAAAATCTGAGTTACTCCCTAGTTTCGCCTAAAGATGTTTTACTTCAAAAAAAAAAAAAAAAAAAGTTGTATTATACCAGTGCGATTTTATTACATTTCCTATGATTTTGTGTAATAACAAATATATACTATAGAAAATAAATTTTAAAAGCATAGCCTTGATTTCGAAACACTGCATGTAAAACATTAATCTTCTGATAGTAGTGAAAAAGTACATTTTTTTAAAACAAAATTAGTTAGTTATTTTGAATAAATAATTAAGCGTTTCCTTTTAAATTAATATTATTTTTTTAATTAATTTGAATGCATTTTTTTGCAGAATAAGGAAAGGAAACAAAGATATGTATCATAAAATAAAACGATGCAAAACTATTATTTTATTCCGAAATATTTCAAATAAAATTTCAGAACAGTGGCATTAGTTAGACACAAAACATAACAATTAACGTTTTTTGTTTACAAAACTCGTTAGTAATGTGTGGTAAATAACTAATTAAACATTTCCTTTGGTTATCTAAGCATATGCAACCATTTAGTTAGAAAACGGAATTTTCTCTGAATGTTATCTATTTGTAATGGGAACAAATGTAGCTCGCCAATGAAATTTTTTAAAGCTGTGACATAAATGATGGAGCATCTGTCATTTTAAATGATATATGAGGGATTTATGACAGTTGCATCTGGTTGTATGCTGTATTTTGCACCGTGGGAAATTATTCCTCGTAAATTAAACATTTCACTTACAGTTATATTAGTTATCGTCAAAATTTAAAATGGCACGATATTATCTTCGATAAGCCATGCCATTAAGCAGAATGTAGCGCACCATTATTAATCATGGCAAACAGTTTAATAAATCATTCAAAAAGCAAAAGTAAGTTATGGTAGGAAAATATAATGCAAATTTTAAACTTAAACGATAATTTTTTTGACAGTAATATAGGGGACATATATTTAAAAGTATTGAGAGAAAGTAATAAAGCTGCAACGAATTGAGAAATTCACCTACCTTTGAAGATGAAAATCCAACGTAGATCATATTATATTTATGTTTCTTTTATAAATTTCATTTTGGAAATTTTTGGTATAAGAGAATATTTTTATGCAAAGTTTAAAAGATGAGAATATTTCGGAATTTCATGTTTTCTGTAGCATAAGTTGTTGCAAGTAAACATACTACTGGTAGAAACATTTGGCGTTTCCAAGTTTTGATTTATATACAGCATTTACTCGTCTTTGTTTCTGAGTTCAAACTGAATTAATTCTTCTGCAATATGCAGAGTTGTCAATCGTCAGCTTTGCCTTGTTTTCACTGACTACTCCAATTTCCTTATATCATGGACATTTTCTTGCGTCTATGCCCCCCTACTATTGGATTTTTTGTGCTACTTTCAGTTACATATGCTTTAGCTATCCTTATTGAAATTCTATTAAATATTTAAGTTGCTTTGAAGTGTCAGACACTTTTCCGACATTTTGTCGCATAGACACAATATAATATGTTCTCTTTTTTAAACTCACTAATAGCTTTCGTTGCTGACATCTAAAAACAAAAATAACCGGTTTTGCAAAGTTATGACAATCTTAAATTTTAATATTAGAGTCATTACTTTGAACTTTACTTTTTGAAATATATTAGTGAATGTTTTCTATAATTAAAATTTAAGGAATAAAAACAATCATAAAAAGTGATATACGTCAAGTAAATTGTCCATTATGTTTAACAATGTCTAGTGGTAATGCAATAGGTATCACCAGAAATTAGAGCACTAAATTCTTCATGAGTCACTTTTTATTTAAATCATTTACATAAATGCCCGTCAACGCCAGTTTTCCATTATGCTTCATTGCTGCAGTTGCGTATTTTTAGCTGTTATGAGACAAATTTTACTTCTTAAAAATTAAAGTAAGCATAAAAGGCTGCATCTTAAAAAAAGCCTTTCATTCCAATAAAAACGTTAGTGGCAAAGAGTTAACAGTACTATAGCCAACTCTTTTATAACTATCTTCTATGCAAGAATTAAAAGTTTTTGAAGGAATGGAATTTGCGTAAGTTTGTTTTAAACCTCGTAATGGGCCATATCAGAGGCATAATTTTAACACTTGGTACTCCTATGTTGACTGGTACCCTACATCAGTTTTTATCTCCTGCTGCTTCTTTGATTCTCTCAGCTATTTAGTCAAGTCTCACTCGGCAAAAATGACAGAGATCACAATATGACTATATGCAAGACTGTACTATGACTAAAAGTATATCTTTAGTTCATTATACTCGAGGAAGAGGAAACCACAAAATATCTCGTTAATGATGTTATTTTACATGTGAAGCCGATGCTAACAAAATTGAAATGTAATTCATACTGCTAAGTCATGAGTTTAACTCGTGACTCGACATCAGTTTTATTTTTATAAATACATTTTTTAAAAATAAATGAATAAATAAGTAAAATTCTTCCAAAAAAAAATAGAATCGAGCTTTAATAAAATTTGTCAACTTTAAAAGAGTTGCATATATTTATTTATTTTTATTTATTTATTTTTAGAAATAAGAATTAAAACTCCGAAAAGGAATCAAAAGACGGAAGTCCTCCCCTGGAGGCACATCATACGTATTACTTCTGAAAATATTTATTAAAATTAATATATACTTAAATATATTATCAATACGTTTTATAAATCTTTAGAAATTAGTTTCTCTAAATCCAAGTACACGAATACCATGTTTTATTTAAATAAAATCAAAATACATAACCAATTACTCTTTTCCCGATAATTACTATGCTGTAAAATATTTCTTTCTTTCATAAAATCACAGATTACTCAATATAGAAGAAAGGCTAACTCAATTTCCATGCACCAACAAGTATTCATGCTGAAAGGCTTTTCGGTAAATACTTTTTACATTCCATTTTAATACGAGCAACCTGTCTGTATATGCAATTTAGCATCCTCCCAGGCATTTTTACATAGCTACAAATCAAATTGGCTTCGAAATTTATTCATTTTTTGAGCTCCAAAATTGCTTAAAGGGTACTAAGTTTTGGGTTTTATTTAGTTTTATTTTTTTTCTTCTTCAAACATTGGATGTGTTCTGTCTTATATACCAGCCTTTCGGTACTAATAATGTGCACTGTTCTTCAAATGGAGCAATTGTTTTTGGAAGGAAGTTCGTAAGTAATTTATCATTTTTTTTGTTGCGCTTATATTAGCATTCTGATTGCAATATTTTTATTGATTTTCCTTGCTTTCCCTGCGATAAATCAGCGAGCTTTGAAAGCAACGAAGATAATAAAAATTGTAATTTTATGTGCCGTTGAACATTATCAATGCCAGAAGATAAGCATTGAAAATTTTCTTATTTTAATACTGACTTCTGGGAGTCAGGGAAGGAATAAAATGCACTCACTTTTGGACTTTATGCCAAAATAAAGTGCTTACAATGAAATTATTGCAACGATGAAATTGCTAAATTTACCGTCTTCAGTACGAATCCAGCTAGTCTCCCTCATATTTTAAATAGTACTATCTTATATAAGAAGTGATTTTATGCATAAGCTAAATAATGGCATTTATGCCAAATTAAATTAAGAAGGAAAAGACAATTTTTCAAATTTCTTTAGAGCAAACACAGATATCCAATTGGATACTGAAAATTATGCTTCAGTATGTAAGACTTTATTTTTAATTTTGACAAATTAACTTATCGTTCATATCAAGTGGACTTCTATTATATTTTATGAGAGAAGTCCACTTGCTATGAACGATAAGTTTTATGAGAGAGGAGACATCAATTTATTTACTTGAAGAAACTAAAAATGTCCCTGTAATAAATTCAAATTTAAACGAAACGTCCGATTTGCTAATTCTGATAGTTATTTCTCTTAATAAATAATTTATCTTAATAAATTCTATTAATAAATAAAAGTATTTAAATGTATATCTAAAAATATTGAAACAGACTTTTTTTATTTTTATAGGATAATTTTTTATGGCATTTATCTGAAAAGTATTATTTTATTCTATTTATCCGATTTTTTTCTTTTCTTTAAATATTCAGTAGCTGAAAAAAATATTATCATAAATAAGTTTTACTTTAGAAACATTAGCTAAAAAATTATGATTTCGTACTGAAATAATTGATTCAGGGAATTGAATTTGAAAAAAGTTCTCTGAAAGAAGTTCATTTAGTTAAAACTTCTAGAAAAAGAAGATTTTTACGAATACATTGAATGTATGTTAAACTTTATTTATTATTTTATTTTTCAAAGTTTTACTAGTAAAACATTACTAAACAGTATTTTTATGTTTCACTTCATAACCTAAGACCAAATAATAATAATAATAATAATAATAAATTAAGTATCTGGGGGAAAATCATTTGAAAAATATTTTACTTTTAAATTACTTTTTATAATATATATTAGCATATAATATAAAGCATAGCAATAAAGCATATTTCACACAGTTTGTGCAAATCAACTGCATAGATTTCTCCTCTATAGTCATTGTACTTAATATATTTATTATGATTGTACTTGAAATATTTCACAAACAGGAAGAAAAAACGAAGAAAACTAAATCATTATCATCCCTCGTTTTCCTTTAACTTCAGACATTTACGAAACTTTAATTAAATGCTAAAACTGCTTTATCTTAATAATCCTGCTTAAGACATAATTGATTTTCGTTCTTAAGATAAGAATTACATAGAGTATCGAATTTCTCAATTTTAGAGGAAATATCTTTGATGCTTGTATTTAAAAGATTAATACAATAACAACACAACGCTGTTCAATTCAATGTATAAGCATGCATTAATTTGAAATTGAAAATCAAATGCCGCCTTTTGATTTTCAATATTTTACATATCTCATATTTCTGAAAAATGCATTGCAAGGGTTTGATTAAATTCTTTTCTTTTGTAACATTCGAAGTTGCAAGCATGAATTTTTAAATTAAAGGAAGAACAGAATATAATTTGATTCTCATATACTTTTTTTATTCTTTTTCAATTAAAATTTATTAGTAGATGATTTAAAAATTGAATGTCTTGAATATAAATCTGATATTTGTTTACAATGTGCTTTGAAATGTTATAATTCAAATATTTTCGTTTTTGAGTCTAAGCTTTACTTTCATAATCAATAGTACATGAATACCTTAACATACTCTATTAACAGATGGTTTTTTAAACAAGAAAAAATAATAATAATGAAGAACGCATACATCATAAATCAATTTCCTAACCATTTGTATATTTTGTACACCGGTGTCCCAAATTAAAATTATGAAGATTATCTAATAGAAGAGGTTATTCACGAAATGGTATGACCAGCGATGCCTCCAGACCTCAATACCCTTGAGCACTTGTTGAATATACTAGGAAGGGTCACTTAATGTCGACAAGCCCCTCCAAGATAAGAAGGTTTTAGGCTCTGCCAAAAATCGCCATTTTTGTCAGAATTGAAATTACAGCCACAATTATATTGAACAATAGCCTCATTAACTGTATGAGAGTTCCATGTGAAGTTGTATAGCTGTACGATATACAAAGCAATAGAGACCTATGACATATCCTAAGATGTGCGATTTTGCTCTCATTTTCTTATCAGCCTTCATTAAATATCCTTGTCAAATATTTTTGCTATCACTTCTTGCTTACAATATGGAATATTATTATACCCAGTTCCCATGCATTAAATCCATTTTTTGTATAGCTGTACGATATGGCAATACCTCTTATTGGACAAAGCAATGGAGACCTATGACTTATCCTAAGATGTGCGATTTTGCTATCATTTTCTTATCAGCCTTCATTAAATATCATGGTTAAATATTTTTGCTATCACTTCTTGCTCACAACATGAGATATTATTATACCCAGTTCCCATGCATTAAATCCATTTTTTGTCGAAAAATCTGGTTTTTATGTTGAAACCTTGGGCATCATTTTACATAGTTAAATGCGTC
This sequence comes from Cheiracanthium punctorium, assembly GCA_038373885.1. NCBI lineage: Eukaryota > Metazoa > Arthropoda > Arachnida > Araneae > Cheiracanthiidae > Cheiracanthium > Cheiracanthium punctorium. Next base: position 1,139,592 of record JAWZYV010011764.1, read on the forward strand.
ACGGATAGTTAAAGCAGATAAAATAAATCCTTTAAAGTATTTTGCTTAATCCACAGTGGCAATTAAATGTAGTTTTTGTTGCAAGTTTTCAGTGTAATCTGTTTCTGTAAGCTTTAATTGAAAGGTAACTAATATTATACGCGAGCAATTTTTAAAGCGTGAGGAGCATATAAATTGGCTATTTAGTTATCTAAATATTTCTTAATTATTAAATTTCCATCAGTTAACGTTAGGAGTTCAATGTACCTTTCTGATAATATCGCCAATACAAAAGTAGTTCTATAACTATAAAAAAAAAGCGAAATCCAGTGTTGATCGTAAAAATTCGACAAACTTAGCAAAAATGTACCGATATTTTAAACATTGCCTCAATTCGCTATGAAAAGTTATATTGATATCATGTTTATAACTCTCTGTAGTAAGTTACAGCTTTCATTTTAAATTCTTCCGAAAACCTCCACATTCTTGTTTTCAGGATTTTAATACATTTTGCGAAATCTGGAACATTTAATCCTCTCAGTATCTTGAAAATGCCCAAATAATGTGCTTTTTTCATGGTACAATATTCAAGCAGCTATAAAATTATAAAAAAATAATAAAAAGTTAAAGGAAGATTTGTAATTAGAAAAAATAAGCACTTAAATTACTTACAAATATTGATATTAAAACATATTTTACGAGATCTCCGTGTTATAAAGAATCTAAATTATGGATGCCTATCAGCGAAACATGCAATAAAGTGGACGAGATTCTATGTCACAGGCCCTTGGAGGGTAAAAGTGCGAGAACAATTAAATACGTAAAAAAATTAGCATGCTGCATTTTAAATAATTAATTAGGGACTCATTAACTACTGCAATAGTCTATGCTAGCTCTTTATCCAGACTGTTTTATGAAGAACATTTAACTAATGAATAACATTCAAAAATGAAGATAGACAGAAATATGAAACAAGTGGTACGTTAATTAAAAAAAATAAAAAAAACCGAAAGAATTTGATACTGAGTTAACAAAATTTTAGTTACAAATTGCTCCGATAGACGGCATTATAAGCGACAATACAGATGCAAGAAAGAGAGCTCAGACACCGAGAACAATAACATCAAAATCGATTTATTGTGCACTTCTACCACTTCTATACCCTAAGGCTACCCAGGAAAAAATTTCTTGGGTTGTAGAAGGGTGTGAAGTCGAGAGTATACGGAAGTCAATTCATTGTGTACGGTGTAGGGGAGCCCCATCTTACATAAAACATGCCGTACCCTGTTAATTATTGAATGGCTGTTGAATGGCATCATCAAATGTTTCAAAGGCGCAAAATCCGCCAGTCATCATAGTTTTTTGAAAGAAAAAATGTCCAATGACGCTTTTGCAAGAGACTGCACCCCAAACGGTAAGATTTAGTCAATTGGAGCGATCATGCGGGCCACAAATGAGAATTTTCTTAGATCCACCTTACCGCTTAAAGCGCCATCTATTGGTTAAATTTCTAACGAAAATTTTATGGCTTTTTTATCAAATACGTAGTTGGGGTTTTTTGGATAAACCTACCACTTAATTCATGCATCTGTCAATCACAGTTTTTGAGTTATTTACTTTCAAATTTAGGGGTTCTTCGTGAAAAACTATGTATAATTAAGCTGTTACTATAGGAACAATAGAAAGCACTGTTAGTACAATTACGTGTTCTGGAATCCCAATTTTTGCATGGGTAACCCAGATGCGACAACACTAAATAACTTCCAAAATATTTTGCTAATTGTCTTTCGCAATGATCTTGACCAATTTAACCTGAACGAGCATACCATAAGAGATGCAATTAGAAGCTCAATTTCTATTTTAAAAAATAGACTTTAATCGCCTTGTTGTGATAGTCTATGTGTTTTGCTCTCTATGAAATATTCAGATAACTTATGTGGTATATAGAATATAGGGGAAGGTGGCCTAAAATGATCCCCTTAAGTTCAAAACTTGTAAAAAATTAATCTTTAAATAAAAATTTGGCTCTTTGTTATCATATTTTGCACTATTTTTCATCATAAATATATTTTAGTAATATTTTAAAAGCACACTGAGTAATGAAAAAAATAGAATTTTGATAAAGTGTACAAAGGATCATTTTACCCTCAACCAAATTGCAAAAAGATGCTTCATTTGAAAATAACTGTAAATTGTTTTTTATCGAAATAAAAATGATAAAAGAATAATTATGACTGTACAAAATAAGTTTTACAATCATAGAGTTTATTTTATGAAGATTTTAAAATAAAAAAGTAACACAATCAATAAAATGGAATATTTCAAAATTATAATTAAAAAATTATGGTCTACCATAAACGTAGAATTAAATTAAATAATGTAACTGGGAGTCACGCATTTTAATAATGGTTTAAGGGCTGCCATAACGATTACAAACCGAAACTAAATTTAGTTCAGCAGATGGATACTTATACCGATAATATGCTTGCCCATTTTAGGTCATATTACTGAATAACTCCTCTAAACACAACACTTTTAGAAAGAGTAATTCCCATCTAAGAGCATACTCCATTCAGTAAACCAAGGCATATATATCTGCATAAAGGACTGTATATCTAAATAAACTGAAAAGTCAGTGCCTACCTGAAACAAATGCTATAAAACCCAATTTTTCAATTAATTCTATCTAGAAGCGTAAAACTGTGATCTCTTTAATACTGCCACTGCTCCTTTTCACTTAGCACAAATACTTTATGTGTCACGTTATAGTTAGTGCTGCATGTATGTTAGAAAACATATGTAGATTGTTTTAATCCGATATGATCATTTTAGGCCACCTTCCTTTACGACTTTCCTCCAAAATGTTTAGATTATCTACTTAATTATTTCAAAACACTCTTTAACTGTTAACACTTCCTGCTACAAAAAATACTCAAATATATTTTTCTTAATACATACAATGGATTTGTTTTTAAAAATTTGCTTATTTTCCTGTATCACGAATTGGCATTGTTAAACGGGCTTAATCATTCCATTGATAATTGCAGGTTTCCCCTGATACTTTCAATATTTCTTTAGAAACGCATAAAACATGCTTCTAATCTTGAATAATATGACATAACTTACATGAGACCAAAATCGACATTTTATATTACGACACTTTTTTCGTACTCTCGTACTTACTCTAAATGTATTGAGCAATATTATCATACTTTAAACGGCTCTTAAGTAATGCGTATTTTTGAAGCATGTTATTCAAACATATTTCATTTGAAAATGAGATACAATACTTCAATGACATCAACCTTTAGAGATTTGTCGCCAAATGCAAGAGGTATCGCGAAACTAGTGCCAGTTTTTGTAAACATTTTGGGAGTCAAATTTGGAAAGATTAAGAGTTTCCAAACTTTGTGACTGTTGGTGAGGTCTTGGAAATGGCTCAAGCAATCACTTTTTAGGGATTTAGTGCAGCGAAAGCTTTTGAGGTGACCCTGCAAATAAACTGCCTCATAATCAACATTTCAAGGCTCCTTCATTATACACAAACTTCATCGAATCTGCTGCATCAAATTTGAACTTCGTATCGAGTTTACGTTTACAGTTCCCTGGATAGCTGCAAAGATAAATATATAAATTTTAATTTTAAGAAAGTGAATCGTATTTCGCAAATACCCATAAAGATTGCGCCATAGATTTCATTTCCAATAATTTCTCAGCTCTGCCCCCGAAATCTACGGATCAATGCAAAATAATCAAAAGCACATATTCATCCTTCAATACAGCTTTCAATATTTCGCTTTCAATAATTTTTCGTGTATTTTCATAAGGAATTCATTTAATCTCTCCTTCTTTTAATGCAGAAACGATCCCAATCAATAACAGACCAAAATTATATGCAGCTAAGTGATAAAAAAGGGAAAAGAAAAAAAATCGCTAAAAACAAAATACATAGAAAAAGTATAAATTGATAAAATAAAGCCAGAAGAATGCGGAAATAAATACTTGGGAGCGATAGTCGCAAAAAAAAAGGAATTTTGCTCTCAAAATAATCTTTTTAATTTATCAGTTTTTTTCATGCTCATTATAGTTCAAAGTTTTCTCGCTTTTGCTTTTAGTTTTCAAAAAGGTAGTATTTTGGTCTCTCTTTTACTCAGGATATTTTCGCATGACAGGGGTCACATATACATTGAACAAGATAAAATGTTGTTTATTTGTATTGGAAATCGAAGTTTATGCATATATTCGTAGGTTTTTAACAAAGGTCTTAAGGTGTTTGTAAAAAGCATTACTTCTTTTCTGTGTCAGATTCATATAAATATTAATCTTTTCAAAAGAGTTTTAAGAAGTTTTCAACTTAATAATTACTATAAACATACATCAGAGTAAGAATTTGTATGAAGATCAGAAATAAATTCAATATTATTTTACAGAAAACAAGCTGGGGAAGGTGGCTCGAAATGATTCCACATATGTATTCTTAGATACAGGCAGCGCTGTCTACCAGGAAACAAATAAACTAGTTGTGCCAAGTCAAGAAGCAGCAGTGGCGATCATTAAGCGATCGGCGTATTCCGTGTCTGAGTAGAATTTTTCGAAAAACTTGTTTTCATCGTATCTCTCATAAGGTAAGCACTAACTTTCCTATTTATTTAGAAATAAAGTCTTTAATGTACAGAAGCATCACTTGGTTTGCTGACCAGAGTATGCTTTTAGATATGAATGACACTTGTTTAGTTTGTTATGTCTTTCGGTGTGTTCCAGTAATATGAGCTAAAATGGGTAGCCATACTGACGGGTGAAATGATCCATCGACTGAAGAAATTCCAGTATCGGTTCTTAGTCATCCCTTCAGACATTCTCAAAATGCGTGACTGCCCATTAAATTATTTAATTTATTTCTGCGTTTATTTAACGCCACAATTTTTGAATTATAATTTTGAAATATTCAATTTTATTATTTGTGCCACTTTTTTATTTTAAAGTTTTCATAAAATAAATTATGTATATGATTGTAAAACTTATTTCATTTCATTAAGTATAGTTATAATTGCTTTTATATCTTGTATTTTACCAATAAAAAACAATTTGCAAATATTTTCAAATGAATAATCATTTTGACCTTGTTTGAGGGTAAAATGATCCTTTGGACTCTTTTTCAAAATTCTATTTTTTTTCTTTACTCAATTTGGGTTTGAAATATTATTAAAATACTAGCTGAAGTACCCGTTCTTCGCACGGGAATGAATGGACTTTTTGATATTACGATTTGTGGTGATTACTATTCATTGTAATAAACAGATATAGCAAAGTGGATATCGCGTTATATTGTGTCCAATAATCATGCATACCGAATTGCAAGGCAATCGTTTGTACGGTGCAGAAGGCCATGCGGCGTAGCGCAATCTAGTGGCGAGTTTCAGCAAAACGGATACGGCGAAAATATTTTTTGCATTCAGATATCGATGTATACGAATTTTCATGACTATCGGCTGGACAGTCCTGAAGTTCATGTGTAGACGCGACATCTAGTGACAAGTTATAGGAAAATGGATAGCGCCAAACTCTTCCCCGTGTTCAAATATCTATGTATACCCTACTAGCAATTTTGTTCGGGCCTTCACCGGCCACGTAGCCTTGAGCCGATGAGAAGGAATCGGGCCGTTCACTTTGAAAGTGCTCGGATACACGCAGTTTATGTCCCCTCGGACGTGGAGACGTCCGAAGTAGTCTAACCGTGGAGTTTTCATCGGTTTGGACACGGATATAGGGAACCGGCCCGTTCACTTTATGCATGAGGCTAGCCAAACACCAGGGTGAGCATCACTTTTCGATAAGTTCTTATGTGATGTTGACATGCATTTAACCCTTTCCGTCCCTACGATGCAATTCGAATGATAACATTCACAAGTGTTTTACATATTTCTTTTATCTTTGAAATGTATTTGTAATCGCATTTTTCTTATATGATAATGCAGTGCAGAAGCAATACAGTATAGAAGAAATACACTTTTACTACGCGGCGCATATGCATGCATGTAGGTCGTCGTATACTCCATCTATTTACGTATATAGTCGTACTATATACGTAACTATACTATACGTTAACGTACTATAGTCGTATACTCCATCTACGTATGACGTTATATACGAATGTTACATGTTCGATTTGGTTTAACTAGTCCGAGCGCATAGCGCTCTGAACTAGAAGGCGGAAGGTGTCTGGTTCAAAACCAGGTCGCATCCGCCGACCTAACCGTTCGGAGTTTTCCGAGTTTTCCACTGAAATTTAGCGTAAATACTTGTTAGGATACCTTAGAAAGACCCCCAACGGAGGGCACCCCATCTACAGGCCTAGATCCCCCGTGTAGACAATTGGCCTTAACCCTTTAACGCGCAGTGATCCCGCTCTGGGAACACCAAACTCTGACGTTTTGACTGTTGCCAGTCACGAAGAATAGATTTGATTTCTATAAAAATAGTTGCGGGTGACATAGCTCCACGAGAATTCTTTACTTTTTAGCACGTCATTTCCCGTAAAAAAATCGTCAGGATTATTTTTAACAGCACTGACATCTGCTGAAAAATGGAAGAATGCGAAAACAGCTGGATAGATTGCCCAATGCTGAAAACGGGCAGCCGTTGCCATCGCTCGACTTAACTACCAGCAAGATGGTGGACGATCGGAACGCGCGCTGGCTGTGCGCGCGCACAGCCAGCTGCGTCAAAAAAGGGTCTCTAGATCTGTCGCACGCGATGAACGTTTCGATCGTCCGCCATCTTGCTGGTAGTTAAGTCGAGCGATGGCAATGGCTGCCCTTTTTTCAGCATTGGGAAAGGGTTACGCCTCAAAGGTTAATCCCAGAGCTCGCTTTAACTAGTATTTTGGTAATGTCTGTACGTAGGCATGCTGAATTTTCGATCTAGTTTGATTAAATTTGAGGGACGTGTGTTTGTATGCATGTATTTATGTACGTATATTCTTGTGTAATTCGATTAACTCAAAGAGGAATAGCCGAAGAAATTTCAAATGAATAGTTTGTTTACAGAGTTATATGAAAGACTTTCGGTGCATTAAAGTCTATGGGCATGACTTTCACATTAAAAATCCCTGAACTATCTCTGTTTACCTCATGCCCAAAATATTGCCAACTGTCCCCAAGCTTGGTAAATTTAGGGGCAATATTACAAATTTTGGCACTAAAAATATATTCATACAAAATAAGTACGTATCTCTAATAAAAGTAAAAACTGTTAGCCATAGAATATTGAAATTTTGTATTTAAGACTGTCGTAACATTTGGTTCTGCACTTTCATTTTTGATTACAATCCACTGGCTAGGGTCACTATTTGGGTCATGCTTAAAATCTCGCCGTTTGTCGCCAAGCTGACGAACAAAAGAAAAACGCCAATTTTTCAGCCAGGAATAAGTTTTCAATGCTGAAATCTCATCCTGGTGATATATCTTACGCTTAACGAGATACTGAAGTATCGCATTTCAGTTTCCAATATATTTAAATAGAGTGCATCAAGAATGCGTAAAGCAGCCATACAAGAAAACAGCCATACAAGAAAATTGTGTAGTTCACATCAGAACTTTTTTTTTAATGATAGGAAATCGACTTTCCGAAGTTTCTTCAATTAGCTTACAATTTAAAAAAGGTTTTTGACCACTGGAACCTATGGAACTAACTAGCTTACAGTTTTGAAAAATAGGTTTTTTTTTTTAAAGCATAGACCATAAGACATAAGATCGCTATAATAATTTTTAAAATAAAGTAAATTCGAAAAATGTTTATTGAAATTATTCTACACAAAATATATCATACACATAATTTACAAAAGAAGTATTTTCTTTGAGTTTTGCAGCAGCATCTTCAAACATGTTATTTTATGAGCAGCTTCTAGGAAAAAAAAAAGGAAATTTTTAGAACTTGATTTACACAAAGAATAGGAAATGCAGAGTAAGTCTGCTTCATATGTTTTTTTACATAATTTCTATATCAGGGATTTCCAACCTTTATATTACTTCATTTCCCTAGAAAACGTTTTTTTCTGAATAGACCCCTGCGTTTTCCCCAACACATCGGTATCTCGAAAAATTTTCCCAGTGCACTCACAAAGACAGCAAAACATTAAGTGAAAGAAATTTTTCATGTGTCTGGCAGTAGAACAGTTGGTTAAGCTCAGTTCCCATTGGAACTCCGAAGGGGAAGCAACACCTGCTTGGCCAGTGCCTAGAAAGGTAAACTCCTTTCTCGACTGAGGCTGATGTAAACCGTGTACGCTGTAGGGAATTAATGCACGAAAAATGTGTTATGACTTCAATGTTTTCGATGTTCAATCCATATCTCTCTTTGGGGTACCAATTCAGCTCTTATGTCATCCAGCTGTCATCTGAAATTGGTCCAAAATTTAGGAGGGAGACCCGGGATAAGACGGTATTCCCCTTACTGGTGATCAGTAAAAAGAAAGCTGCCCAATTAAGGCCATTTTCGTTTTATATAAAGGATCTGATACCGCTATGCAGTTGGCCAGAGGGTTTCGAAGCAACAATAACAATTTTCATGTTCTGCGTTTGCAGAATTTACCACGATTCAGACTGCAGGATGCAGAAAATGACCCCAAAGACGGATTTTTACATATCCCTTCTTTTTTTCAACTTTTGAACCCTCTGAAGTCTTATTTCATGTCAGTTTGTTTGTTTGTGTTGTGATGGCAACGCTAAGGGTGGGCGATCAACCTAGTATGAGGGTTATCTTAAAATGTAATTTTTAAAAATATAATTCCCAAATTTAGTACATCACCTCATTAGTGTATGGGAATGCTTTTGTACGAGGGTCATATAAAAATGTAGAAAGTGTAACTTTTTGAAAATTAACGAGAGGAATTTTTTTAACGGAGTCTTACTTCCGACCTCATTTTGAACACTTTTCTCAATTTACGCTGCCCACTTATCTCTAATAGATAACGAATTAAAGCCCGTTACCACCTTTTTGGGACACCCTGTATCAGTCTGGTTTATAGTATCCACAGGTTCTGAAATCATCATTAACCAGTGTTCTGCTTAAAAAAAACAAAAAAAAACAGTGGTCTACTTTAAAAAAGAAAAAAAAATCACTGTATTTACGTATAGTATTTCTAAGCTAATCTAAATTCATCAACGCGGGTTTCGAAGTTTATAAAGCGAAACAAAACAGTCGTTTGAATATCAAATCAATGCTGTACAGCTTCTCATTTTCATAACCCTAAAAATCTGAGCTTTATGCCTCTGGAAACTATCTTGGCGAGTAATCGCATCGTTTGGCTTTTTTTTTTTTTATGGTCAACGGATGCAAATAATCGGTACTTATTTTACCGTCGATAATTCACGCCAACAAGTTTTTTCGCCAAAGGATTGCAATGCACTACATTGTAACAATGAATCTGACGTATTCCACACGCACACGAAATCGCTCTTTTTGGCTGACTGGCTGTAAAATACATAAGTACCAAATAGGCTTGTTTTGGTCGGAAGTATGATTTTTTTATTAGATTCAATGAAGAATTTACCCGTATATTTTAAAACTAAAAAGCGATTAACTGTATGAACTAGTGTAAATTACACACTGTACGCCGAGTAAAGATAGGAAATAGATACTAATAAAAAATAGTGTTATTCCATTAGTGTTATGCAACAGTATCAAGAGAGAAAAAAATAATTACAGAGATTTGAACTTATACTTTACTTATATTAGACAATACTATATGAAAAATGTCAAAAATTTGTTACAAATGATAGTTATACGTACCAATATAGACTAATCACCACCAAAAAACTTCTTCAGTTTTTTTCGTTTCCTATTCTTATGAAAACAAACATGGCGTCTGCCGGTAGATACTCGGATGTTGCCATCGCTCGACTGTTGCATGAACACAGCGCATGCGCCAATTTTCATCGGCTCAATGCCGCTCGGCCGTTATGCGGGCCGAAATTTCTTTTCAGTTCAGCGTATTTTGATCAAATTTAGGCATATGGCCCGATAACTCAGGCCGGATATCGTTCCGATCATCGTTTTATGGGTACCGGACCGATCAGTGTCTGCCGCACACATAACAATCATCGTTTTTAGATGGAATTCCGTGTCTGGGCCGAGTACCGAATTTCGGTGAGCGATGAGTTGCGATGAATGCCGGTGGTTGGCCGAGCAGAAACTGGGAATTGTTGCTTGTAGGGTACCTATTTTCATAGCGATTATTTGCACAGTCAAGAAGTGATACACTGCAGGGCCATCTAGTGGTTCAATAAGGTAATTATTTGCTACAGCGCCGTCAAGTGGCGAGTTATAGCAAAATGGATAACGCCAAAATATTCTCATTGTTCAAATAGCTATGTATACTGATTTTCATAGCGACCGTGTTCAACTATCTATGTATACCAATTTTCATAACGATCATTTGCACAGTCAAGAAGTGATACACTGCAGGGCCATCCAGTGGTTCAATAAAGTAATGATTTGCTACAGCGCCAAGTTATAGCAATGGCGAGTTATAGCAAAATGGATAACGCCAAAATATTCTCATTGTTCAAACAGCTATGTATACTGATTTTCATAGCGACCGTTTGAATGGTCAAGAATTTGGCCTGCTGCAGCGTCATCTAGTGGCGAGTTAAAATAATAATGCATTGCAGTGTCATCTAGTGGTGAGTGACATCAAAAGTAACACAGTTAGAATATATTCTTCGTGCTCAAATGTGTAAGTATAAAAAATTTTATGCCGACGGTCGAACGGTATAGAAGTTGATGCTTTGCAGCGCCATTTAGCGGCAAGTTACAGCAAAATGGATAGTGAAAAATATTCTCCGTGTTCTAATATTCGCGTGTACCAAATTTCAACGAAATCGGTTGGACGATATTCGCATAGCAAACGGCTAAACGGAATAGAATTCAACGTTGTGCTGCGGCACCAAGTGGCAAGTTAAGGAAAACGGATAGCATAAAAACCTTCTCAAAAGACTTAGGTGAACCAAATTTCATCGTGCAACGGTGCTCAACGGTGCTGGAGTTTTTCAACCTCATAAACACATACCAACATTCATTTTTATCTATAACCAGTGTTATTATATATACCAGTCTCAAATAAAATCCAGTTTCAAATCTAAGCCTCGCCAAAGTGCCAACATACGCCATTTTGCAAGAGTTTTTTCAGGGAATCATTCGAAGCATTGACTTAGCAGCAATCAATATGGGAAATGGTTCGACCGCCAAAGAGTAGCACGCATTTATTTGAAAATTGGAATTCCTTAATACAGCCGATTTTTTTTTAAACTATCAACTATAACGTGTTTTATTCATCATTACTCCGATGTACTAAATGAGAAGATTTCAATTTTCTGAAATTTGGCGGAATTCCCCCAACTTAAATCAATGTACTCAATTGGCGAGAATTCTGAAGTTAGATCGCTTAAAATCCCTTAATAACTGCATTATTTCTTCACGGATCATTAAAATTTAACGCTGTATTCTAATAAAACCTTTGCACTTGTTTTCAAAAATCTTAAGCTCTCAATAAATTGCGACAAGCCGAAAACTGTGCAAACCGCTAGAACTCACTTACTCAAAATCCATATTTCAGCCATTTTATTTTTTCGCCAAACTAAAAAAATTTACACATTAGCCTCGGAAATCTTCAATTCTTATTGTTTTGCGTGTAAAGCATTACATTCCTGCTCTGATTTCCCATGCACACGATATTATAATTAAAAAAAAATAACCTTACGAATATAAACTAACAAAAAAAATCATTAGTATTCTTTTATTTTTACTTTGAGAATTTAAAACATTTTATTCGGCAAAATCGCCACACATGGCAACCACGATCCTTATTTCACACTTTTTTCACTACAGGGGTTACAATTACGGAAAGCTTTTTGCGTGAAGAGCATAAAAAATCTCTTAAATTCCGGGAACGGGTGGACTTTCAAAGTTTTAAAGTGGACTACGATTTATTCTATATTATTTTACATATCTGTTCTAAATTTCAGGCCGATAGGTCCATTTTTGTGGATTTGTATACGAACGACATTTTATTCGGCAAAATCGCCACACATGGCAACCACGATCCTTATTTCACACTTTTTTCACTACAGGGGTTACAATTACGGAAAGATTTTTGCGTGAAGAGCATAAAAAATCTCTTAAATTCCGGGAACGGGTGGACTTTCAAAGTTTTAAAGTGAACTATGATTTATTCTATATTATTTTACATATCTGTGCTAAATTTCAGGCCGATAGGTCCATTTTTGTGAATTTGTATACGAATCAAATCCACAAACAAACAAACAAACAAACAAACAGAATTTCATTTTTATTTATAAGATGTTTATGATGCAAAATAAATTGTAAAATATTGTGGCAAAGAGCCAAAGTTTTATTTGACATTTATGTTATTTTATGCAAGTTTTCGCCTTAAGGGGATGATTTTGGGCCACCTTCCCCTACTATCTTCAATAAAGTAAATGTATTATGAAATGTGAAATAAGTGAGATAAAGCTTATATTCAAACATAACATTTTAAAATGTTAAAAATGTCCTAAATAGGAAATTTCGTCTTCTAACAACTGCGTAGTCTAATTTGATCCATTAAAAAGATTAGTTTTTTTTTCGTCCCAATATCACCTTGAATACCGGAATTTTAATTATAGAAACATCAGCGTAGAATCATGTATTATGAAATACATGCATTATGCATAAACTAGAATGTTCTATTTTTTCTCTGGTTCAACAAAGAACATTTTACTTTGCATGTACTTTTATATCCCTTACATGAATCGGCTTTTTGTTTTAATGAATGCGTATTTTGCAAGATCCTTAGAGACATGTATTAATCGATAATTATTGCTTTGCCTCATTATTTAATGTAATATTTCTGTGTACGACCTGAAATATAATAAATTCTTGAAATTAACTTTCAGATTAATGGACAGATCTTACAACAGCTAAAAGCGTTTCATTAATTACAATAACTTTATTTTTTAACAAGATATTTTTAAGTATGTGACACATTTTCTGACGGCTCGTGTTTGACATCGTACATACATTTAGAAATTTCCTTATACACAACACGGTATAAATTGAAATACGTTGTGCATTCATTTAGAAAAAAAAAATTATTACATAATACAGTGTTTTCAATCCCGAAATTTTATGTGATAATGGATTTATGCCTAAATATAGACAGGCTTCCAAAAGTTAAGACACATGTCTATTGAAGCTCACCATATAAAAAATAGCAGTAGCAAAAACTAATTGTTTATATAAATAGCTAGCTGAAGTACCCGTTCTTCGCACGGGAATGAATGGACTTTTTGATTTTAATATTTGTTGTGATTACTATTTATTGTAATAAAGAGATATAGCAAAATGGATATCGCGTTATATTGTGTTCAATAATCATGCATACTGAATTTCAAGGCAATCGTTTTTACGGTGCAGAAGGCGATGCGGCGTAGCACAATCTAGTGGCGAGTTTTAGCAAAACAGATACGGCAAAAATATTCTTCGCATTCAGATATCGATGTACACGAATTTTCATGACGATCGGCTGAATAGTCTTGAAGTTCATGTGTTGACGCGACATCTAGTGTCAAGTTATAGGAGAATGGATCGTGCCAAACTCTTCCCCGTGTTCAAATATCTATGTATACCTATTTTCATAGCGATCATTCGCACAGTCAAGAAGTGATACACTGCAGGGCCATCTAGTGGTTAATTAAAGTAATGATTTGCTACAGCGCCGTCATGTGGCGAGTTATAGCAAAATGGATAACGCCAAAATATTCTCATTGTTCAAATAGCTATGCATACTGATTTTCATAGCCACCGTTTGAATGGTCAAAAATTTGGCCTGCTACAGTGCCATCTAGTGGTGAGTAACATCAAAAGTAACGCAGTTAGAATATATTCTTCGTTCTCAAATGTGTAAGTATAAAAAATTTTATGCCGATCGCTCGAACGGTATAGAATTTGATGCGTTGCAGCGCTATTTAGCGGTAAGTTACAGCAAATGGATAGTGAAAAATATTCTCGGTGTTCTAATATTCGCGTGTACCAAATTTCATCGAAATTGGTTGGACGATATTCTCATAGCAAACAGCTAAACGGAATAGAATTCGACGTTCTGCTGCGCCACCTAGTGAAAAGTTAGAGGAAAACGGATAGCATAAAAACCTTCTCCATGATAAAAGACTTAGGTGAACCAAATTTCATGGTGATCGGTGAAACGGTGCTGGAGTTTTTCAACCTCCTACACACATACCAACATTCATTTTTATCTATAACCAGTTTTATTATACGTATATACCAGTCTCAAGTAAAATCCAGTTTCAAATCTAAGCCTCACTAAAGTGCCAGCATACGCCATTTTGCAAGAGTTTTTTCAGGGAATCATTCGAAGCATTGACTTAACAGCAATCAAAATGGGAAATGGTTCGACCGCCAGGCATTTATTTGAAAAGTGGAATCCCTTAATACAGCCGCATTTTTTAAATTATCAACTATAACATGTTTTATTCATCGTTACCTTGATGTACTAAATGCGAAGATTTCAATTTTCTGAAATTTGACGGATTTCCCCCAAGTTAAATCAATGTACTCAATCGGCGAGAATTCTGAAGCTACATCGCTTGAAATGCCCTAATAACTGCATTATTTCTGCACGGATAGTTAAAATTTAATGCTGTATTCTAAGAAAACCTATACACTTGTTTTCAAAAATGCTATTCCCTTAAGCTCTCAGTAAATTGCGCCAAAAAGCCTAAAACTGTGCAAACCGCTAGAACTCACTCTCTAAAAATCGGCCTATCAGCCATTTTATTTTTCGCCAAACTAAAAAAAATTACATATTAGTCTCGGATATCTTCGATCCTCATTGTTTTGCGTATAAAACATTTCATTCCTGCTCTCATTTCTTATGCGCACACGATATTATAATTAAAAAAATAACCTAAAAAAGAAACTAAAAAAAAATCATTATTATTCTTTTATTTTTACTTTAAGAATTTAAAACATTTTATTCGGCAAAATCGCCACACATGGCAACCAAGATGCTTATTTCACACACTTTTTTCACTACAGGGGTTAATATTACGTAAAGCTTTCTGCGTGGAGAACATAAAAAATCTCTTAAATTCCGGGAACAGAAATTAAGAGAACCATTCAGGAGGAACACGTTTTTAAATGGAGTTTCAAAGTTTTAAAGTGGACTATCATTTATTCTATATTATTTTACATATCTGTGTAAAATTTCAGGCTGACAGGTCCATTTTTGTGGAATTGTATACTACCCAAATCAACAAATTGACAAACAGAATTTCATTTTTATTTATAAGATAACCTACGCTTGTTTTTAAAAATACCCTCTCATTAAATTGCGCCAAGCGCTAGAATCATAGAAAATCTGACACACTTTCAGATTTTTAAATACGCACTAAAGTGCTATATATACACTGCTGGCCACCCAAATTGCAACACCAAGAAAAACAAGAGATATCACAACAAAATTTATTGTGTAGATAACATGTTGACCAAGTAACAAATGATTAAATTTACAGCATTCTATGAAGCGTGGTTCCTGCCAAAATCAGTACCCAGAGTAGCCGCCGTTGTTGGAGATCACAGCTGCCACACGCCTCGGCATTGATTCAAAGAGACTTTGAATGTGTTCTTGGGGTACAGCAGACCAAGCAGCTTCCACACGTTGCCAAAGTTGATCTGGTGTGACAGCTGGGGATGAACTCTGGGTCAGTCGTTGAGCAACCATGGACCACATGTTTTCTATCGGCGAAAGATCCGGAGAGCGCGCCGGACAGGGAAGCAATTCAATCTGGTGATTGACGAAGAACCCTTGGACAATGCGTGCCACGTGTGGCCGTGCATTATCCTGCTGAAATATGGCTGTTGGCAAGCCCTGAAGGTAAGAAAGGACAACTGGCTCCAACACCTCGGAGATGTAGCGCTGGCTGGTTAAAGTACCGGCAATGCGTACTAGAGGAGTGCGAGAGAGATATCCGATACCGCCCCATACCATAATACCCGGTGCAGGACCAGTGTGACGGTGCATAATGCAGCTGTTCAGCATCCTCTCTCCACGGTGTCTCCAGACTCGAATCCGACCGTCGTGGTGTTGCATACAGAAGCGTGACTCGTCAGTAAAGAGAATTTCATTCCATTCTGTCGTCCACATCCTTCTTTCATCGCACCATTGGCGGCGGAGACGTCTGTGGTTCCGCGTCAGAGGTAGACAAAGCAACGGACGTCTTGCGGACAGACCATTCTGCTGTAAACGACGTCGAATGGTACGCGCAGACACTGGATGATGCGTTACAGACTGAATCTGCTGTGATATGGTTCGTGATGTGACTGAGCGGTCCGTCACTGCCATGCGTACAATCTGCCTGTCATCACGTGACGTGGTGCACTGAGGTCGATGCGGTCGATCACGTCTGTCCGTCGTACCCTCCTGCACCCAACGATCACATATCCGCATCACAGTTGTTTGGTTTCGTCCAATACGACGACCGATTTCCCTGAAAGATAACCCACAATCTCGGTATGCCACTATCCTTCCTCTGTCAAACTCGGATACTTGATCAAAAGATGATCGTTGTTTCCTACGAGGCATAATTTATCGTTTTTTTGAAAAAAAAGCAAGAAAAACACAATTGCTGTACTTGAAACCGTCGAAATCTCCAAGCCTTAAATAGCGCTTTGAGGTGGCGCCACAGGCGCGCTTGATGTGCGTCTGCGCTGAAATTCTAATCATTTGCATATCTCACCTCAGCTAATGCATGTTGTAAATTTCATATTATTTGCATGCTTCCTTCAGGGTGTTGCATTTACGATGGCCAGCAGTGTAAAAAGAGTTATAATCCATGGGTCTTCCCTATTTTCGTTCCTTCTTTCATTAAGTTGGAAAGTGTATCATTATTCATGAGAGTGATTAAACAAAATTAAAATTGATATTTCTAACATCCTTTTTTCTGGATGTAATACATTAGATGCAGAAAAGCTGCTCAGAAAAATGCACAATTCCAACAGAATGAAAATTTCAAAAACTTATACGCAGGTGTATTCATAACCCAAATAGCAGACGATTAAATTACGATAAATAGCGCCAAGCGTTAGAATCCTCCTCAAAATCGCGAGAATGCTGAAGATAGATCGCTTGAAATCCCTTAATAACTGCATTATTTTCGCGGATCATTAAAATTTAACGCTGTATTCTAATAAAACCTTTGCACTTGTTTTCAAAAATCCGTTTCCTTAAGCTCTCAGTAAATTGCGCCAAGCCAGAAACTGTGCAAACCGCTAGAACTCACTTTCTGGGCATTTGAGCCATTTTATTTTTTCGCCAAACTAAAAAATTTTAACATATTAGCCTCGGAAATCTTCAATTCTTATTGTTTTGCGTATAAAACATTTCATTCCTGCTCCGATTTACCATGCACACGATATTATAATTAAAAAAAAATATAATCTTACGAATATAAACTAACAAAAAAAAAACCATTATTATTCTTTTATTTTTACTTTGAGAATTTAAAACATCTTATTCCGCAAAATCGCCACACATAGCAACCATGTTCGTTATTTCACACTTTTTTCACTACAGGGGTTACAATTACGGAAAGCTTTGTGCGTGGAGAACATAAAAAATCTCTTAAATTCCGGGAACGGGTGGACTTTCAAAGTTTTAAAGTGGACTATGATTTATTCTATATTATTTTACATATCTGTGAAAAATTTCAGGCTGATAGGTCCATTTTTGTGGATTTGTATACAACTCAAATCCACAAACAAACAAACAAACAAACAAACAAACAAACAAACAAACAAACAAACAGAATTTCATTTTTATTTATAAGACTAGCTGAAGTACCCGTTCTTCGCACGGGAATGAATGGACTTTTTGATATTACGATTTTTGGTGATTACTATTCATTGTAATAAACAGATATAGCAAAGTGGATATCGCGTTATATTGTGTCCAATAATCATGCATACCGAATTGCAAGGCAATCGTTTGTACGGTGCAGAAGGCCATGTGGCGTAGCGCAATCTAGTGTCGAGTTTTAGCAAAACGGATACGGCGAAAATATTTTTCCCATTCAGATATCGATGTATACGAATTTTCATTAATATCGGCTGGACAGTCCTGAAGTTCATGTCTTGACGCGACATCTAGTGGCAAGTTATAGGAAAATGGATAGCGCCAAACTCTTCCCCGTGTTCAAATATCTATGTATACCTATTTTCATAGCGATCATTTGCACAGTCAAGAAGTGATACACTGCAGGGCCATCCAGTGGTTCAATAAAGTAATGATTTGCTACAGCGTCGTCAAGTGGCGAGTTATAGCAAAATGGATAACGCCAAAATATTCCCATTGTTCAAATAGCTATGTATACTGATTTTCGTAGCGACCGTGTTCAACTATCTATGTATACCAATTTTCATAACGATCATTTGCACAGTCAAGAAGTGATACACTGCAGGGCCATCCAGTGGTTCAATAAAGTAATGATTTGCTACAGCGCCAAGTTATAGCAATGGCGAGTTATAGCAAAATGGATAACGCCAAAATATTCTCATTGTTCAAATAGCTATGCATACTGATTTTCATAGCGACCGTTTGAATGGTCAAGAATTTGGCCTGCTGCAGCGTCATCTAGTGGCGAGTTAAAATAATAATGCATTGCAGTGTCATCTAGTGGTGAGTAACATCAAAAGGAACGCAGTTAGAATATATTCTTCGTGCTCAAATGTGTAAGTATAAAAAATTTTATGCCGACGGTCGAACGGTATAGAAGTTGATGCTTTTCAGCGCCATTTAGCTGCAAGTTACAGCAAAATGGATAATGAAAAATATTCTCCGTGTTCTAATATCCGCGTGTACCAAATTTCATCGAAATCGGTTGGACGATATTCGCATAGCAAACGGCTAAACGGAATAGAATTCGACGTTCTGCTGCGCCACCTGGTGGCAAGTTAGAGGAAAACGGATAGCATAAAAAGCTTCTCCATGATAAAAGACTTAGGTGAACCAAATTTCATGGTGCAACGGTGCTCAACGGTGCTGGAGTTTTTCAACCTCATACACTCATACCAACATTCATTTTTATCTATAACCAGTGTCATTATATATCCCAGTCTCAAATAAAATCCAGTTTCAAATCTAAGCCTCGCCAAAGTGCCAACATACGCCATTTTGCAAGCGTTTTTTCAGGAAATCATTCGAAGCATTGACTTAGCAGCAATAATATATGGGAAATGGTTCGACCGCGAAAAAGTAAAGCAAGCCTTTATTTGAAAAGTTGTATCCCTTAATACAGCCGAATTTTTTAAAATTATCAACTATAACGTGTTTTATTCATCATTACTCCGATGTACTAAATGAGAAGATTTCAATTTTCTGAAATTTGGCGGCATTCCCCCAACTTAAATCAATGTACTCATTTGGCGAGAATTCTGGAGATAGATCAATTGAAATCCCTTAATAACTGCATTATTTCTTCACGGATCATTAACATTTAACGCTGTATTCTAATAAGACCTTTGCACTTGTTTTAAAAAATCTATTTCCTTAAGCTCTCAATAAATTGCGCCAAGCCGAAATCTGTACAAACCGCTAGAACTCACTTTCACAAAATCGGCATTTGAGCCATTTTATTTTTTCGCCAAACTAAAATAATTTACCTATTAGCCTCGGAAATCTTCAATTCTTATTGTTTTGCGTGTAAAGCATTACATTCCTGCTCTGATTTCCCATGCACACGATATTATAATTAAAAAAAAATAACCTTACGAATATAAACTGACAAAAAAAATCATTATTATTCTTTTATTTTTACTTTGAGAATTTAAAACATTTTATTCGGCAAAAGCGCCACACATGGCAACCACGATCCTTATTTCACATTTTTTCCACTACAGGGGTTACAATTACGGAAAGATTTTTGCGTGAAGAGCATAAAAAATCTCTTAAATTCCGGGAACGGGTGGACTTTCAAAGTTTTAAAGTGGACTACGATTTATTCTATATTATTTTACATATCTGTGCTAAATTTCAGGCCGATAGGTCCATTTTTGTGGATTTGTATATGAACGACATTTTATTCGGCAAAATCGCCACACATGGCAACCACGATCTTTATTTCACACTTTTTTCACTACAGGGGTTACAATTACGGAAAGATTTTTGCGTGAAGAGCATAAAAAATCTCTGAAATTCCGGGAACGGGTGGACTTTCAAAGTTTTAAAGTGGACTACGATTTATTCTATATTATTTTACATATCTGTGCTAAATTTCAGGCCGATAGGTCCATTTTTGTGGATTTGTATACGAATCAAATCCACAAACAAGCAAACAAACAAACAAACAAACAAACAAACAAACAGACAAACAGAATTTCATTTTTATTTATAAGATAATAACGAAATTGAGCAAAATGATACAGCTATCATTTTTATTTAATAGAAAGAACAAGTATAGGTTCAAGTACAAATATATGCAAATATCAGGCGTTCGTAATTACGTGTGTAACTTTTGTTGATTTATAGCTGTTGTGGGAAGATTCGTTGACAAAAGTCTTTAGAGTGCTACAGTGTCTAAAAGAAGTCGTTTGCCAGATTCGTTAAGGCGGGGTCGGTAGGATTGGTAGAAATGGGGTTGTCACAGGCATTCTAGGTATTGGCGTAAACTATCATACAACATTAGGATAACAAAATGCTTCCTATTGCAGAAAATATTTTCATATAAGTGATATCTGATTTTTTCCGAGGAGGGGGGGGGCTTGCCCTAGTAAATTACGCTTATGCTTCTAGACGTCTCAACGTGTCTAGCAGTGTGGTCCAACGACTCTGGGATGAATATCACCCGAAGATTCTTTGTCCAGGAAACATGTTCCAGGACGACCACGTGCTACAACACCTGCAGAAAACCATTTTCTTGCTCTTTCGGCCTGAAGGAGAAGCTCTACTGTGCAGCAGCTCGTTGCAGACCACTTTGTCGGATGAGGGAGAACCTACGCTACTACGGCACGAAAGCATCTTCACAATGCAGGTCTCTACGCTAGGCGACCAGTTGTGTGTGTGCCCTTCAACGGACGACAGATAAGTGTACGCTTGTTTAGGAAGAGGACATGTTTCCTTCAACAGACGGGGCGATAGACTTCTGTATTCTTTACAGACCACTCCAGATTAACACTTATGGGTGATTAAGGAGGTCTACTGATCTGTAGGGAACTGCGTACCAGATTCTATCAATCACACTCTTGAAGAGGTGATTACAGAGTTGGTAAATCATTGTTTAGGCAGGGATCTCATTCGGCGCTCACACTCACTTTAATTTGTTCCCAGGAGGATCTCTGATTGGTGACAGATATTGGGATGCGATTCTTGATCCATATGTCTGCCCTTATGCCTGTACTATTGGCAATGTCTATATTCTGATGGATGATAATACATGGCCTCACGGAGATGTGGTTGTTGAGGACTATCTTGAGGGTCATGGCTTGGAGCAAATGGAATGTCCAACTCAATCCCCAGACCTAATTCTGATAGAACATCTCTCGGATGATCTTGACAGACAGTCTGCTGCTTTAAGTACGACCCAAGGTCGTTTAGAACAAGGCTTATTTCATGTCTGGTCTTCGCTTCCCATTCCGATGACTAACAACTTTATTGACTTATGGCAGCACGTAAAGTGGATGATACCAGTCAGGGGCGTAGCCAAGGGGGGGTTAGGGGGGTCATAACCCCCTATGAGGAGTTTTTCGCCATACAAAATACATATTCTTCACTCCCTAGTCATACAGATATATGCATATATGTGAGGTGCATTAGTCGTAACCCCCCCCCCCAATGAAAAATTTCTGGCTACGCCCCTGCTACCAGTACTTTCAAGTTAGGGGTATGCACATTCCTTATTAACTTTTACCAATAAAATTAAAAAGTGTTTATGATTTCGGTTTGCCTGTCTATGCGTTCGTGCTATAACTCCCGTAAATATGCATCGATTACTACGAAATTTATATATGCCATTTCTATGTACAGTACCATGTATCCTATTGAAAATGGTGCATGTAGCATTTATAGTTCTTCTACAGGACAGCTAAAAATATTCCCATTACATTATTCTCTATGGCAGTCATTCTTTGAAGTATATTTCAGAAATATTTGGCTATTTAAAATGAAAAAAAAATCAATACGAGTTATTAAGGATTAAAAGATAAAGCTCTCGATCGAAAATAGTGTCTGTATCATTAATAGTTCTTCTACTGGAGCACTCAAAATAATTCCAATGTATTATGTTTACCGACAGTTTAAAGATATAGGCATCCCTTTTAAAGCCCAACATTATCTTACTAAGTGATACTATGTAATACCTTTCTCAAAAGCTGCTCCAAAAGTCGCCAATATGGGCGACTTTTACAATAAATAGCGAAATACGGTGAGAAAACAATCTTTCGGAAAATGACCCTAGCTTGGCGATATTTTCATTATTTGGCGGGAAATCAAAAAATACCTAATGTGGTAATAACAAGTATGATGATTCCAATTGGAATCTTGAAAATAGATTATTCGCGCTCTAATTAAATGATTTAATGCGTTGTGTTGTGTTATGGCAAAGATACGTAAAGGCTATTTGCTTATAGGGGAGGGGATGTGAGTGTGTGTGTTGAAAGTGTTTTATAATCGCTTAGTTTTGCATGATTTATCGTTCTTGTTTTTGTTATGTTTCTGTGACAGTTTACAGCACACATAAAACTGTGTACTGTTTTTTCCAAGGATGGAATTATCCACCCAAATTTCTTTTTTTGTTGTTGGTGTTGTAAGTCATTTTTTGCGTTTAACTTGCTTAAATTCATATGTCGTTTTCAAGAAATAACTGTTTAATGCACATTTATTCCATATTCTACATTCATTCATTTAAAAATCAATCTCAGAAAACCAGTTTAATCAATTAATTAGATATTTTTTTCCTTTAGTTTTGTACGTATTTTCTTTTGTATTTTCTTGAAATGTGTATTCTATAAATTTAAAAAGAAAACAAATGTTTTCAAACATATTGTCATTTTTCAAGCCAATATTAATGGCACTGTACATTTATTTCCACATGGGAAACAATTTCAGTTTGAATTTAAATTTGGGTCAAACATATTTCAAAAGTTGAGTTCTTTGTGCTTTATTAAACATTTAAGAAACTTCGCAAAGAATTCGTTTAAATACTTCTATTGATAATTAATGGCAAATGAACAGTCTGCTTATTAACTGCATAATCCAGACTATTTTGAGATCGGAATAGGGTTTGCAATTGAAAAGTACGGAATTTCGGATTTATAACATACAATAAATAGTGAACTAGTTTTTATATGTTTATAAACACTTTTTTGATCATTATTCATAGAAACACTGCAAAACTTGTATGTCTGTAGATTGCTTGGAATTCAAACACTGTGCTTTATATATATCATTTTCATTTACGATGAAACTAACATTTCTTTCAGGACAAAATTTGCTCGAATTGCAATTTGCCTGAATTGATGCAATTTTGTTAATACATCGCCTGAAAACTTTTGAAGCAAATGGAATGAAGTTTGAATGAGTAATAAATCGCTATTCAGCTGAAATTACAGATTTTGTAAAAGCTATATAATATTACAGTCTCACATCACCTTAAAAGGAATCAGCTAATAAGTGTATCATCGCTGATTAAGCTTCAGATAATGATTTCAATAATTCGAAAACATTTTGCGAAAGCTGTTGATATTCTTTTTCGAGTAGTTCTAATAAAGATGTAAAACTAATAAAATGGAATTTCGTGGTGTGTAGCAACTAGTATTACAGGCTGTGTTGTTATTGCTGCTGTTGCAAATTGATTCTGGCGTCAGATCCTGCATATAGCACGACGGAGCGCGAAAGGGAGCGAATTCCACTTCAAAGAGCCTCTGTAGGAGGAAGTCCGATTTAGCTCGGGATTTCCTAATTTTGAAGGAATTGCAAATGAGAGACCTAGCACTTGGATTGCCGCCCGAAGAGGTACAGTTTCAACCAGGGGAATTAAGTATACACGGTTCTATAGCAGACCAGCCGAGAAAAGTTTTCACTTTGCCGAGAACTGGCCAAGCCGGTGCTGCTTCACTTTTCGTCTTCTTACTAGAACATAGCTTAGCGATGGCTACTGGGGGATTGGTAGGATGTTATTCTACTAAAAGTAGAAGTTTTGATTGTTTTTAAAATTTTATACAAAGACTGAATGAATTTTTACCGAACCATGTACAGCTGCGGAAAAAAAAAGTCCCACTTGCTCTTTATTTCGCCTTCGTTCGTCGTACAGCAAAGTTATATATACCATTCGTTTGCAAATAACGCGTACTTTAATTTACAATTAATTTCATTTGCATAAGGGGCCGCTTCATATTTAATTCTGCATCAACTTCGTTTTTCTCAATGGCAACGCCATATTTTGACTTTATTAAACGGAAGAAAACCTTCGAATTACCCTAAATATAAATTTTCACCAATTTTCTACGATAATTTCCGGAGATATTGCGAATTAAATTTTGCGCGTTTTTAAGGGACTTTCTGCAAATTGAAAAACGCTATTTGTAGGTTCCGAACTTTTCGCTTTTCATTAATTTCGCTCGCGAGAATTAAAAGAAATTAATATTATTTCAAGGAAAATATTGTTTCCATCTTTCTTTAAAGTTTTTTGTTCTGAGAATATCAAGGGTAGAATAGAATATTTAGTCTGTAGTCCAAATGACCCTTGAGTTCATAACTTCCTTGGTTCGTTCACATGATTTAAGGGAAAAATGCAAAATGACTGCTCACGATTTTGAAAATCTTTGTAATTTTGAAATTGTTATTGAGTATTTCCGCTGATGGTTCTTTTAGACAGGTGAAATGTTGGCAGGAGTTAAGAGGCTGCTCTCTGCTCTTCTGACTACATGCTTGAATATTACTCACCTATGGTCGAACTTGAAGAATGATTTCCTGGTAGAAAATTTATTTGTTTGAATTTCATGTAAAAAACGCAATTACTTTTTGCCGACCCAATATTATCACCGTGCTTGTTATTTCACTTTCTTCATTTAATACTATCGTCTGCAATGTGCAATATTCTTAAGACTTTTCGCGGTATTTTAATTTATAGTTATATGAAATTTTTTTACCGAAAAACGTGATTTTGAATGTTTGATAAAGTATGGGGAAGTCCAAAGTCCTAATGTTTCAGATAATAAAAAAGGTCACATTCATGCCTCGAAAGTTGAGGATGTTAGTTTTTCAGAAATAGGACATTGTATTAGAAGACATACATCTACTGCATCTAATTCTATAGCTGGAAAATATTTTATTTGGAGGAATATGGTAGCGGACGCAACAAAACACGCTTTATAGGATCCCCATCAAACTGTATTGATAATGATGACTGATGACTAATGAACTGATGACTAATTTATTTGCTTCAAAATTTGATATTTTTAATACTGGTATCTTTTACTGTGTTTTTCACAAAATAAATCTAATTTACGTTTATTTTATGCAATTTTCAAAAAAATTTCACTTAATAAATTTATATATGGTCCCTTAACTCATGAAAACAACACATTTTATTTAATATAAATTAAACTACTGAACGTAAAAATTTGAAATTTTGCACAGCCATGTAATATTAATTTCTGCATCTATTTCCATCGAAATTTGGCTAGGTCGCTATTCATAATTTTTTTGAATATTAATTTAATAATTCATAATTCATATTAATAATTTATTAAAAATCATAATAACATTAAATTATGTTTGGGTCGTTTAGTTCTAATAGTACGAATAAAAATCAACTTCTTACTACCAATATTATATGAGATATGAATAAATGAAGTATGAAAAAATATTTTAACGTATGGGGGGGGATTTTGGGTGCTCATAACTCACTCATTTTCTGTCCAAATTTATTGAAAATTGTTGTCCGGGATTAAAATTAGCTACATTTTTGAAATATGAAGTGAAATCTAAGGGTTGTTATTGAGAAAAAAAAGTTGCTGCGAATTTTAATATGTAGATGGTCCCCTATGCAATTTTTATGCATAGCAAATTAAAGTGTGCGTCAATCGTAAACGATTGGTATCTGTAACTTTGCTGTACGACGAACGACGGCCGAAAAAAGTACAAGTGGGACTTTTTTTTCCGCAGCTGTACATATCATGTTTGGTAGTTTTTCTCCTATACAAAACAAGTAGAGCACACTCCAAGGTAGCACAACAATGTTCTCTGAACATTTATTGACGTTTAGAGAACATTAACGAGCTTTCTTTGAATGTTAAAGACTTTCAGAAAGCTTGTTGTATCGTTTGGGTAAGAACTGGTGGACGCTTAAATGATATTTCAATTGAAATGTTTAGCTTTTAGTATATATGACACAGTTTTTGCTTTAATGACGCAAAAAGCAAAGCTTTAAAGGTGTGGATCGAAGAAAAAAATATCGCTTACGTTTTCATACACAAATTAAAATAAAATAATTCCTCCAATTACTCAAGAAAATATAAATAAATAAATAAAATCAGAATAGTTACTTACAAGCTGCAGTATACGCTATAAAAATGCAAAAGCGTCGCCTTTAAAGGAACTTTAAGAAAAAAAGAGAGGAATTGAACGGAAAAATGTTTCAAAGTATAATGCATTCTTCAAAATTTTCGATTTTTTTTATTTATTTAATTATATAGTTATTTATTTATTTAAGTTTTGTAAGTGATGCAAGTCCATTGCTAATTTCAGGTTTATCGCTTATTTTAAAGCTTTACAATGAATTACCGCATAAAAAACTCAATTTTTGACTCACATGATGAGAAAATACATTATACTTCTTATTTTGCATATACATGCCAATAACTATAATAATTTTTAAAAAAATATGACTCATGCGAAAGTTTTGCAAAAACTCACACAGTTTTTCTTGTTTTCTAAAGTGATTTGACATCAGTAAATCATATTGTAAAGAACCAAGCAGCAAATAAAAATATAAAAATTTTTACTATTTAACAAATAAAATAGTGCCTAAGAAGGCAATAATATCTCAAAAATTCGCTTGTACAGATTTTTGACGTTTTCGAAAGGCTGCAAATTCAAGACAATTCCAACAGCATGACAGGATATGACAAAAATTCAGCAACTTATTTCCTTTGTACTAGATCTCGCACGTTCAAACCCAAAAATTAGGTTTTTTAGATTTTTAGCTTTTTATCACGAGACTTATGTTTTTTTTTTTTTTTTTTTTTTTCTTATTCGGCCGCTTTATGTGTTTTATATGAATTTTTTAGCCTTCCCATGTTTGAAAATCGAAAATACCTGTCTTAGCCCAAAAGACAGCAGTCAGCTAGTACCAAATATAAATCAGGAAACTATGCTAAAATTTAATAATCCACTCTTCTTAGCTTCAAATGACCCGGCAACATCCTGGCTTAATTCTACCCAGGAGCATAGAATTGTGTTTACTGCACGAAACAACGTCTAAGAATACTAAAAAGAGGGAGTGATTAATGCAGATTAGAAACTAAAGATAGCAAAGCCAAGATAATTAGATGCTACTATTGATCAGGATTAAGTGGATTATTAGAGACAAACAAGAACGGCCAAGGTTAAATTTCCATCCTTTGGGTAAAGGTCTAGGAAATTACGTCTTAAGCATCAAAAATATGTATATTGTACTATCCTTAATAGTGTGTTGTTAATTAATAATATTATCTGTAACTAAATTTATTTTAATGTTCCGTCATTTGCATCTTTATTTTTTTATTAACAATGCCTTATAGAATGTATATGTTATGGCAAAGTATGAAACGCCGGCATTCTATACAATTTCTAGGCATTGTATGTAATGCCGGGCGTTTTTAGGCAAAATATGAAGTATTAGAATTATTACATCCATAGCCATTGTATATAATACCTAGGGATTCTATAGAATGATAAATGATATTTAGGCAAAGTATGGAAAAAGATCCTGATAGGACTATTATATAGATGACATGCATTCCCCAAAAATACACGTTATTCCAAAAGTGTCATTCAAAAAATTGTTCAAAATACTTTTAAAAAAATCTGGAGTGATTCCACTCGACTTTCCGAACACTTACGATTAAGATCATTACCAAGCACTTAAATAAATTTTAATCGATGAATAATTCAAACATATTTACCAAATTGAAACTCAATCGAATGCACCGTTTAAACGCTTGCGCACTTTCAAGAATTTCTCCCTATATGCCATTATGCCATAACATAAAAGAAAGTTTTGTCATAGCCCTTTAGGAGAACTATAAGTCCTATACACACCAAAATCAATACCGGTCTTAGGATGGTGGTTTATAACATGTATACCGAATTTGAGCTCAAACGAATGTATCGTTTAAACGCTAGCGCACTTTCAAGAAATTCCCCCCATAGGCCATAATGTAAAAGAAATCTTTGTCGTAGCCCTGTAGAAAAACTATAAGTCCTATACACACCAAAATCAATACCGGTCTTGCAACGGTATTTTATAACATATATACCCAATTTGAGCTCAATC
This sequence comes from Cheiracanthium punctorium, assembly GCA_038373885.1. Classification (NCBI taxonomy): domain Eukaryota; kingdom Metazoa; phylum Arthropoda; class Arachnida; order Araneae; family Cheiracanthiidae; genus Cheiracanthium; species Cheiracanthium punctorium. The sequence goes on from JAWZYV010011764.1 coordinate 1,168,175, forward strand.
GAATCTACCGTTTAAACGCTAGTGCACTTTCAAGAAATTCCCCCCATAGGCCATAATGTAAAAGAAATCTTTGTCGTAGCCCTGTAGAAAAACTATAAGTCCTATACACAGCAAAATCAATACCCGTCTTGCGACGGTGGTTTATGACATATATATCCAATTTGAGCTCAATCGAATGCTCCGTTCAGGAGCTATCGTGTTCACTCACATACACCCAAACACACATACACACACACACACATACACACATACATACATACATCTCGTAAAAATAGCATAAATGGATTCAGAAGCCCTCAAAACGTGTAAAAACACCAAAATCTCGAAGTCGAATTTTTTCATAATAACAATACTTTCCTTACATGGTACATGTTCGGAAAGCAAAAATGAAGTTGTGCAAAACAAAATGTATACATTTCTTATTAAGGGAAACAAGCTTTTCATATAAAATTTTTTTTAAAAAGTACTCTGCTGTTCTAGCCTCGTCAGGGGTGATACCCCTTCACCCCCCTAATTTTTTAGTTTCATTATTGCCATATTAAAACGATATTAATTGACCTTGTCATTTTGTCGCTCATCTTTCGCGTATTTCACCTGGTAACCCTATGTTGAAATTTTTAGGAGTGTAACCTATTTATAGAAAAATACATGTGATGCATATTCTACTAGTCTAAGAGCCAGCGACCGCCAGACCTTCGTCATAGTATAAAAGCTGAAACTTTCTCTGCGCATACCCCCCAACAGAGGTAGGAACAATCGGCCACTATAAAGTTTGGATGATCTTGGCTTTGGCAGGTAACAGGTGGCAAAGGTGTATAAGATTGCAGAAAATTTTCGTCATTTCATAAAGCTTAATTTTTTTGTATGTTCTTCTTCGCAGTACTAGAAATCACTTTATCCCTTGCCAGACACTATTCCATCGTGGCAAACCCCCGCCAGACAATCTCAAAGTCATGGAAAACGTAGTTCTATTACGAGCGCGCTGCACCATCGTGAGAAAGTTCAGAAGTAGCAGTATAAAATGTGCTTGGCACTTTGTGACAGCTTGACGTACTTCGTCGCGGGAGTTTACGAACACAACAGTTTTCCATGACTCCCGTTGACTTTGAGATTGTCTGGCGGGGGTTTGCCACGATGGAAAAGTGTCTGGGAAGGGATAAAGTGATTTCTAGTACTGCGAAGAAGAACATATAAAAAAATTAAGCTTTATGAAATGACGAAAATTTTCTGCAATTTTATACACCTTTGCCACCTGTTACCTGCCAAAGCCACGATCATCCAAACTTTATAGTGGCCGATTGTTCCTACCTCTGCTGGGGGGTATGCGCAGAGAAAGTTTCAGCTTTTATACTATGACGAAGGTCTGGCGGCCGCTGGCTCTTGCTCTGTACAGCTAACGAAATACTGTAACAATAGATTAAAGCTGTTGTGAACTAATAGTATTTAAATATATGTCAAAAATACATGTGGAGCATATTCTACAGCTTACGAAATAGTGTAACAATAGATTAAAGCTGTTGTGAACTAATAGTATTTAAATACATGCAAAATTATGTCGCATACTTTTATATTGCTTTTTTATGTCGCATTTTTGGGACACATTTTTCAATAAAGGGTATTGGGGAATAAAATGAAATAGTCATTAAAAATTAACATACTTGCTACAACATGGAAGGCTCTAATGACATTTTGAATGACATTTCATTACATTTTTGATACATTTTACATGCAATCGGGGATGTATTTTATACATATCATCAATAACCAGGACCGCATCAATCTTCTGACCAACATAAATTATCAAATATTAAATTACTGCTTTAGTCTGTGAATTAGTAAAATTATGTAACTACATTTCTAAAACCCATTATTTAAAATTTCATCAAGTCATGTATCGTTTATCTACTAAAAACGTATGGTGGTTAGGTCCAAATTGAAGGTCGAATAGGAAAGGTTAGTTAAGGAGGGGGTTATACAGACATTTATTATTAATAATAATTAAACTAAAAATCTGCATTTAAAATAGCGTATTTAAAAAACATTTGGTATCTTTGTTATGACTGATGTATAGCATCAGTAATATTTTTTTAGTAGTTGTACATTATACGGCCATATCAATTCCAATCTTTTAGACCTTTATATACTTATTTGTTTCAACGACTAATATCAAATTTCTCTTTCAAAATAATAATTATTATTACTGTTGTTTCATTTTTTACTCCATGATTTCTGTGCATTCATTATCCACTTTTTACTTTCCGAACATGCACCATGTAAGGAAAGTATTGTAATCATGAAAAAATTCGACTTCGAGATATGAGTGTATTTACACGTTTTGAGGTCTCCTGAATTCATTTATGCTAGTTTTACGAGATGTATGTATGTATGTATGCATGTGTGTGTGTGTATGTGTGTTTGTGTGTATGTGAGTGAACACGATAGCTCCTAAACGGGACATTCGATTGAGTTCAAATCGGGTATATATGTTATAAACCACCGTCGCAAGACCGGTATTGATTTTGGTGTGTATAGCACTTATAGTTTTACTACAGGGCTAAGATAAAAATTTCTTTTACATTATGGCCTATGGGAGGAAATTCTTGAAAGTGCGCTATCGTTTAAACGATACATTCGATTAAGCTCAAATTGGGTATACATGTTATAAAACACCATCGTAAGACCGGTATTGATTTTGCTGTGTATAGGACTTATAGTTTTTCTACAGGGCTACAACGAAGATTTCTTTTACATTATGGCCAATGGAAGGAAATTCTTGAATGTGCTCTAGCGTTTAAACGGTACATTCGATTGAGCTCAAATTGGGTATACATGTAATAAATCACCATCGTAAGACCAGTATTGATTTTGATGAGTATAGGACTTATAGTTTTTCGACAGGTCTACGACAAAGATTTCTTTTACATTATGGCATATGAGGAGAAATTATTGAAAGTGTGGTGGCGTTTAAACGGCGCATTCGATTGAGCTTCAGTTTGGTATATTTGTTTGAAATATTCATCGATTAAAGTTTATTTAAATGCTTCGTAATGATCTCAATCGTAAGTTTTTGGAGAGTCGAGTGGCGTCCTTCTAGATTTTTAGATTGGGTAGCCGCATGGATTTGAATTCTTTTAGTGGCTTCGCTTGGAAATTTTTTCTTGCTGTCTTAACATCTGATGAATTGTATTTCTTCATTAGCGAAAAAATGTTCCAATGTGGATATATTAACTCTTGTTAAATCACAAGTACAACTTACATTCTGTACTTACATTCTGAAATTTTTGATATTTTTTTGTAATTGCTACAGGTGGTACTTCATGCGCGATGAAGCAATTACAAAAAAAATATTTCCTCTACTTGCTTCATAATAAAGGTTGTTGTTTTAAATACAAAGATTAAAAAACCACAACTTTTAGAAACAGCCTTCATGCACACTTGTTCAATAACAGTTACGACAGCTTGTTTAAATTTCCTTCTGATTATTTTTAAGTGCACAATTCTATTTATTTTTAAGTTAGAAAATACTATCAGAGATTTTTATGTTAATGATTTCGACGTGAAACTTTTAAGTGCAATAAACCTGATTTGAAAGATTAACACTGGTATTTTAAATGAACTGAATTCCAGAAAGATTTTTCTTTTTTTTTTTTTTTTTTTTTGACAAAATTTGATCAAGCTTCGCTTGAAAATTTTTTCTTGCTGTCTTATCATCTGATGAATTGTATTTCTTCATTAGGGAAAAAATGTTCCAATGTGGATAGATTAACTCTTGTTAAATCACAAGTACAACTTACATTCTGAAATTTTTGATATTTTTTTGTAATTGCTACAGGTGGTACTTCATGCGCGATGAAGCAATTACAAAAAAATTATTTCCTCTACTTGCTTCATAATAAAGGTTGTTGTTTTAAATACAAAGATTAAAAAAATTGATTTAAAAACCACAACTTTTAGAAACAGCCTTCATGCACACTTGTTCAATAACAGTTACGACAGCTTGTTTAAATTTCCTTCTGATTATTTTTAAGCGCACAATTCTATTTATTTTTAAGTTAGAAAATACTATCAGAGATTTTTATGTTAATGATTTCGACGTGAAACTTTTAAGTGCAATAAACCTGATTTGAAAGATTAACACTGGTATTTTAAATAAACTGAATTCCAGAAAGATTTTTTTTTTTTTTTTTTGACAAAGTTTGATCAAGAAAAGATTTTTATTTTGTTTTATTAGTAACTTTTGGATAATAGTAACTGCTAAAATTATATTTCGAATATGTGTGTTTGTTTTGCAAGTGCAAGTTTAGTTTAAAGAACACCATATATTCTTGATAAGCCATTCTAAAATTTATGTCACCCAGGAAAAGGAAATTGTATACAGGTTTGAAGGCGAAGTTGAAAAAAATGAGAAAATAATGACAAGAGGATATATTTGATTTTTGAATTACAGTAATATAAAAGGGGTAAGTACCCTGATGTGATTCTGATGTAGTTTATGTAGATGTACAGTCAGATCTAAAGATTTTAGTGACTTAAAATAGTTAATTAAATATAATAAACTAAAGCTTTTACAATAAAAGCTTAAATATTTTTCTTTATAAAAATAACTTTTCTTTATTGCAATTAAAATAATAAAAAAGTGAATTTCTACTGCAGCCGATAATTAAATATATACACATAATTCTGTATTTACTTATAACAGTAGAATAAAGTGTTTTTGTTTTTATAAACACTTTTATAAAAATCACAGACAGGCCCTTGCCGATTGAGCATTGGCAACTGCGACGGCCTGAAGATATTGGCCATTCGGTACTTATGTATTACCCTGCAGTAATTCCCGCCAATCTATTTTTTCATCAAATGCATTGGAAAAATTTGGCAATCATATTCTACATTATCAATAATTTCATGTGTCGGGGGTTTATCTTGGCGAAAAATCGCTCCTCTTGGCAGACCATCGGGATAATATGTAAGTACCGGCCATTCTCTTATGCGGGCACCAAATCAACGGCCAAAATTACCCCTAGTAAGGGACGGACGAGCTAACACCCAAGAACAAGCCGGGAATCGAGTCCGGACCCAATGCTTGATAGAATGGTTCTTTAGCCACTAAACCACTTGGGCGGACTTTTCACAAATAAATATACATATGGTATTCTCACAGTGATGTGAGGTAGTTATTCATTGATGTAGAAACAGTGAAAGAAATCAAAATACTCTTCAAATAAGTAATATATTCTAGATGTTTAAGATTTTTTTTTTTAATTTACTTTCTTTAAAAAGAAATGTATCAACTTTTGTTGCTCTTGTAAAAGCAAAGAAAACTATCCACAATTCGTGATAAAATAATTTTAAAAAATATGTGACCAGGACACTCAATTTCAATCACAAGCAATACGTAAAATACTGAGATATTTATATTGATATCAAAAAACTTTTTAAAAAATCAATTCAGTAAATTTATGCTTCATTATATATTGTAAAATGTATCTTTAAATGAATTTGGAAATATAGATTAATTTTTTAATTCGGAATTAATTTCCAAGTGAAATTTTTATATTTAAAGTTCAATAGTAAGCAAGATAAGACATGAACATGTTATGACTTACGGATGTAAAATCGAAACAGGTTTCGATGAAATTTTTATTTTAATCTTAGTTGCATATTATTACATTTTATTTCAGATTAATTTTAACCTTCTGTTTTTTTCTCTAGCAGAGTTATTTATTTATACATATAACACAGTTGCAGGTATTTACATAAATTATTTGACAAGCAATTAGGAAACAAATATGTAATTGTTTAAAATGTTTTAAATTAAGTATTCCAAAACAAAACCTTGCAAAGGTGTAGCTAGAAATAATTGAATTAATCATAAATCTTTTTTTTTTTTCAAAACGTAAAATCTCTTTTTAAAAATTTATTAAATTTATATAATTTTTACAGGAAAAAGTCTAATAATACAATGTAAATATTTCTACTAATGTCGTTATAAAACTTACCGTATCATTGTTACAATTAATTTTATTTATTGACTATGAAAACGACAATTTTTTATTTCATAACAATGAAGAAAGCTTTGGAAATTTTATGTGTAAGGTACCTTCACAATGATAAACATCATATCAATATAAAATATGGCTTGAGGGTGACTTTTATTACACCGAATTCACGAAAGAATTAAAACAATGGTAAGATCCATAAAAATATTCCGTTGCACTATTTTAATTGAATTTATAAAAAAAAATTGAATAGTTATTAAAGTCAAAAATTATAAGTATGCAATTTTGAAAAAATATATTTAAATTAATCTAATTAAAAATAAGTTATAACTACCAACTAGCACGAATAGATTAAAATCTTTATTTTTGATTTTAAAGTATAAGAACAAAGTAAAGTCTGGAAGACAGATCCTTGAAAAAATATTCAGAATTAAAACGGTTTGTATTATAATTCAAATTCCCTTTCGTGTATTATTTAGATAATGTCGAAAAGCTAGTATAAATTAAATAAATCCTTACAAATGTCACATAACAACATATGCATGCTTAAATAGTATGATAATCAAGAGTAGTGTTGTTAGAATTAAGATAATATCAGCAACATCGTTCAATATTTTTTATTACTAGGCATGCCTAACGGTTCTATTAAGTAAAATAATTTTTTTTAAGATTATTATGTATTCTTTTGAAAAAGCTTTAAATAAAAATCATATTTATTATAAATGTGCTTTAAAATATCAAGCTCGTAAATGGATAAATTTTATTTTAGGCACTCAAAAATCAAGTTTGATTACAATAAAGCTCCTAATATCACCACTTACTATTCTCACACTCTTTTTTTTGAGGAAGGATGAACCAGACTACCATACAAACATGTTATTTAACATGAAATATTGCTCTTAACTTACAAACAAGGAAAAAAAAAAACTGTAATCTCATTTACTTTATCCGTATTTTTAGTCGCATCAAAAGACTATTTTTTGCCCTTTCAGAGTTTAAAAAACATAATGTGAGGAAATGGGCGGGTGACGGTAAAACTTTTCTTGTGTACAACGTAAATGCCATGGAGACTGTATCCCCTTCCAGGATAGGCTAATTACTGATGAGCACAGTGAGATTAGGGAAGGAAGAGTTACGATAAAGCAAACGGGGAAACGATGACATGTTTCGAAAGGCTTATTGGCTGAAGAATTCAAGCAATAAGATTTGAATATTAAGTAGGATGATGCAAATCTGGTTAAATTTACGTAAAAGATTCGTTCTGCAGGCGCATATTCGTTGAAGTACTTTCGCGAAATCGCAGGAAGTAGTTTCTTTATATAATGTTTGAAAATTTATAGTGTATTCGGACAAATATTTTTAATGCTCATGACAATGATGAATATAATTATTTTATGACTATGTAATAATAACCCAGTAATTGTAATTTTTATGCAGTATAGTAGATCTTCATTAAATAAATATAAATATGTAGACATAAGATTGCACCAATAGATGTCATTTTGATTTGAAAAACTTCGTTATCAACTGAGCTTTTGTTGAAAATGGACAATTTAGAGAATTGATATTTTAAAATGATATTTTTATTTCGGCTATTTATCCATCAATGTCCCATTAATGTTTCCAAATTGTTTCTTTGTAACCTTAAAATGACTATAAGTACATTACTGTTTATTTTTTAATAGTTTATGTGGTAAATAAATTCCCTCGCAGACCCATTATAAACATTGTTGATCTCCATTTTACATCAGAACTCTTGAACGTTTTCTCTTAAATTTACATACAATCGAATCGAACTAACATTATTTTTATCCAATACTAATAAACATTGCAAATTACCACTATGCAACCACTGTTTTTTGAAGTGTACTGAAATATACTTAACATTATTTTTATTTAAATTCAAAATTCAATCACATCTTAGATACAGAAATTTACAGCAAGTAACTATATCAGCTTTTTAAAGAGTTCACTTTATCTATCTTTTTTAAAAAGAAAACAGTAGTACCTAATTAATGCATGCGATCATTCATTTGGCTATTCAGTTCACCTAACTTTAGCAATTAAATTAGTTCTTTGAACATGTTCAGACACTAAGAAAAGTATTTAAGTACTAAACACTTTTAACACGTGGAATCTGTGTCAAATATTTCGTCAAAAATATAAGTAGTCTCTCTGTCACCACTGCTTATTTAATTTGAAATTCTATAAGTTTCTGAATGCAAGTAAAACTGCACCCATAATAATAATTGTAAGACTATAAATTCTTATGATTTTAACATGCTCGCGAATGTATTTAATGTGATAAATTGGTTGAAATTATTTTCCCTTGCATTTTATTAAGTGCAATTTTTTTTCAAGATCCTATCAAAATGTACGCACAGGCAAGACCATATATCGTATCAATATACAGTGTGTCCCAAATTAGTGGTAACGGGGTTTAATTCTTTATCTATTATAGATAATTGGGCAGTGTAAATTGAAAAAAAAAATTCAAAATGAGGTCGGAAATAAGACTTCGTTAAGAAAAAAGTTATCTCTTCAATTTTTAAAAAAATTACACATTTTTAAATTTGTATACAATCCCCGTATAAAATCATTCTCATTTAGTAATTGCCCCATACTCTAATGAGGTGATGTACCAAATTTGAGCGTTTCATCATAAACCGTTGCAGAGATATATTTGAAGAAAAATGATCGGGAACTATACATTATTTTGAATATAAACGTTTATTGCTAGAGTTGCAAAAAGATTTTCTTTCATAATTTCTGTACGACTCCTGAAATTCGATCATTCGAAGTGATTTTTTTCCCTTCTAGAGCCATTGAAAAGTGGTTTAAGTCTGCGTTACATTTATCTTCATATCTCTGACACTTTTTAAGGTATAGTCCTCAAATTTTGTACGTCACCTCATGGGTGTGTGGGGCACAATTTACTGATTGGAAATTGTTTGTACGGGGGTCGTATAGAAATATAAAATGTGTAACTTTTTGAAAAATGACGGGAAGTTTTTTTCCTAACGGAGCCTGATTTTGAACATTTTTAAAAAATTTAATATGCCCACTTATCTCTAATAGATAAAGCATTATAACCCGTTACCACTTTTTGGGGTCACCCTGTATAAAGAAAACATATATATATATATATATATATATATATATATATATATATATATATATATATTTCACAAGCTTCAACTTACTCTTGTGTTAAAATTGTCTCTCAGAAAAAGGCTTGATGCCGACTTTTATGGTTACGAGCACTGTTAAAACCTGTATTAGATGATTGAAATATGTATTAACGACACATGTACAGTATTGAGATTCGTACTTAATTGCTATCACAACTTACGGAAAACATTCAAAGGGGCTTTAACCCAAGGCCATTTCAACATTGAATTCCGTTCTGAAGTTGTCAAGTTAAAACCTGCCTTGCATGAGCCGTTACAGAAAATCTTTAAAAATTATTATATGACGCACAAGCATAGATGATGCACCCACTTATTTATAATTTTTGTTGAAAACAAATTTAGAATTTTAAGTAACCTTTAGAAAAGCACTTAAGAAAACTAACTACACGACAGCATCGAAGCAGCTATTAAACCAGAACTCATTAGTTTATCGAATATTGCTTCAGATTGCTTTATACATCGGCTTTATTCTCCAACTGCAAAATTCACCGTAAATGCATTATATATCCAGCCAGTTAATGAACGGCGCTAATGTGCTGTGTAAAATATGAACATGACGCTTTATAAACAAATGGCATTCCATATATTACACTAATCAAGCCGAATCTCTTCTAATGGAGCGTTAAAAAAGGAAGACAGTAAGCGCCAACAACAAACTAACCTTATCATCGTGACTTATTCTAACTTAGCACTACCCTTCGAGCAATGGAAAGATGAGTCTAATGATCTCCAGGAGAAAATCATACTTTAATTTAACTGCGTTGTAAGAACCCGTCCTTAATGGTAATTCCCTGTTTTTTCTTTTCCCCTTTTTTTCCTTTTATTCCTTTCGGAGAAAGTAAGCAGTTATTGTTTTTCTGTTCGGACTTTTTTTTCCCTTATCCTTTCCCTGCCTCCTTCTTCTCATTTTTTAACGAGAAAATGCTTTAAAAAAACGGGGGGGGGTGCGTATAAATTAAGGGAGGCGGAGTTAGGTATTTTTCTGCTCCTGGAGTATCGAATTATCCGAATGCTTTAGGGATTAAAACTTCCTGCAGCATCTAATTGGTGCTGGATAAAAGAGGGTTTAGAAAAAGAACAGAGTGAAGGGGAAGATAAAGTAAATGAAAATTTGACGGCAGAAACAGGGAAGGCTAATTCCCCGGAGATAATAGGTAGTATTTTAAATGTGCAGCAGCATTTGGAATTTGGAAAAAAAAAGCAGTACAGTATGTTCGTTGTTAGTTCTAGATAAATAAAAGATTACTTTATTTGTTTTTGTTTTTTCCCCTCAGTTTGAGCTGTTAAATTTATACGAATATAGAGTAAACGGCTTTCACGAAATTTATTTTTGTAGAATGGGGATGGGTGGTGGTTTTGTCAGTTTTTTTCTTTCGCTTCTTGATGTATTGTATTCGTTTAATTTTTTGAATAAATTATTAGCGTATTAGTGGATCTTCAAATCTCTCAATATTTAGATACGTTTATATGCTCAAAAATGTAAGCAAGTTGTATAACGATATTTCGCTGAACTTTATAAAGATACACCCACTCAAAAAATATTCTAGTCTAAATCAAATTTCTTAATTTAGTTTTGTGAAAAACTAAATTAAGAAACAATTGACAAAACTAATCAGTGTTTGGATAGGAATACAATGCGACAGAGATATTAAAAATTATAATTATGCGTAAAATGATTCATTTTTTTTACAAAAAACTATAGTTAAACATGAAACTAACATAGGAAAATTTGAGATCTGCTGCCATGTTTTTTTGAGAAGGTGCATAATGACTTAAAGTAAGTGTTTTTTAATAAATAAGGATAAATACCTCCGCTAGCACGTATATATAAATATAATACAATGTAATTATATGCGTTATTGAGGCCCTGATTAACGCAAGGGCACTTAGGGCACATGCTTTCGGCAAACAAGCACTAATAGACCCCAAAAGACTGAGTTTAAAGCTATTTACAGTGCCGCAAAACTTGAGCCAGCTATATACAGGAGCATAAAATTTGAAAAGTCCCCTGGGCACAAAAATATTATAATCAATAACGTCGTTATTGACAGCACGTGTTATCTGTGCGTGTACCCTTTTTGCTTAACTTCGTAAAAATATAACAGGTGCTGTCAATAACATAGATAGTACCATTTTTAACAAAGTGTGGCAGGAACTGGACTATGATATTGACGTATAATGTGTGACTAAGGGTTCACACACAGAGCACTTATAAGGTATGTCAATGAAACATTAATTTTTTTTGAATTCTCATTGTCCTTTTTTATGTTGTATCTGCAATAGATTTCACTACGCTTCAAAACTCCAAAGGGTATAACTAATAAACATGCGTATATAAAGTTGTATAACTGGTTCAAGAAAACAAGTATTAAGAGTTTCAAAGTCGATTATAATCAAATAAAAATTTATAAGTATGATTATGAAACAAAAAAATATGGGTTGTTAAAAATTCGTTGCTTTTAACATCTTGAAGATTAGAATTTATATTATATTTTTTATTTCTATTTTGAAGTTAAGAGTTACAAAGTAATAAGGTATTAATTTTAAATTCTAACAAAAATAAATATTTGTCAGAAAAAGAAACTATACTTAATTAATCTACTTTTCGCAATATCGACTTCTTTATTTCAGCGAATGTTAGTCATTTTTCATATTTTTATCAGTTTATTCATCTTTTTACTGCTTTTAAACATTAAAAATAAACATTTTTCTACAAATACTTCACAAATTAAAACATTTAGGGAAACGCTAATGACATTATAATGCCTACTTGATATACATTATAAATTTAAGCCATTAACAATAATTTTACAAACAAATTCCGCTTATATTTTATTAATGGAAACCTATAATTTTAAATCCCCTTTACTTTCGTTTAATACAATTTTAAGTCACACATATATAATATAAGTTTCGAACTAAAATAAACATGCATGCTTTTGAATTTTACTCGGATTAGTACCTTGAACCTGTATATAAATAACACGCAATTTTAAAAATATCCATACCTTCACACATTTAAATTCCCAGTTCTAAAATAATCTTATCTAATGCACGGAGTTTTCAAATGTCGATGTAAATCGCACTCATTCCGCGATCCTAATCTTTACAAAAGCGCGTATCGTTTTTCAAAGATAACACGATGCTGAACCTCTGGTGATCGATTTTGAATTAGCCTACTTTATTCCTTTTAATACTTATCAATCACACTGCATTATCTTAGCGTAGGAGCCTCTTAAGCCCCTTGTGTAACCTCTCTTGCGCCCTGCCTTCAATATCTCATCACGATCTAATTGGTAAGAATTCACTACCAATTTTAAGCCCTCGGTAGGGATGTGAGTGGAGGAAATATTATACCCCACGTACTGAAACAGAGTCATATCTCCTTTGTTAAATTTCTCTTTTCGAGTCACTTAGAAAAAGTTTATGTACTGAAATAAGAGACGAAGAGGAAAGGGAAGTACGGGGTTTCAGCAGTCAGTTTACTCAGCTTTATTTACTCAGCTTACCCGGGTGTCGTAAAATTAATTTCAGGGATTTTTTTTTTAAATCTTAATCTTTCAGATATATTTATGTCACATAAAATATGACACTCAAAATTATAATTGAAATTTCCTATTCGTCGACCTATGTGTGTAAATTTCCAAAGGAGGCATGGCAAGCAACTTTAAATCCATGTGAAAGTAATAGTTTCTGTGTAGTTCTAGAAACATACTTTTCTCCTCATCTGTGACATACTTTGCTATCACTTCTAATTCAATAACAAAAAAAAATGGTTTATAATTTGGATAAGGGAGGAAATTAGTTGCAGGAAGTATACCACTTGTCCAATCACGTTCAATAATGAAGAAGAGGTTGATAAAACGTAAAAGTATGTTTGCTCAAAAAAAAAAAAAAAACTAAATAAAAAAAGTATAATTATATTTAATTATTTTTCGCTGTGTCAGTCCAAAAGATTATCACAGTTTAAAAGCAATGATTTGAGAAACATTTCTCTATCTGTTCTGCAAAATATAAAAGCATTAAAAATCTCAATTTCTAGTTTCATTTTTTGTTCCTTGTTCCTATTTGAATTTTATAACAACCAGTTTCAAATTTTAGACAGAAATTACATTTACATTCTTTTCCACACCACTATTACTATGGTTAAATAATTGAAATTCAAAGCACTTTAACTGATTGTTTAAGCTAATAATTTATTTCTTTTGAATAAAATGAAATTTTACTTCTGATCTGAAAAGTTCTGTGTTCTAAAGTATATTGTAAATGTCGTTAGAAAATAGCTGTTTTTTGCCAAATAAAGCACCATATTTTCAAAGAAACGTTATATTTATGTTTCTTTGTTATATTAATGAATTTCTAAAGGACAAATTAAAGAGACAAATCAGATTAATTATAGACAAATTAATTTAAAGGGCAAATTAATTATACAGATAACACAGCATGAGTATAATTATATTATAGATGCAGAACAGTTTGTATTATTTATCAGATATTTTAGAATTATTTTTTAACAGAAGTATGAAGCATTACAGCTAATTATAAATTATTTATATTAAAGGGATACATTAAAAAATGATACTGATTACTGATTCGATAAAATTGCAGAAAACACTTACAATTAATCTTACTGAAATTTAAATTTATCTCTATTAGTTCAGAAATGAAGAAATAATTCACGAAATAAATTGTCAAAAAATATGTCAGATATCGTGCCAATTTATATTTAAGATATTTAGATTACATTCGTAATTCTTTTATGCGTAATAGTATAAATTTTGAAAAAAATACAAAAAAAAAACATGAGTATATGGAATTATAATTCAAGGATTAAACTCTTCATGTAATATTTATAAATTCTGAGACATCACAATTATCTAACCTAAAGGTTTTATAGTGGCTTACATGTAACATTTGTTTTTTCTAGGATATTAATCATTTTGTTTCTTTTATAAGAGTCTTAAGACTATGAAATTAAACAAAGATTTGATGACTATTTTCACTAAGCCGTATAAATCTTATTAAATATTTATAAGATGGGAAGAATACATTTTTATATATCTAGCTATTTAAGTAGTGACTTCAGAAATGAGGTTTTTATAATATAGTGTTCTAATATAAAATATAATATTCTTTTTCTTTTGAAGTACACAAGAGACTATTCCCTCTTTCACCTTCAGTGAATTAAAAAACCAGAAAATTTTAATTACTTTTGAAATTAAACATTTTTATGCATCTTACTGTAAGATTCATTACCTCTAAAGAATTACATTTAAAAATATATTTCTAAGAATTTCAAAATAATAACAGATTTATTTGTTATAATTAGTCAAGACTTATAAGTGGTTGCCATTGCTGTTGCAATGGTTCGCCGGTTATCGAATTTTAGAAATTAAGATTTAAATTTAAAGATAATTGTTAAATATTAATAAATTCTTTATATTATCACCTGGAAAATATCGTATCAAACTTTTTTACCCCTATGGGTTTGCATTCCTTGTAATAACCACTGTGGTGTATTAATAGTATGAATAAATGTAGGGGAGGATTAAATTCAAAAGAATAGTTTTTAAAAAAAACAATCTGAATTCCAACAATAAGAGATGCATTTTAGCCTAAAAATATGATCATTTTACATTACTGTTTTCCATCGATACATGGTAATCACAAGCACTCACGTGAAATTTGAGGTTGTAAGAACAGTGTATAAGTGAGGTTGTAATAAAAAGTCGCTATAAGTAAGTTGCAATAGCGCTAAAGTCTGGACATCTGTAAGAGGATTTAAAAAAAAAAAGACGTCAGTATAAGCGATCACATTGTAAAAAAGACAGTAGCCAGGTTAAAGCTGGTTGCCCAAGCTGACGTGAAATTATATTCGACGGAATATAAGACAACAGTTATAAAACTTGTTATGCAATATATCAGTAACCAAATTAATAATTAATAATCAATTAAAAATCACAAAATTCTGAAATATAATTTTTCTGTTTCGTTATTTTGCGTTTGATTAATCAGATGTGGTGGATTTTGAAATGGGAGTGTCGAGAAATTAAATATATACTGTACAGGGTTATTCGCTACCTGCCGGACAAACTTTCAGGGGGTCTAGGGGGTGCAGAGACGGTTTAGAATCCCAAAGCAATGCGGGGTCGGGAACGTCGTCGGCATGTGTCTGTTAATAATCATTTCAGAAGAAGTGATCAAGTGATAGTTAACTTTCCGACCATGGTTTTTCAAAAACTAATCTCCTTTCACGGACAGCACTTGATAAAAATTTTTATTTCAGGATTGTTTCTTTCATTACATTGATGAAACTATCCGAGGAAAGCCCGTTGTGTATGAAACTTGGTTAAGAAATTAGACGCATACTTCAACACTTCCTCCAAAGTGATTATTAACAGGTACATGAAGACAATGTTCCCGACTCCGCATTGCTGTGTGATTCTGAAACGTCTCTGTACCCCCTACACCCCCTGCAAGTTTGTCAGTCTGGTAGTAAATCGCCCTGTATATACAGGATGAATCTGAATTCTTGGACAATAAGAGGTGATAGGGCACATAATATGGAATCAGAATCGCAAAGCAATGTGGGGTCGGCAACATCGACTTCATGTAGCTGTTAATAATCACTTTGGAAAAGGGCTGAAACAAGAGTGCACTTTCCGAACATTGTTCGTCAGAAAATAACACATTTTTCTCCGAAAACATTAAGATTTAAATTTAATTAACTAAATATTAATCACTAATATTTAAAAAATTCTATTTTATTTCATGGATGAAATTTTTGGAAATGAGCCTATTGTTTATGAAACCTGGTTAAGAAATTAGACGAACACTTCAATACTTTTCACAAAGTGATTATTACCGGGTAAGTGAAAACTGCGTGTTTGACCCCACATTGCTATGTGATTCTGATTCCGTATTATGTGCCCTATTACTCCTTAAAGTTTTGCCCAACAGTTTAGATTCACTCTGTATAAATATATTCCAAATTGGAGGAAAAAACATCTGCGAGGGGTAGGTCACTGCAATACGGTTCAGAATTACTTAGCGATGT
The DNA here is from genome assembly GCA_038373885.1 of Cheiracanthium punctorium. Lineage (NCBI taxonomy): Eukaryota > Metazoa > Arthropoda > Arachnida > Araneae > Cheiracanthiidae > Cheiracanthium > Cheiracanthium punctorium. Next base: position 1,184,422 of record JAWZYV010011764.1, read on the forward strand.
TTGCCGTAAACCATAGGTTCCCAACCTTTTTTGAACTGGTGCCCCCTCTTCTTGTGAATATTTCAATACCGCCCCCTCTCACTCCAGAGAAACAAGGGCGTACCTAATGCATGGTGAAAACAAGAATTAAATTAAAAAAAAATTACTAATAGATAGAAATATTGCTGGAATTGAAACGCTGAATTTCTTCTACATTTAAAAAAGAGGAATAAAAGTTTTTGCTTAACTGTTATAAGGACAGGCAGGGGTTTTAAAGGTACGAAGTAATAGATAATAAACTATTGCTTTCTAAATAAATAAATTGACAGTTTCAGAGAATAATCAAAACGCATACTTAATTATATTAAAAAGTATTTTTATTAAAATATTGTCAGCGTAATTTTTAAGTCGTTTTTAGAATATCTTTGGTTAATCTCACGCCCCTGCTCCGCGCCATATCCATTTTCTCTGGGTCTTTTACCGTCCCCCTGAAAGCCTCAAACGCCCACAAGGGGGCGTTATCGCCCACGTTGGGAACCTATGCCGTAAACGCTGTCTTCATGAACCTGTTAATAATCACTTTAGAAGTGTGCAAGTTATAGTGAACTTTAATACTACAGCTTTTTCAAATAACTAATGCACCTTTTACAGGTCATTCGATAAAAATTGTTAATTCAGAATATCTTTTTATTCATTAAATTGATGAAATTGTCGTAGGACCCAATGTTTGCCCAAAACTTGGTCAAGAAATTAGACCCTCACTATAAAACTTCTTCCGAAGTGATTATTAACAGTGCATGAAGACGATGTTTCTGACCTTACATTGCTATGGTTTTGAAGCGTCTTGGTGTATCCTAATCCTTCCAAAAAGTTTGTCCTTCTAATTTTGAACCGAAATTAGACCTAAGTTAGACCAAAATTAGACATTTTGACCCCAATCTGCATACTTTAATTCAGGGATATTCCGTTTCCAAATGAATATTTTTATGCCACAGTATTTATGATAGTGCTTTCCATACACTATCTAGTCGATTACAAAGCTTTCAGTGATTAAAACCTGGTTTCGATTTCACCAATACCTGTGTAGGGGTAAATAGTATTATTTCTTTTTGCTTAGATGAAAAGTAGGTAAAATTGGATACTTATTGAAAATCTCGGCCTGAAATTATTTCTACCAATAACTTATGACGATTTTTCAAGAACTTATGGAGCAATGAGGTTATAGTATTCGTTTACTACTGATATTTTATGCTAAGAACTCAAATTGAACATTGTAGCACCCATGTCGCCAATTGCTACATAGCAACAGCAAAAAGAAATATATTTTTGTCGTTAAAAGTGATCCTATTGCAAAATGATTGTGGAAAATACATTAAAAGTCATTAATTAGCGTTTATATTTTTGAACATATCGTTAAATGAAAGCTTACTGGAAAAGCATCAGCATTTAAGCAAAGAAGATTTGTTTGCCGTTATAAGCGAGTTGTTATTGTAAAAGAATTCATCATTGCTTCATTTAGCATAAAGATATGAATTCAAGAAGATGGCATTATAGCTATCTTCAGATTTGGACGAAATGAAGTAACTTTGTTGGTCTAAGTATGGCGGATCATTTTGTTGGTTTCTTTTTAAATAACAGTGAAGGATGCATGATTTAATGGATTAAAAAGTAAAGATGCACAATTATATGTCGCAATAGTTCTAAATACACAATCTCAGCATTCTACAATTAAAAGTTTTAACAATTATGAAAAATACGTAATTATTCTTGGCGCCAACATTGGCGACATTACTTCTTTAAAATTTCAACTGTCACTATAGAATAACACAGTCACATTGCAATGTGTTCTAAGCAATATGGCGGATCGATTACAGTTTCTGGTTCACTATCAGATAGCTAATGTCGCTTCTTTGTATTCGTATCTCTGTGCCATTTAGAAGCGTACATAAATACATGAAACTAATTAAAAGCACTCAAATTATTATCAAAATACTGTTTCTACACCATATACATGCATATGTTTGTGTTTACATACATACATGCATACATACATACATACATACATACATATATATATATATATATATATATATATATATATATATATATATATATATATATATATATACATAATCAGTATTTCTTCCGTTCCTTAATTTCATGCTGTTCCAAAGGTAGACAAAAACAATCCCTCTTGTATACAAAGAACTGCTCTTAGATATAAGTGACGTAACATTAAATTTCCTCCTAAAGGGAGCAGTATAGAAGTTGAGTAAAAAGAAAAGGAAAAATATATGATGAATAATTCAAGTTTTGTTTGAGAAAAACAATTCTTCTCCCAACGTTTTAAGATAGTTTTATCTCTGAATTTCTGAATTGTTCGTTCACTTTCATTCAGCCAGAGTGTTCTAGAGTAGTATCTCAGATTATTAGTTTCATGGCAAGTTATTATTATTTTAAATTTTTGTATGTTTTTATCTTTGTTATTGTTATTTATGTGTATTTAAAAGAGTCTTCTCAAAGCAAAAATAAAATGGTAATACTTTCCTTTTTTATTTCAATATTGCATGCTACAAATTAGTCCACCCAAAACTTCTTTTAACATTCTTTAATTGATAATCATGCACAATGATATATTCTCTGCAATAGCAAATGAATTTGAGATTAATAACCGAGTGAAAAGTAATACTTTTTTACTGCTTTTTATGCTGAAGAAATACTAAAATATTTAATAACTTTAGAAACAGCATTTGAAAGCCAAATTCTATAAACAAGTACAGCATTACATGCTAAAGTTAATCACATGTAAGAAAGAGATATTTTAATAGAAATAATTTTAAGTAATCTGATTTTTATCAGTGATGTAATTCCTTAAATCTGTGATTTACTCGATTAAAGGATGTAACTACTTCATTTTTATTAAAAAATGATTGAATGCCTTGTTAGTTTTGAATGTATATTTCTTCAACTGTTATTGTTCATTGGAGACACGTAGTTTGTTCTTAATATTCGAAACAAGTGCCAATGGATTATACATTTCCCGTGCTTTTCCTTGATTATCTTCTTATTCATTTTTGTTATATGTAAGGGCAAACATAATTATGGTTGGCTATGGACGCATAACTATAATTCTCTACAGATAACATTAGATGTACTTAAAGTTGAAGATGTATGGCAATAGATATCTATTGTGAATATAAAACAAAAGACAAATTTTAAAGCAGAAAGACTTTGCATACTTCGAACTCCCAAAAGTATTACGATAATTACCAGCCATTAAATGAAAAAAAAAAAAAAGCTGTAGCTGAAATTTCCTTTTAATAAAATCTCGTCATACAATCAAATAGATATATTTTGGAAAATTAAGTTTAAGTTCATTTCATTTTCAGGACTTTCTTCAAAAAATGACGTACCAAATTAGTTTGATTGTTTAGCAGTTACTTAAGTAACAGTTCGATGATCTTCATCACTGAAATTTCAGCATCTACTGAAATTAAATTACACTCCCTTAAATTTTTCTAAATGATGTAGAGTAATTCGTATAGAGGATAAAAAGCAGTTTATTGAAATGATGAGAATGTGAGCAGAATTTTGTATTCATCAAAACTTGTTATGCGTATTTTATAATCATGTTTTCCAAGGTGGTTTACTGTTAATCTCTGTTAACTGTAAACTTGGATTATGCATAAGAGTAATAAATAAAATTGTTATCAGTACTCAATACGTAATAATAAATACTGATTTATTTAAATATTACTACTGAATCAACAGCCAAAATAAACTTTAATTCCTCTTAAAAATAAATTTGTTGATGACTGAACTACATAAATACTTGTTTCTGTGATTAAAATACATGTTTGAAGAAGATTTTGAATTTTCAAAAAAGACGTTATTTGAAGCACACAGTATTATTTTAAAAGAAGTTGGAAATAATTTATCGTTGAAATAAATAATTTTGCATTAAGATAAATTTAAAAAATATTGTAATTTTAATTGCTTTTTGTAAAATTTTAAGACTATTTAAGGGTCCCATTAAATATGCGAAAATTTGAAACTACATTCAAATGTGTAAATTTGATCTAATACATTTTTCTTTTCGCATCATATAAATACTTAACAATATTCTAAGAATTTAAGTACAGTGGACATATATTGTAATACTTATTCAAGACATCCAAAATACCACTTTAACATTCTGTGTGAAAACCGATATTAGTTCAACCACGATCATTTACTAATATCACGAGAAATCAATTGTCAGATATTTCTGTCAGGTCAGAAGAGCACCTCCCATTCTTTCACCTTACCTAACATTTCCTTTTTTTTATAAAAATATCATTACCCGTCCACTTCTTGAATAACTAAACAGACACTGCTCACCTATTCCTCTTCTGTTGGCTCTTTATACAAATCAGACACGTAACCTACAGATTTTATGGGATATCACGGATTATAAAAGAATATGAAAAAACACCACGATGTGTATAATCAGAAATAAAATATGATTAATGAATCATCTCCTACTATGAATAAAACATTTTTTTTCAAAGTATCCAGTAGAGTGGCGCGTAGTATCTAGTTCTTAATTCTTTATCGTCGCTACATTTCAACCCAACTCTTAATATTCAGATTACTGCCCATTTCCCTGGTAGCCCTAAAGATTTCATTCAGATTAAATTCTTTCTTCCCAAAACACGTGACACGAGAATTAACGATTACGGCCTTATTTCGTATGCAAGAGGGGAACTAAATTTAAGAAAGATGAATGCTGGTTCCTGCACAGATTCTGCATTCCCGTTATATAAATGTTAGTACAGGAATACATGCCATGTCTAAAAGACAGCCATGAAAATTGCACTGGTTTTCCTAGAATTCAGATACAATATTAATTCTGTTTTATTATTTAAGTATATGCTGTCTTAAATTACTTACATGCTCCAATTAAGTAAGAGAATATTATTACCATATAAGCAGGATGTATGACATGAAGACTTCGCTTATAATTTTTTTATCAACTTATATAACGTAACTCATGTATATTTCATGCGACTTTTTATCTCAGTTTTTTTCCATACGACATCAATTATAAAATGATTATATTTCAGTAATTTGCATGACTACTTTTACAGAACTAAGAGAAAAGAATTTTACTTTTCTCTATAAAATATTATTACATGAAATAGCTAAGTGATAAATACGCACACAATCATCAGTGTTCCTGAATTTTAATCCAACTAAACAATGCTTCCTGCATTAATGACGATGATGATGATTGACGAAGTTTTTATTCAATTAGATAGCGTTGCGAAATTTAGTTGAATAGGCTAGAAAAATATGTTGAGAAATTTAGTTCACACGAAAACAGCATTTTGTTCGCTTTAGTAGGTACGCATTATACTTGTAAATCTACGAGTAAACGTGCAAAGAAAATTGATGATTTTTTTAATTGCAAATAGCCGAGTCAGAAGCCTACTGGAAGCTTGACCACTGCTAGTGCGATAGATTTTGGTCATTTTATTAAGGGGAAGCCTATTAGGCAGACCAACTTGCCCCCTATGAGCAGTGTCCTAATTTTGAACCAATTCCAGATGAGAGACCTAGCATCTGAAATCGGCACCCGCAGAGGTGTTGTTTGAACATGAAAGCCATTGGAGCCACGTGCATATTTTACGTGCCCCTACTCCCATCAACGTACACGGTTTCACATAAGTGCAGGCGAGAGAAATTTCATCCTCCCAAGCAGTGGTCAAGCGGATCTTCGCTTTCCGCATTCTTACGGGAATGGAGCTTAGCGGTTAGGCCACTACGGGACAAAAAACTAAGGATGGTTATCCAAACCATTTTTCTCAAAATTAGTAAAAGCTTAGTAAATCGAAAAGTCATCATTTTTTCCTTTTTCGCTATCAGTTGGCATATGGAACAAAATAATGCAATCTTTGCATACATTTTTAAATCTAAAACACTGGACTCCCATGTTCCAAAAATATCTATTATATTGAACAATAAATAATGATTCTACCAACAAGTGAGAGTACGTTGGAATTAAAATGACTGCTGATAGCTGTAAACAAAATCTAGATTGATTTGCACTGAACATTATCGACTCATTGTTTCATTGTAATTTAAACTCATACTTGATTTTTTGCATATCGAAACAATATGCAGCTAGTGCATAATTCTAAGTTAACATTATTCAGCTTTCACATTTGAGAAATTATATTTATTTAAATTATTATAATTATAGAAGTCAAGAAAAATATACAGGTGCTGTGAGAGTAAAAAATACATATACTTCAGGTGGTTCTTATGTGGTATTTTTCGAACCTCTAACAATTTATTACAGTTATTTTATCTTATTGTTTTGAAGAGTAGATTCAACTTACGTAAAATTTATATACGTACTTCTAAATAAAAAATTCCCCTTTACCTACCTCTCTTAGCTAAAGACAGAGTTCGCTCTTAAAATTTGTAAAATACGGATCTATTCATCAGAATTATCGCATTTAAACTTTTTAAAATGTCCGATTATGACAAGATGAGCACTGTGTAAGAAAAATTGTATCCGAATTTATTATGAAAAAGAGCTTTTTAAATATTATTTTACAGAGCACATATCAAAGTGTATTTTGCGCTGTGTATATGGTACTTGTACAATTTTTTAAATAAGAACATCAAATTTTTATCACGAACATTTTGACATAATGTTCAAATGAAATTAGAAATATATGAAGTTTTGTGGAATACAAAAACCATGTCTATATGTGTGCAAAAATGTAAATTGTAGATTTAAATTTTGTAACTAATGTGAAGTTTTAACTTAAAATTATTAAGATATAAATGTATTTGTTTCAGCATGTTAGTTTTAATTTTATGTTTAGTTTAATGAACTAAATAAGTGTATTCAGAATGAAAGTAAACTTTCAAATATGGTTTAACAATATTGAATTCAGAAAGTTCTGTGTTTAGAAAAGTGGAAATTATTGATTTGCATACAGTGGTGACAACAATACCTGAACACACCTTTGTTGCCTATTTTTTGTGGTTGACTTAATTTTTAGTTATCAAAATTCAAACTATCTAAACTATTGTTAGTTGTATTAACTTTATGACCTTAGTGATTATTATCTTAGCTAAATTATTTTTTCATGGCAATTTCAAATTCGTTACTAGTTAATTAATGCTGTATTTTCCGTAATAAATCTGTCTGAACACAGGAATATTTAGTAATCACAGAATAATCTGACATATAATGACATAATATATATAGTAGAATAACACAAAAATTTGCATATTCGGTACATGTAATATGCATTTTTAGAACTTGCATTGCTGTTAATTGTTCCAGCATCAATATTTTATGGGTCAGCCTCTTGCTTTAGCACAAGAAGTTCTTTTGTGACAATACGGTTAAAAAATATTGAAGTTTCAATTAACTAGTTATTCTTATCGACAATAGTTAGGACAGTTCGAATCACAATTTCATAATGAAAATTTATCTCAGTTTGTTAAGGACTTTTTAACACACCATGGTAATTATATCATAGTACTTGGCATATAATTTTATTTTATTTATTTATTTTCCTTCCATTTAAATCTGGAAATTTATCAAAATGTTCTACAATTTTTAACATTTAAGAATTAAAAGGACTTTAAAAAAATACTGATAGAACATTTTATGTGTTAACTGTTTTAAACTATTCCTTCTAGTTTTCCTTTCTAAAAATATTTAGAACAATTAATTACAAAAATGGAGTTTTTCTAAAAAATATTACTGAAATTAAAAAGAAATTAGATAAAAGCAAACATGATACTAAATTTTTAGTTGTTCTATAAGATGTGATGGGTTCTGAAAATTACAAAAAATTACTTTAAGATATACAAATATTATTACTTTTCGGTTAAAGTAAGCAGTGCTGATTCAAATGAAAGACAAATTACAAAATTTCCTATCCCACGTAAGAATTTTTAAAAAAGAAATAAAAGCAATCATCAATAGAAAGATTATGTTAAATTCGTTTGAAAACCTTAAAGCCCATCACTCTCTCTATATAATTCCATGCCTAATTTATTATTCATGAAAATGTACCGAAATAGAAAACTCTTAATGATTTGTTTAATTAAATAAAATATTTAGTTCAAATATCACGTTTACGTATGAATACGCTTCATTGGAAATCAATTTTCAGATAATTTCGTTCTAAATTTAAATTCTCTTAAATCCAAACATATTCAATGCTTATTCTTCAGCATTTCATTTCCAGAAAATTGAAAATATATTTAAGTTTATAATTTACAATAATTCAATTAAAAAATTTTATTTTGCATTTTTTTAAATATTGGATATTTATTTTAGATGTTGCATTGGGAGGTTTCGAACTATGAAAATTGCAAGTATTTATTCAACTAATACAAGAAATATTATACCGAATAAAATTTGAGAATATTCTTACTAAATTTTGGAGTGATCTGCTCTTCATGGCTATAATTTAGTTTAAAATCGTTTCCTGTTGTCAAATAATTAAAATTTTCATTTTGTTGCATTTAAGTCTGTTTACTAGAACTAGTAAGGCAAGGACCTTTAAGTCTCCTGTTGAATAACATAGAGTTGGCTGTTTCTCGAGAACCATCTAAACAAACAGTTTATTGCTGAGCCTGGTTCAGTTTTAAATTTTTTGATATTTCGCCAAAAAATTGCCAAGCTTGGGTATTTGGCGCGAATTATTAATGAGGCCTGTAATGTTTGTTTTCCCAGCATAGAACTGCCATTACACATTCGAATGACAGGAAACGTCTCGAAATTGCTACTAAACGAAACACTCAAAAAGTTTCAGAACTAACGAGCGAGGGTATACAAGAAGGGCAGTTCGAGCCCAATTCAGTCAGTTGTGAGTTATCGAGTGCAGAGATCACGTTAGTTTTGATGAGAGCTGTCGAGTTCTGCTTCATTGAATTGCGATATTATAAGCGATAATCTCTCGTTTGTTTTGAGAAGGCTGTTTATGAAATATTGTATACTGAGGAGCAGTTGAGCGTTCTGTCTCTGCGATCAACTATCTGATGTAAATCGGGTTCTGCTTGTGATTTCTTGTGAAAGGTGTACTGAAGATTCTTCGAGTTTCTAAAAAGAATAAAATTTGTGCTTTTTCCTGAAAATTCGACTAGTTATTGTAACTCTCTACGAATACCCGAATGTCCAGTTTGCTAACCAAACTATTCAGAAAAGTATCTGAATCGGTATTTCAATGCTGGGTACAAACGAAAAGTTGACACTGAAATTTTGAACTTTGTTAAACTATAATTATATGATTTATTTCAATATGACAAACACGTAGGAATAAATGAAACATTCAACTTTGTTTTACAATTTTTAAAAAAATTTTACAACGATTAAAACGTACTTTTATAAAATATTAAGCATTACACGCTTAAAACATTTACATACTTGTGAGTTATATTGTTCTCTAAAAGGAAAAGCCAATACAAAGCGCGACTAGGGAAATATGAGCATGCAAATGCGTTTTATAATTCATCAAATTAAAGAACTGCTGTTTAATAGAAATTGTAGTAATATATTTCACATTAAAAGAAATCGATTTGAAAAAATCTTTATAGCAACAATTTTCTGTCAGCTGATATGAGTTAATGGTGACCAACATTCTATCGCTTTGTGATCGACCCGTAATTCGATCACAAAGCTAGTTAATCGATCTCTAGCTATGTCTTAACTTTAAAACTGAATAGTCTATATAATAACCGAGGAAAATATAATCACTGGATAGCGATATTATAACTAGAGTTGCATGACATCGGGAAAAGTCTAGCACGACACATTTTAAAAACAAGTACCAGAACTTACTTACATAAAATGTAGCCATCCTAATATGAACATAGGTGTTCAAAATTTATCTTACAAACATAAAAAGTGAGATTTTTTGAGAAAAATCTGCTGAATGCTTGGGAATTGGGTAGCGGAGACGTTTGCACGTTTTCCAACTCGCATTCGTTTTGAAATAAGCCTTTATGTGACACCAAGGAGTGGACTATCTGAAGTAACGACACACTACAGATCATATACGAAAGTTTCAGTTCACTAGTTGCTTTCAAATTGTCGGAAAAAGCTATTTTCTGCATTTTCTGATAGTAATATACTTTCAGAACTCTATTCGAACTTAAAATAAACACACTAGTATTAAACTTACTGTTTTGTTATTCCTTGTACTAAAAAGTGTTTCTCTTCACTACACTGCGCGTTTAATTTTCAAATAACGTACACCACTATTCGTCGACGTAGTATCAAATTTCCAATATGGAGACGGGACAGAATTTTTGAACTGCATACGGGACACTTATTCCAACACAAGTCTCATTCAAAAACGTAATTCTTTCCATCCTACAAAGAAATATGACGTGGGAAGGAAAATTAAAGTTAAAGGAAGTCAGCTGCACTGCTGAATACAGCCGTTAAAAATCAGCATTTTATCAAAAAAGAGAAGAAGAGAAGAAACTGCAAAAGGAATTATATTAAAGAGGCGAGAAAAAACAAAAGCCAATCCTAGTCAGATAGCTGTTTGGTATTTATCCTCTCATGTAAAAAGCATTAAAACATCAAATCTAAAAGTGTCATGGTATGCTGTGTATAGCAAAAGGAAAGTGAGTGAAGTACACAAAATGCAAGAAATACCGCTTGAAGGCTGTACCAAAAGAGATATTATACCTTGTTTGCATTCATGATTCAGGCAGTCACATATTTTTTTTTTAAATCTGTCTTTATAAATTTGTTAAAAGACAGTTTTTTGTAAAATCGTTGTGTCGTTTTTTTCCCTTATCCAGTTTCTTTCGCATTACTCTGTGCATATTGTCTACAGTTATGACTTCTTAGTTTATAATATGAGATGAAATAACGATCAAGGTTTATATCTGTGTTTTACCATTTAAAGTTCGATCGGAAAATTTGCTCCTGCTCATTTTTGTTTTTCTTGAAGATTTGTCCCGCATACTGTGCGCATTTTCCAACTTAAGATGAACAGAAATATACTTTTACTTTTTTGAAAAGTAATTGCGCCAGTTTATAGACATAGGTATTACCTCAAAGACAAATATATTACCTTACTGTTTATCTCAAAATAGTTTAAAAAATGTAATAAAAATTTTAAAAATGAAAAGCTGGTCCCGGCCTCCCCTATACCAATCCTCCCCGCTTTAAAGCAGAAAGTGGCAAGAAACATATTTGCATACTAATTTAATGTAGGCTCGTATGCAAATGAAATATTATTCGTCAAAATAGGCTATGTCATCACTCTTTATTGCTTTCTCTAATAAGAGGTGTGGCTATCTCGTACAGCTATTACAAGCGTCACATTGAGCTTGCCTACGGCTGATGAGGCTATTGATCAAGTGGCAGTAATTCCCATTTTTTCCGTAAAGCACCGATATGAATGCCGGAATGGTCCTTGGAAAGAGTTGTCGACATGCAATGACTCTTCCTGGAGCATTCTGCAAGTGTTCCATGGGATTGAGGTCAAGTGACCCCGCGGTCGCACCATTCGGTGAATACTCCCTTCGTCGAGGTAATCGTGGATTTTGAACTTTGATTTTGTGTGCCACTGTACTTTCTAGCTACTTGTGAAGTGTAGCTAGAAAGTACAGTGGCGGAAAGTAGCGGAGTACTTGTAAGTACTCCGCTGAAATAATCAGAACCTCTATTACTTAAAAGTTTACTTTTTCCCCTCACAGCATTTTTTAAAGAGATTTAAACAAACTTCTACGTATATTATAGGTGAGAGTGCTGAAAAAGAATTTTGATCATTCCGGAAAAAAATAATAAAATAGGTGAATTTTCAATAAATAACATTGCAGCAATTAAAGATTTTAGGAGATAAAATTAATCCTTATTCCAATTACTTTAATAAAGCTCCTTTCATACCGTTAAATTCCGCATATGACTACTTTAAATAAAGGTTGTTCACAGATTTCTTTCTGATTAACAATAAATCTTTAGTATCAAAATTTCTAATTCAAAAGAGAAATTAGTATACTGAAATATTTGATGGCTATTTCAAACTTGATGTATTAACTTAAATAAACTTAAAAATAAATATAATATTTCAAGAACATATCGGAGTTTTTCAAAAACAATTTAATTATTTCCTGACATATTTTTTTCTACTGAACCAGTCCTACTAGAAATGTCAGCAAAGCAAAATGTGTCATTCAGATAAATTTTAGGATTAATTTGTAACTGTTATTTTAATTTTCCTCAAAAGCCTATGTTAAATTCTAACTCTACAGAAGTAAACAAAAATTACCTAAAGGATTGTTTGACACATTCCCATGAAAACTCAAATATCAAACTTTCTAATTTCAAGTTGTAGAAAAAGAAATATTTTTTAGAGACACAAAAACACATGCAGATTTCTTCTTACTGTTTAGATTTACAAGGTTCATAAAAAAAATCCAGAAGAAAAAGCAATGTTTGTGTTTATTTTGGCGAACACGAAATTACGTGGTTCTTATCGCTACGAAACAGCTGTGATTATTTCTTTTTTGCATGAAATTGTCTAACTTTTCAAAGTCCGTTTTATTCTTTGTCTAAATGATGAAAACAAAACATCTAGGATGGGTGGAAACATTGTCTGACATTGTCTTTACAATTTAAAATGTCCAATGCTTTATTTTTATTGCAGAATTCATTTCTTGTACAAAATATCAACTATGAATTTATCATGATTTAAATGTGTTTTCATCTCAAACTAGTACTTGGGATTCGATTTCCCGGTTCTTCTTCCAATTCAAATTCTGTTTCTAAATTATATTCATATTTTTATTCGATATTTATTATTAAGTCATTGATTATGATAGATAACTAATGTGTAAACGTGCAGGATTCTGGCCTATATGGTGGCTGTCGATCTAACAGTCTCGACTTTTGGGCAGTTGTCTCCAAATGTAACACGAATACGCTTTAGAACCCCTTACAATTCCTCCGCACATTCCTTTCAACTCCTAGTTAGATATACATCGTGTAGATTTGCTTAACACATGACATATAATAAGGTAATTAACTTTGTAATTTACAATGCAGCCAATTAGGGCTCCTCATTTTTACTATGAATTAAGCCCTGTATTAATTGATTCCCATTCAGTGCTTCTTATTATGATAAAACATAATGGCATATTATAACTCATAATGTGTTTAAGTGACTGAAAATGATTACTTTTTTTAATGTTTACAACTGACCATTATTATTCAAAGTTTATTTTCAAAAGGAGAAATAGATGTATACATATTTCGATATTAAGTAATTTTTCTTAAATTAATGTATTTTTACATAAAACTGATTTTAATAACAATCTATAGTTTTGTAAATAAGCATAAACTACATGTTTTAAGATTTGATAGATTTGCATAAGCCTTGAGTCGTGCAGAAAGTCATTTATTTACTCACGGCTTTTTCATAACACCCCCCCCAACCCAAAAAAAAATATTTCCTGGTGTGGATAATGCGCCAGTCATACAAGTGTACTTGTATGGCATATAATGCCATACAAGTCTCACAATGAGCCCACATAGTGTTAATGAGGGCGGTGATGTTTCAGTTTATGTTCACTCGAAGCAAAAACTGATTTGCTGCAGCAACCAAAATTTTAAGTTCAATTCTTGAATGTAGCGATGACGATAGTAGCATAGTAGTAGCAACAGATGTAGTAGCAGCTTTGAATTCATTTTTATTGAAACTGCAAGAAACGCCATGAATATCGATTAAAAAATCATCATCTAAGGTTAAAGTTAGCACCTTACTTCAAACACACTCATTAACATTTGAATACTTCGGCGATATGAATGAAACTATTCCTTAATAAGCGCAAAAATTAGAAAATAACTAAATTAAAAAGAATTATCTGACTATATGCAAGAACCATTAAGTTCAAAACAGCTGATATCGCCAACTGCTTAGGTCCTAAATATTATCTCTTATTATCGAGTTCAACACCTCCAGATTTACAAGTAACGAAAACTTGTAAATCTGGAGCTGTTGAAACTTATGATGAACTTTTGAGGTTATTAAAGGATAATTTATGCAAAAGAATAAATATTAAAAAAAAATAGCTTGTTAAATTTTTGTGTCGCAATTAGAAGCTAGAAACCAGGTGAGTCAATATTGATATATTTTACTGAGCACAAAATATTTTCAAAAGTGACGATTTCAAATCAAATCCTGACGACAAAAACTGTTCCATATCAATTTCAAATTGAATGCTTTGGGCACAGTTTATTCAAGGACTGCGGTATGCTGATATCAGGGAAAAAAAATTGCATCAGTTTGAGTAAACTTTTGACAAAACTTTCGACATTGCTTTAGCTATTGAAGCTTCAAAAACTGAAAAAAAAAACTGAAAAAAAAGCAATGCTCCATCAGCTAATGTAAATAATGTTAAATAATGTTTCAAAGTAAAGCCAACTCAAGAGTTTTATTTGTAATAATTGTAATTCAAATAATACATTGCAGACTCATGAAGTAATCAACAGTTAAAATCCAAAACTTTCAGTTAGAAAAAAACTCGGAGCAGGAAATATCTGTTTACGGTGTGGTAAAAGTAACCACAAAACGCAAGCATGCAGCGTCAAAAACAAGTTAAAATGTAAATTCTGTTTCAGAAAAACGGATTTTAGCACAGAGTAGAGGGCATGAAAAATAGATAAAAAAAAAGAGTTAGAAATAACAGGAAACATCCGCAGTTTGCAATTCAAGTGACTTTCACATAAAGCAAAATTTTGATGTATGGTTAAATTCAAAGGATAATAAAAATATATTATTTGCAAAAATGCAGTTCAATGGCGCCAAATTACGAAATATTGAGTGTGCCACCGTAAGTATTATGAATGTAGAGGAGCTCACATTTTTAAACATATCCCCCTCCCCTATTTTAAACACAAATGTATTTTTGCACAGTTAAATTGGATCAATTTTTAAACCATTTGGGCTTGTTATAATAAATGAATCTTATAAAGGGAATTATAGCAGTAAGGAATTAAATTTGTTGATTTAAATAAAAACGCGATGGCTAATTTGTGTGAACTACGTAATTCTACCGATGTAAAGGAAATCATAGTATATGGCAAACATAATTCGATTAATGAAAGAAAACGTAAATAGGTTTGTACAAAAGGTAGGTGTAATTCCTAATTATACTTTCACTTTAAAATTACGAAACGGTGCAAAGCCATGTTTTCAAAAACCCCGTTTGGTACATTAAGATTTAAGAACACAAGTTGATAGAGAGATTCATAGATTAGAGATGAAAATATTGTTTGGAAATGTTGATTATTCTGAATGGGATACGTCACTCGGTATAGTTTCAAAACCATACGGGACTGTAAGTATATGTGCTGATTACAAGGTCACTGTAAAAAGCAACTTCATGACACTAGACACCCGATTTCAAAAATGTAAGATATTTTTAGTAAATTACGGCGTCAATCGCATGATTAAACTCTGGCTATTTACAAAGCATACTTACATTAGGGTGGGCAAAAAAATCTCATTTTTTTATTTCGAAGTTGTAATAGCGCGGAAAACTTGCGAATTACATAAACAAAGAAAAGAAAAAAAATTATCAAAATCGGTTGCCATCTTCCGTTCGCGCATAGGCCTTAAAATTTGAAAAACTATGAAAAAAACTTGATTTTTTACGATTTTTTTTAAAATTTATTAGAGGTTTTTGTAATGTAATAGTTTGTAATTTCTTCAAACAGAGCCTAAAAACATTGTGTTTTAATTTTGTTTAGGTCTGTTGACATCTTCCGTTCGCGCATAGGTCCTAAAGATTGACAAAATATGAAAAAAAAATCATTTTTGGGATTATTTTCTTCATTTTTTAATTAGATGTTAACGTTTTGTAATATTTTGCAACGTTTTCAAACAGAGCCTAAAAATATTGTGTTTTAATTTTGTTTAGATTAGTAGATATCTTCCGGTCTCGCATAGGTCCTAAAATTTGCCAAAATATTAAAAATTTCACATTTTTACGAGTTTTTTTTCTATCTTTAATATATATTTTTTAACGTAATACTAGTTACATCATTTTTATTTTTGAACATAAGAACATGATGTTTTATTATAGTGTAAATAAATTAACAACTTCCGGTCGCCCAATGACCCCAATGCTATAGAAAAACAGTACCTGAAAGAAGATAGACATGACATGGTGGGTGATGACAGTAACAACGGGCATAGTACTTTTCAACTTGCACTATATTTAAAAAGCTCAAATATTACAGTATAGTTTTTAACAATAAACTTGCTTTTATAAAAACGAAGTCACTTTGAAGACTGATTTGAAGAATCAGATTGTATATAAGTGAAGAAAGCCCTTCATCTGAACTTCAAGAACTAGTTTTGTTTATATTGAAATCATACATGCCAATGTGGTTTACTATCAAAACACGTAAACACTTTACAGACGGCCCGAAACTTTCTATCCAAGCAATATAATGTGCCAGGTATTTGCCAAAACCTTTGCTTGATGTTGTTGCGACCCTGTGATCGAACTGAATAGTTTTTTTGCCGACCCAGAACTTACTGTTAGCCATGACTGAAAATGATAAGAAACACATAAGAGAGCTTGGACTTCGAAGATTTTTGACTCGTTGGACGGTAAATATGAAGATATTTAAAACTTGAAAGATCGTATTGGTGGTGTACACTACATAAGCAAAAATCCATGAACTTTGCACTTTAAAATGAAAAACAAATTAGTAATAGACTTTAATCTAGTTTTATTGAAACGCAAAAAAAAATTAATTTAATGATGGATGGTGGCATGCGTGATTCTTGAATAGAAGCAAAAGCTTGGGAGTCAAAAAGGTCATAGAGAACAGAAGGCCAACCTGGCGATAGAACTGAGAGCACTAAGGAATGGTCGCCAAATATATCGCCAGATTGAAAAAATGAAACGCTCGTTGCGCTTTAATGCATGTTTACCGAAATTTAAATGCAAGAAGCTACAGGAATGATAGGTAAAAATAATTTGTGAATTTGTAGCACATATTTGTAATCAATATTATTAAAACCCCAGGGGAAGAGATGAAAAATAAACTAATTCTCACAAAAGACGCCTGCTAAATTTATTGTAGAAGTTAAAACGAATGTAGTAATTTAAGAAACAGTTAAGTAGCATTACTCATAGAGATGAGATTTTAAAAATGACAAAGAGCATTGAATTTACAATAGGTAAAGGAAAATCAAAAGCAATTATAAATATGTGATAACTGCATCATATGTATGTTTATATATGTATATCAATAATATGAAATTATAAAAAATATATGCACGCAATATTCCTTTGTAGGTATGTGCGTGTGTACAAAAAAGCAGTTAAAAACTGATTGAAATATTTTGAAATGAAATACAAAATAATGCAACATATTAAAACAAAGGTGATACTAAAAAAGGGAATAAAAACTCTAATAATGTATTTGTTGTTTTTCCTGTCAAAAATGTGTTTAATAAGGCTTATTTTACTTTAATCTGAAAGAACAATAACTGGTTTTTGTAAATGTTTAGTCCTTGTACACTTTTGATTCACTACCGAGAAAAGAAAGAAAATGAAACACAGAAGAAAACATTATTATTGTTTACTTTAGTGCACAAGAAAATTACAATGCTCTTATCTTTATAAAACAGCCCTGATTGCTTCTTTCAAACTGCAATTGTTTTATTTTTTATCTGGAGTTCATTTTCTTTTGCTTAAAGGAGTGCCGTAGTTAAAAAAAAGAAATTTTTAAAGAATTTTTTTTTCGATTTCTTTAATTTTCGACGGGCCACTTTAGTTTCATAATTTAGAATCAAAATTTTTTCCATAATTAATGGCAACCTTTTTTATTTGAAAAAATATCGTCAACATAAAAAATATGAAATTTGTAATGATTTTTTTAAATTCAAGAATTGTGCAATAGAAATTAGTTTACGTTAAATATTTTGCTTTTTAATATAGGTGCTTCGTACGTAATTTGTTCGACATCAGAAAAATTTAACTGATTTTAAATAAACGTTGAACTGTAGTTTCTGATCATAGGCTGGATAAAAATTAGCTACTATATTTCAGCTGATCAGTGCAAATTAATTAAATATTTCTCATATTTGAATTTTTAAAATTAAATAAAATTATAAACTGGCTTAGTTCAAAGTAATGAAAATCATCCATTTACAATCTGAACATACGTATTGATCCATTAAAAAAATATATATAAATATAATTCATGATAATTTTAATATAAAAGTCTTTCTTTTAAATCGGTATGTGAAAAAGGCTTAAAATAACTTATCTTATATGTTTAATGTGAATTTTATGTATAGAAATGAGATATACAGTGTGACGGGAGATGGCGACGACATGTCAGAAAAATTGACATTATGTAAAACTAGAACACAAAAGGCAGAAGGTTAAAAATCTGTGAGATAAATTTATGGCCAAGATCTTAAAAATTATGCATGTGAAAATTCATTATTTATTTAAACCGCTCCAAAGAAAGGGAGGACGAAAAGGAATGACCAATGAAAAAAAAGGGGGGGGGATGTAAAAGGGACGGATAGTAGACCAATGGACAAGTTTTGTCAATTGAAAAAAAAAAAAAAAAGAAGAAGAAGAAGAAAATGTTTATTTTTTTCCTGACTGCAGAGAACACACATACCTTTTTTTTTACTTAGAGTATTCATGGTGTTAACAAAAAAAGGAAGAATGTGACGCGAGGTAGCCCGCAATGACAACATGCCATGAACGGGCTGGGAACTTGAAATTTTCTAGAGTGCCCTCCGCCCCTTATCAGACTTACGAGATGCCCAATGAAGTTGGTGCTCATCCTGAAACAACCTATTAGATAGGAGTAAATACCTAAAAGCCTGCCTTAAACCGACCATTTATTACAATGCTACATGTCTGCTAATATAGAGGAGAGCATCGTGCAAGATTTCTGACGGTGACATGGTAACTGCGCTTTTGTATGTGAGCTTCTAAAAAAAATTTCTCGATACACCCGACATCTTACCTTCATCCAATCTTTATATCCATCAATGTTAAGTTTAACTTTGTTGTAAGCAGACTTTAGGTATGAAATATACGTAGAATTGGAGTTGTATATAGATATCCAGGAGATAAATTTTTGAAAAGGCTTTAATAAAATTATATTAGATAAAAGTATGAAGTATTTCTTATAGACATTCTGTTTCAGGTATTTTTGATTAGGCATGCGACTGTGATGTTAGTCGAAGGTGTCAAATTGGAGGATTATTTTCTAAAGTAGGTGAATCTGAGATATTGTGGGGGCACTTGTAAAATAAAATAAAAAAAAATAATAAAAAGAGTTAACAGGTTGGAAAATGTTTTTACGTTCAACGGCATTTCCTCCAACCCCCCCCCCCCCCCACACACACACACATTATGAAATTAAAGTAAAATGTAAAAACCCAATTATTATTATTATTTAGTGTTTTGTTAGTGATTTAAGTTTACTAAGTGTGAAATGGCGATTATTTTTTTTCTGCCAGTAAAAACTGAATTGTTTTTCTTTTATTCATATCAGATCACTCTTTTTTCTCTTCCATTTAAAAGATCTAAATTTGAGTTTTTGGGAGTTATGAAATTTCAAAGGATTTGCAAAAAAATGTGAAGAAATATGCTCAAATTGGAGCAGTGCACTAAACAGATATCCAGGAAATTATTTTCACGTAATACAGTGCAAGATTGAGGTAAATATGTAAAGACCCACAAGGAGACATAGCATTTGTTTCATATAGAGTCACCTTCTGCCTCAGAAAATCCATTATTACGGGTATTTTGCAGCAAGTAAAATATAGAATTTCATAGTAAATAAAAAATAATCTATAATCATAGAAATAATTTCATCTAATATTCATCACAGCTAAAGACTGAAATCTGCTCCATGGGATAAAACTGAAACACTTTTACATAATTCTTTTCGTAAACTACTGTTATAAATCGTTGCTTTAATAAACCAATAAAGCTAAAATAAAATCTTTAAAAATCTCCACATAAAACACGAATTTTTTGCGAATTGTTATTTTTATATATTATGCAATATTCATTACCATAAGTGCAGAAAAAAACTAAAAACGGACGTTAAACAACTTATCACTTTATGCAAGAATTCTTAATTAGAATATTTTGTAAGTAATTCAACCTTTGACTGAAAAATAATTTTTTTATGTTTCTCGGAAGAAAATTAAACATGCCGTGATCTAATTTATTGTTTTAATTTATTTATTAAATAAAATAATTTTGTTAAGTAATTTTAGTTAAAAAACCTTCATAATATAATTCGTAATTAACATTACGTTTTAAATTAAATCAATAAAATTAATTAAATGTAAATTCAAGAAAATTAAATATCTGTGCTCTTTTTTTAATTTGTACATTTTTAGAAAATAAAATTTGACTTTTAATGGATTTAAAATAGTTTATTTTCTACAGAAGTTTATGACCGTATGTAATAAGTATAAAAACCTGTAGAAAGAAGAACATATTTCCCCTTAAAATGCTAAAAACAAGATTAGTAATTTAAATGCAATCAAATTAGACGTTATTCCACTGAATACCTCATAATATGACATCAAAAGCCAAATTATCAAGTGCGTTTTATGTTTGCTTTTTGACGATAGATATGCAAGACAGTTTGTATATATAAATATTTGGTTGCAGTCATTAAAATGCTATATGACTGTGTTAAGCAAAAGTCTAAAAATTGATTTCACTGCATTCCACAACTCAGGGACTTATAAGGGGGAGGTTGCCATAGGGGTATGCCCGCTCCCCCTAAATTACGGATTTTTGTTAAATTGATAACAATAAATCAAGCCTTTTTGTGATAAATACCACCTTTTCATTTTTCGGGCACCTCCTGGAATTTTTTTCTCACTACGTCCCTGATATAGCTGATATACCACTGAGAGTTATAAGAAACACTAATTATCAGACTAAATAATACCATTAAATAATTAACTCTATCAATTTTTATCATAAAGGTAATATATTTTTCTCGTAAAAAAACTATATATCTCAGGAGGAACAAAGGGCTATATACAAATAATTTTTGTATTATTAACAATAATAATTTCACCGTGAGAAAGTTTTACAATATCTGCTTCATTTACAGATTTTGTCATGCAACTGTTAATGTACGACAACAGGTTTCAAAATTAAACACTGAGCAAGTCTTTTTTCCTGATACATGTATAGTCAATGGAATAGTAATAAAATTAACGAGTATTCTTAAGGCAATGGTATAATTTAGTGTCACAATACGGAATAGAAAAATGTTACACAATGTGTTCGGGACATAAAATTAAGGGCTATTAGAAGAATTAATTTAGATAATGCATATTCTTTCTATACAATAAACAGATAATTCAATAAAATATTTCAAACATATTAGCAACATAACTTACAAATGAAATTTAAGCCTGAGTTTGATATGGGTACTGATCACCATTTTTACTATTTTTTATTGTAGTTACAATATTTAAGTTTCTACAAGTTCAGAACACACTGGCATTAATTCTGATCGGAATGTTTGACACAAAATAAGCATCAATTAATTTGTATAAAATATGTTCAAAAATAGCAATCTTTGTCAATTGAGAAATTTGAGATTATACTGGAATTTTTAAACTTACATTTTTATTCTGAGAAACCAACCCAAAGAAATCTTGAAGGTGCAATTTTAGAATAACGAAATGGAGACTCAAAGATGTGGTAAATACTTTATTTTTCTTAAATTACTTGATACTTGAAAATATGCGATTCAGTGTTTTTTCGCTCTTATTAGAAACTAGCTGAAGTACCCGTCCTCGACGAGTTAGTGAATGAAAATTTCCAAAAAGCAAGAACTTTCGTCAGCATTGTAGGAGTACACAGAATGGATGTAGTATGTTGCCAAAGTAAAGAAAGCGAAGTTATAATTTTCATGTATTGTTAAAATATTACAGGTTAGAGAGTAACTAAGTAATATCATTTCATTCGCTTTAGTCGTAATTATGTGATGCGTGAACGAATATTTACGCATATTGAAATAATTTTCGCAAAATCTCAAAATTTAATCAACATTTTTGAAAAATTTGAAGCCTAGAATTTAAGTTGAGGGACAACCTATCCTGTCACTCAAATTCGTTTCATTCACTGCAGTCTTTATTTCGTGATGCTGGAACAAATTTTCAGCATTTTAAAACGATTTTCGAAAAATCTCAAAATGTAAGCAAAATATTTTAAAAATTCTCTCTCTCTCTCAACGCCTATAAATTAAGATTAGCAACTACCTATCATATCACTCAATTTCGTATCATTCGTATTAGTCGTTATTACGTGATGTTTGAAGAAATATAAACGTATTTTGAGAGAATTTTCACAAAATCTCAAAATCTAATAAAAATGTTTAAAAAATTGGACTCCTATAGTTTATGTTGAGCAACCATCTATCGTGTGACCAAATTTCATGTCATTCGCTTTAGTCGTTATTACGTAATACGGGAACAAAGATTCACTCAGTTTTAAACGATTTTCACAAAATCTCGAAATCTGATGGATTTTTTTTAATTAGATGCTTATAGTTTAAGGTGAGTGACCACCTATCATTTCACCATATATCATTTTTTTACCTTTGCAGTTATTACGTGATGTGCGAACACAAATTTACGCAGTTTGAAACGATTTTCGCAAAATCTCAAAATCCAATCAGAATTTTTTTTAAATTGGACGCCTATGTTTTAAGTTGAGTGACCACCTATCATGACACCCAATTTCATATCATTCGCTTCAGTCGTTTTTGCGTGATGCTTGAACACAAATTTACGCAGTTTGAAACGATTTTCGCAAAATCTGAAAATCTAATCAAGATTTTTTAAAAATTCGACGCCTATGTTTTAAGTTGAGTGACCACCTATCATGACACCAAATTTCATATCATTCGCTTCAGTCGTTTTTACGTGATGCTTAAACAAAAAAAGCGTCACGGACAGAATGACAGAATGACAGAATGACAGACAGACAAACTTTTTTTTGAGGGTCGCATCCGATAAACGGGTGCTTGAAACGGATAGAAATCGCAAAATTTTTGAATTCCAAGACATGTACAGACAAAAGTCTAATTTTATTTATATAGATATAGTTGAACCTAATATCCAACGAGAATTTTTTATGAAGTCGCCCATTCCAAATACTGGTAAAACTAAAAACACCCCAAAGAAAACTGTGTTTAAAAAATAAAATGATTGAAACTTTGTAAAATAACAATCATAAAAGGTAATTTAATGTGTGTTTTGTGTGGTACATTTCTCAATCCCCAGTTCCAAACTGTTTATGGACTTCTGCTGATGCGGAAGAGGATCGAAATTTTTCAGATCGAATCACGCGTATAGTTTGATAAGTACATTTTATGTGTGTTATTTTACAAAGTTTTAATTACTTTATAGAATAACGGCATATTTTGTGTGGTAGTTTGTCTTATCACAGAACATCACCAAAGAAACTCATTTTCAATTAATATTTTCATTCCTGATACACAAGAATCAACACTAAATAATATCCTCTGCAATACGTATTCATTTCAAGACAGGGAATATATAATATCAAACAGCCAACTAGGTAGGAATAGAAAACAGAGCTGTAAGAGCTAAAAAAAGTTGGAAATAATTACCAAGTGCTAAAAAAGTTGGAAATAACTACCAAGTTTTATATCAAAGAAATTTTTTGGTTCCGTGGTAGACGATCGGCGATTCGATCAACCACCATATTGCTGGAAGTTAAATCCAGCGATGGCAACTTTTCTGACTTTAGTTGGCTTTTACAGCGTTCGGGCCATTAGGACTGTCTATCTAGTTATTCTTCTATAAAATAATGGTTATAACAAAAATCTAAATCGTCTGAAACAAAACATAAATGGTAGTTCATTTGAAGAGGAAGGATGTTCTCAGGTAAGGAATGAAACGTTGTCGTGCTCCATTTCTTATATTAAATATTCCATAACAAGTTAAGAAAAAAATATTTACGAGAAATTTACAAAAACTTACTAAAAGCATTGCTTTTCTAGTTATATTTAGACAGGTATAAATCTTACAAAATATTTAAAACCGATAAATAATTATGACTGTATAAATTGTAACACAACGGGAAAACAAGCACAAACTCATAACAGTATAAATAAAATAATAAGAAACTCTGAAACTCATTCAATATAGAACTTCAAGCTTCTAAATATAATAAATGCTACTTTTGATGAATTGTCTTTAGAAAAAAAAAATTGTTTCACTATTTTTTTTTCATTTGAATGATAAAATCTATTTTTTTATTTTTAGTAAAAATTTACCTTTTCTTAACTAGATACATTTAAACGCATATTCTTAAAGAAACTTCGTCAAGCAAATTTCTTGAAAAAGAAATTACAATTTACCAATTCAAAAAAGGAAAATTTCTTCATAAATATTCATTTAATTAGTGTGAGAATGTTTATTAGCATATACTATTAACACAAAAAAGCCACTCTTCCGCTTACTGGATTTTTAAGAATAATACTTTCCCGTTGTATAATATTAAAACCAGCTGCTACAAATAACAGGTGGGACATACATTGTTTCTGCAAACTGCGAAGACAGAATAATGATAAAATCTAGCAGCAAAAATTCCTAAGAAGCTTGTTAAGCAGAGTTATAATAATACTTATGTTTAAAGATGAAGATATTTTATTTTGTTTTTTATGAAGATATATGAACATGTAATATGAGAGAAATGCTCTCATAAACACATGCATTTTAACTTAAAATATAAAACTATGGTTGGTATCAGTAAGGCCTTTTGAAGGATATGCTAAAATAAAATAATTTTTAATGCAAATTTATTTAATTTAGTTGCGAAGAGTTCTTCTTGATTGATATATAAAAAATAATAATGCTTCAATTAAATTACATGAATAAAATTCGTATAATAAAATAAGTATTTAATCGTTTAAATTGGGTGTCTGGTTTTTTGTTTCATTTTAGTTTTTTCAATGTTACGCTTTTGCTTAACAAAAACCGATCGATTATTTTTTTAAATGGGAGCTTTCATGGGACGTCAAAAAGGAGGAGCTTAAACATTCGACCAGAATTTATTTTTTATCTATGTTTCAATTTCTCAGAAAGGGATCCCACATATTTTTCTACCTTGGTATGGAAAATTAGAAAATAGCATGTCAACCAACAATTACTTTGGCGTTGAGACGTTTTAGGGACGTTACACTTCCTCCCGTTTGTCACACCACCACGTTGTGAAGTAAATTCAAGCCTTCTGGGACGTTCCTTCGTTCCAAACATATGTCATGACGTTGCAGAGTAGCGTCGCAATGTAACTGGCAGTTGGTCACACTGTGACTTCAATTTGTGAGAAACATGTGACGTTTCAGAGTGATCTTGCTGTGTAATTTCTCACTAAGTGTAGTTCAATATGTCGTCCATCATCAAATGTCGTTCAATATGTCGGTCATCAAGTGAAGTCACAAAAGCTATCCCAGCGTAACTGACAAGTCACGATGTGACTTCAATTTGTAGTAAACATGCAGCGCTTCAATTTGTGGTAAACATGCGCACGAGAATGACATCGCAGTAAGATTTCTCACGTTTAGACCACTATATCATCCATGTAGGTACTCAATTAAAGTCACAAAAACAGTCACAGGCGATCTTTTGTCTGGCGCCACAATCCCTCTGGACGAACACATCATGACGAAGATGACAGAATGAACTCAAAGTTTGATCAACATGCATACATGTTTCAGCATATTTATCAGACTGTCATCTATGCATGCGTCTCATTGATTTTATGCTATTTCCATTAATAGATTAGTGTCTTCAACGTTATTTTAAACTGAATCAGTTGGAATAAGGGACCAAAACATTTCTACAGAGGTAGGTATCCATTAAATAATGGCACTGAACAAATAATCAGCTTAATTGTAGTCACTTTCTGCACTTTTTATAATAATTTATCTAAAAACCATATTTTCTAGTGAAATATTATATTAAATAACGTTCCCAATTCGCGAATATAGCATGGTACAGTAACCGACGGATTAATAAAATATATTTTCACACTGCATACTATTTTCCCTTGAACCGTTTTGATTCATTATCTGCCATTAAAATTTGCATCCAATTTTAAACATTATTTTTTTTCTGTTTTTAAACATAATGTTCTCGACTAATTTGAATATAAACTTTTCTTTAGATTTTGAGAAAAGCCTTTTCCCTTTATGATAGTGAGATAAGTGTTTGTCATAAACACGAGTTAAGTTGTTTAAGGATCAATAACGTCTGTTAGTATATGCATATCGCAAGCTACAACAGCTTTTGTAGTCACGTTCTTATCCTGAATTTTTCCCCATGTTCAAGTCGGTGTTATAGCTGATGCAATCAGTAGAGTGAAATACTAAATAAATTTATAAGCGCTTTAGTCTGTTTTCTATTATCTTGTATTAGCTTTGATTTTTCACAGTATTTTTAAAGGAACAGAAAATTTGGGGGCTTCTGGGCCATTTTTCGTTGATATTTAATGTATATTGCCTTTAGGGCAAATCTACACTACTAGGGGTATTCGAATAGGGAGGGGGCTTTATCTTATAGGAGAGGACATTTTAAGAGGCTCTAATTAATTTTTAAGAGGTATTGATCTTTTTAAGACGTTTGGATTCAGATTACATCTGCAGAAAACCACCCAAAACTCCAAAATGCTCCATCGACAGACGCGCGGTAGGACAGAGACCTGGATTTTAGCATTTCAAATATCTATCAGGTTCGGTGATGCTTAAATGATAATATCATTAGAATGTTGAACATCAACATTCATTATGATTAGAATTAGAACATTAGAATGAAAATAGTGTTCTGCATTGAAAATAAATGTTCTTTTTTCTTTTTACTGAGGAGTTCTGCAAAAGTAAAAATGTCCGTAGTTGTATCTATGTATATAAATAAAATAGACTGTGAAATGTTAGTTAGTTTGTCTGTGTCTCGCGTAGCTGCTAGACGGGTGATCGAAGACCTACCAAATTTTGTATGGAAATTCTCCAGGACGGGTCCCGACATACCTCGAAGCGATTTTTTCAAAATTCGAATTATTTTAGGAGATATCGATAAAAAAATATCGCAAAAAGCTCATTTTTACTCTTCGCAATTGTAACCCCGCCGAGGAAAAAGTGAAAATTAAGCATATGTAGCTTGTCATACTTGGCAAGTTCATTAAAGGATTCAGATTCTTGAAGTAAAAGAATAATGATTTTTTTAGATTGTTAGTAAGGTTATTTTTTAATTAAAATATCGTGTGCATGTGAAATCAGAGCACGAATGAAATGTTTTATACTCAAAATAAAACTAGTATTTGGAAATTTTCAGATACTAAAATGTCCAAATTTTAATTTGGCGAAAAATAAAAGGGTTGATGTTCGATTGCATGGAGATGTGATTCTAACGCTTGGTGCAATTTATCATCAATTTATCGTTTTTTCTTATATTATGAATTCACCTGAATAAGTTTTTCAGAAACTTTCATTCAGCACGAATTGTGTCTTTTTCAGCGCAGATTTTTCTCATCTATTTCTAATGTATTATATCCAGAAAAAAGATGTTAGAAAGATCAATTTTAATTTTGTTTAATCACACTCATGAATAAAGATATACTTTCCAACTTAATGGAATAAGGTAAGAAAATAGGAAAGACCCATTGATTATAAAACACTTTAATATATAGCACTTTAGTGCGTATTTAAAACCGGAAAGTGTTTCTGATTTTCTTACTTTTTTCTTCCCTTTCCGTTTTTTGATAGAGGCCAGTATATCCAGAATCTCTTCAGAATTAATATAGGACGAAAATAATTTGTACTTTTTTGTAGGTTTGTACCCCATCTTATTTTTGTAACCAAGGCCGGCCCGATACAGGGGCATCTGGGCGCCGTCCCCGAAGGGGCGTCATTTCGAAATCAAAAACAAAGTAAAGCATAAAAGGGGGTGTCTTTTTTACGCTGGCAGGTTTCGCTACACTTACCCTTGGGCCGCTTTCTTTGTAACCTTATTCCAATGAGAATCTGAGAGATTTTAGTGCCAAGGAAGCCAGTGAGGAACACTATTCTCCCCGAACAAAATTTAATTCGATGGCGGACCAACTGTCGCCGTAGGCGGCTAGTCTATATAAATAAAACAAGCTGTGAAATGTCAGTAATAAAATACGTCATTTATATAGGTCTTCACACCTGTATGCATGCACCAAGAAGCAGAACTGCGCACATTAATACGCATATACTACTGTTGCTTTTTAAAACATTCACCGCGTAAATTTCCTCCGTAATATTCCTCAACCGCGTAATCTAGCTCAGCTGGCCACGGCACTGGAGTTGGCATGGCTCAACATCCCAGTGAACACCTTCAGAAGCCTAATTGACTCTCTTCCTGCAAGTCTCGCAGCGGCCCGCTCTGCCAAAGCTGGTTATTCTGGCTTTTGACAGCTGGTCACATTAATGTGACTGGAGTGTGTATAATGGATATAGATCGTGTCTGATTTTAAAAAGATAATAAAAAATAAATAAATAAATAAAATACTTTCTGCCTCTATTGTGCTTTAAAAAATCCCATTATTCTATAGAGACGATTTGAAAACGTTTTTTAATTTTTATTCCAATACAGCGGGAGAGTAGTGAACACAGTTCTATAGCCAGGTGGATACACAGCACAAATTGCAAAGGGGAGGAAAACATGGAAGCTCACATCAAGGCAAAGTAACTGAAGAGTGAAGGCAGAACATATACAGGGTGAATCTAAACTCTTGGACAAAAGTTTTAGAGGTGATAGGGCACATAATAGGGACTCAGAATCACATAGCAATGTGGGGTCGGCAACATGGTCTTCATGTAGCTGTTAATAATCACTTTGGAAAAAGTGCTGAAACAAGAGTGCACTTTCCGACCATTGTTCGTCAGGAACTAATGTATTTTTCTCCGAAAACAGGAGACTAAAATTCGTAGTTTAAAAATTATCTTTTATTTCACGGATGAAATTTTTGGAGACGAGCCTATTGTTTATGATACTTGGTTAAGAAATTAGACGAACACTTCAATACTTTTCACAAAGTGATTATTACTAGGTAGGTGAAAACTGCGTTTTTGACTCCACATTGCTATGTGATTCTGATTCCTTATTATGTGCCCTATCACCCCTTAAAGTTTTGCCCAAGAGCTTAGATTCACCCTTTATATAAAAAACATATATACAGAACATATTCGAAAATGAGTCCAGCTGGAATATTTCGAATCCTTGTTTCAAAATTAAATATTAAGAAACGAGTGAGGAAATGATGCAATACTTTATTCCCCTGTATATTTATTGTTTGTAAGGATAGAAGTACTTGTATGAATAGAAGTGTCGAGAATGAATATGAAGTGTCGTATACTACACAATTATTTATGAATGTGAAATATCCATTAGATCAGGTGTGTGCAATATTTGAAAAGCTGCGGGCAAAAATTTAGGATGTTAGCGAAGTCGCGGGCCGTATATTGGAATTTATATGGGATTTTGAATGGTTTATGTGGGTTTTATACAGGGTTTTGATATGTTCCGCTGGGCGGATTAAAAGCCGTGGCGGGCCACATCCAGAATTTGGAACGGCGATTGCCGATATGGCCTTAGATGGATGAAATAAAAAGATAAATCTTGTCAAAAAGTCTTTCCAGTGTTTAAATGATTAATCAGAAAAGTAATTATTCGCAGGTACAATCAGTACAACATAACGTACAAAAACTTGATAAAGCTGCTTGTCTTGATAAATAGAGGAAAAATAAGAAAGTTGCATTAGCTGTTTTCCTTCATCAGATTCCTTTGTACGCATTATGCAATGAAAGTAAGATATTCATGAATGATAATTCAGAGCATTACTAAAGTAGTATTATCAAAAAAACTATATGCTCTGTGTACTGAAAAGCCAGTGAAAATACTACAGGGTGTATCAAGTCATACAGATCAATGAAACTGCAGCTGTATGTTATATGAGCAGTCAATAACTTCCATATTCAGTGATATATAAACTGTCTTTAATAACGGTCCTATTCAATGTTATATAAACTGTAGTTTTCGTGTTTTTAAATAGTTTTATCTGAAAATTAATTTATCAAAATTATCAGTCAGTTAAAACTTTATAAACTTATTTTATAAGATTTCACAGATTAATCTCACATTTGATTTATTTCCTATTGATTCTAATACAGTCCTGTTAAGAATTAAAAAGTACCAATCCATTGGTCAGCTGAAATGAAAGCTTTATCCATGTCTATGAGACGTTAAAATGTTCGAATGACATAAAACAAAACCATACTACAAACAATGATTCGTATAGAACCTCTAATAAAAATAAATAAACAAATAAACAAGTTCTGAAATTTTATTCCATTGCTTTATAAATGTGACTATTTAACTAATATAATTTTTGAAAAAATCTAAAATTTTTAAACTATTCTCGCATAGTGAATGCTTTCTGAATTATTTTTCAATCTAACATAGAAATGCAGCATTGTTTTCATGCAGGATAAATATTTACCATAGTGATACTTAATGCAATTCCGCAAAATTAAATTTTGAAAGTTAATTGCAATTATTTTAAACATCACTAAAAACTTCTCAAAAGATATTTGGCTTACATAAATTTATAAAACGTAAATATGCTGCAGTGCAGGGAATATTCTATTCTTCTGGGAGTTCCTCACAAATAAGAAACGATTATTTATGATTGAATTTATGAGCGCAAAACAAATACTATAAACATCCAAATAATTTAAAAGTAGTATAAATTATTCTTCAGTTTTAATAATGAAGGGTTTTCCCTTCCAATTCAATGCAGTTAATTTATGTTTCTTCAGATAATTATGGCTTCTGTTTGCTTTTTATATTCTTTTCGTAAATTAGCTTTTACCCAAATCCTCATATCTTAGACAAATGCAGTAATAACTTCTTCTAGACGCTGAATATGGATTTCAGTACAATTTTCTAAAAGAAGTACTTCGATTCTTGTATCTTAATTAGCAGTGCGGAAGATGTGTTTCCTTGAAACAAGATTTTTCCAATAATCTAATCGAGAAAATTATTTTTAGTGTTCTAATGTTGTTAGTAAAACCCTTAAAGCTGTTTTTAAAAACGCATAAAAACGTACATTTTAATCATTATCATCAATGACGCCATTCCCCTTAGTATGGGTGCTTTGATTCGGATTAATCTGATTTAATTTAATAACTGATGGCTGATTTTTACTTCCTTGTACGTAGTATAAGGAAGTAATGTGATCCCGAAAAATTTTGGGGGCCAAATTTCGACAAAAAAACCGATTTTGACTACCTCTAAATTTAATTTAAAATTTTTTTTCGATGCATCCTATCGTAGGCTAGCATGCACGATCATATTAACGCGTCTGCAACTCATTTTGACCAGCGGCGAGTCTGCTGTGGCCAGTTTTTCCATGCCGTCTGTACGTACGTACGTACGTACGTACGTACGTATGTATGTAACTCGCATATCTCAAAAACTATTGGTCGTATCATGTTGAGATTAGATATTTAGGATTGTTCTATGATCTAGTTGTGCACCTCACCTTTTGGTGGCAATCGAATGGATAGTTTATGTACAGGACCGCCCAAAAGATTCGAAATACATTGCGCTCTATGGGCCGAAATTCATTAAACTCGCCTAACTCAAAAGCTATTAGGCGTAGAATGTCGAAACTTCATATTTTGGATAGTTGTAACATCTAGTTGTGCACCTCCCCTTTTGGTTCCATTCGAATGGATAGTTTATCTACAGGACTGCCCAAAAGATTCGAAATACATTACGCTCAATGGGCCGAAACTCAGTAAACTCGCATATCTCAAAAACTATTAGGCGTAGAATGTTGAAACTTTATATTTAGGATTGTTGTAACATCTAGTTGTGCAGCTCCCCTTTCGATTCCATTCGACTGGATAGTTTATCTACAGAACCGCCCAAAAGATTCGAAATACATTACGCTCTATGGGCCGAAATTCATCAAAGCGTTTTTTAGAGGTATTGGGCTATTTCAAACGACTCAGAAGTGATGTATACTGTAAAGAGTTAGAAAATGAATTTCTCCATTAAAAAAAGTGTCTTTATCATTTATAGTTCTGCTACAGGAACACTCAAAAGATTTCCAATACATTACGGTCAATGGCAATTTTAGGGGCATTCATCCATTTCAAGCACAATACCGTCCTACCACATAAGTTAGGTGATGGTCCGACCACGGTCACGTGCCTCCCCCAAGAACTATGCCAAAAGTCGCCAAGCTTGGCGACTTTTGGTGTACGTGTGTGCATATTTAACTCTCAAATCTCAAAAACTATTATGAAATTTCATATGTAAGAATGTTGTAACATCTAGTTGTGCATCTCGATTTTTGGTTCCAATCTACTGGAGAGTTTATCTACAGGACTGCCCAAAACATTCGAAATACATTACACTCAATGGGCCGAAATTCATTAAACTCGCATATCTCAAAAACTGTTAGGCGTTGAATGTTGAAACTTTATATTTAGGATTGTTGTAACATCTAGTTGTGCACCTCCCCTTTCGGTTCCATTCGACTGAATAGTTTATCTACAGGACCGCCCAAAAGATTCGAAATACATTACGCTCTATGGGCCGAAATTCATCAAAGCGTTTTTTAGAGGTATTGGGTTATTTCAAACGACTCAGAAGTGATATATGCTGTAAAGAGTTAGAAAATGAATTTCTCCATTAAAAAAACTGTCTTTATCATTTATAGTTCTGCTACAGGAACACTCAAAAGATTTCCAATACATTACGGTCAATAGCAATTTTAGGGGCATTCATCCATTTCAAGCTTAATACCGTCCTACCACATAAGTTAGGTAATGGTCCGACCACGGTCACGTGCCTCCCTCAAGAACTATCCCAAAAGTCGCCAAGCTTGGCGACTTTTGGTGTACGTGTGTGCATATTTAACTCTCAAATCTCAAAAACTATTATGAAATTTCATATATAAGAATGTTGTAACATCTAGTTGTGCATCTCGATTTTTGGTTCCAATCTACTGGACAGTTTATTTACAGGACCACCGAAAAGAATTTCAGTACCTTAATGTCTATGGACATCTTCATTATAATACATCTGTAGACAGTCATTGTTTGGTACATACCCAAAATCTCGCCGTCTGTCCTCGACCTTGGCGAGTTTTGGCGAAATATCGCCAAATTTGGCGATAGTCAGTCATTTGGTCCATGCCCAAAGTATCGCCATTTGTCATCGTTCTTGGCGAGTTTTGGCGAAATATCGCCAAATTTGGCGATAATCTGTCATTGTTTGGTTTATGCTTAAAATCTCGCCAAATGTCGTCGGCATTGACGAGTTTCGCCGAAATATCGCCAAATGTCGTCGACATTGACGAGTTTCGCCGAAATATCGCCAAATTTGGCGCCAAAAATTATTTCCTATTTTGTATAACTCTAAAACTTTAACCGGTAGATTTTTTAACTTTGTATTTAGAAGTATTGTAATATCTAACTGTTTTCAATATCTTTTTTGACAGCAATCGACTGAGAATTTATTTACATGGTGAGCCAAATGACTTTAAATACATTGAGGTGTATACATGCATTCAATTCATTGAAAGTCTGTGGTCAATGACTACTTTGGCTATCCCCAAAATCTCGCTGACTATCTCAAGTTTGTCGGCTTTTGGTGAAATATCGCCAAATAAAGTGTCAGAAGGAAATCTTTCAAATTGAACTCAGCTTGGCGATATCGAAATATTTGGCTAGAAATCGCTAAACCTTACTATTATTGATATTTTATCTCTTTCAAACAAATAAATTTAGAGGAAGTGCGTCAAAAATATTTTTGATCTAATGGACGTGCAAGGAAGTCATGTGTTGGACACATCAGATTTTTTTTTTAACATGTTCTGCATAATCGACGAAACTCGTTTACTAAGAAACAGCCCACATTTTTTATAGCATATGATCACCCTGCAGTGATTATTTTATGTTTTAGAAATAATAGTGTGAAATCCTAGTACAATAGTGTATTTGTCTTAATGGCGCACTGTGGCTAACTCATTGTTCAGAGGTAAAGCGTCTACGTGTCGTCTTCCAATGCGATTGACCGAAGACAGATTCTCATGAGGTTCATTTTATGACTCGAACTAAAATAAAGTAAATAATTATTCCAGAGGTATGAAATGATACCCAATCGGAACTTGTGTTATGGTATGATGTTTGGAATTTAAATCATTCGTCCAACAGAAAGTACTGTTAACTATAACAACATTTGTTCATCTATCTTTGGATCCTACCAATATCATAAATGCCAAAGTTTCTTACTATGTTTGCCACTCTCTTACGCTGAAAGGACTGAACGGACATGGATAAAATTTGGAATAGTTTTTTTTAATAGCTTATAGTCTAAATTAACACACAGGCTCAAGAAAAGAAACACTTTTCGCATGATTTTCATTTTGGGACACATTAGTAACATTACGTAAAACGGAATATCAAGCTGGCGAAGCCACGAGCACACAAAATATAAATATATTACTATACTGTGATTAATATAATGTGATCAATATGATTATTGGGAGGTTAACTGAAGTACTTAGGTAAACATAGCCTTATATAGCTAAATTGTACAGGGTTAGAAATGAGAAAAACGCATACATATAAAAAAATACGTATAATTATGAAAAAAAAAAACCAGTGCATCAGTGAATGACATCAGTTTACAATTTTTTCGTCAAAATATGCCCCACCACTTAATGCAACCGGGAAAAGCCAATCTGCGCATCTAGTATGTGAACATAAAACAAAAATAATAGCAATTTTTTTTTCATGGAACTCTCATTAGCAGATTAAATAAGACAATTTTACATTTTATTTTTATCACTGTAAAAACAGCATTGGTTTATAAATTCAAATATATTCTATTTCAAACTCATTTTAGGAGTAAAAGAAATTTATTTCCGCTCATAAACTCTTTTTATTTAATCTCAATTAATAGTCTCAAAATAGAACATTTTCTCTTTTTTCTTCCGTTGCCAGGGCAACCACGAAATCGCTAGTTTAAAAAGCAAATATTTCGAATTGAAAGAAAAAGAGTGTCATAATCATGGCACTCCGCCAACAAGTGGACTGACTGTGTCACAAATGTTCCATGTCTAATCGTCTGTAAAATATTACAACTTGAGAAATTCCCTCTCTGGTTATACTTGGAGACAGCTTTAAAAGTAGGGATTCAGATTCAATTCCACCAAATGTCTGCCTGCAGTTTTGGTGTTAAGTTTAGCTTTCGAGTGCAGCGTAAATACAAAGTAATTCTATTCAAATTTATTTCACAAAAACATACCATTAGCGTACATGTCCTAAAGCCAGTTCAAAATAACAAGCAAACTTAAGTTTTTGGAAAGAACTTCAGCACATATATTCTTCATGAAAGAGGATGCAATTTTGATACAATATTAAGAAGGTACGAAATCCGGGATAGCTATCCAAATTATTATTTTTAAATATTATGTAAACCGAGGGTATTTAATTAAATTTAATGGGCTTAACTATTGTACGATTCAACGTACAAGTTGGTACGTTCGTTGTCTGCACCTATCTTGTGAAACATAGTCTCCGTATCATACGGCTGGAATATCTTTCAGGGAAGTTATAGTCTTTTCCTAATGTGATTGTGATTGTGTGTGATTACGGCAACGCTACACTAGGGTGATCTGCCAAGTGGGGGGTGCCTTGGCAGGAGGACTTTCTAAGGGGTTCTAACGCGTATTCACGTTATATCTGGAGAAAACCTACCAAAACTCCAGACCGTTAGATCGACAGCCGCGCGATGGGACCCGAACCCAGGACCGGCACACTTCGGCCATCTACCCTTTTCAGTGGCATAACCACTGTAGCATGGTGAGTCTTTTCCTAAATGACCTAATGTAAAATTGGGAGCCGGAATCTATAACCTTAATCACTTACGAATAACAGCTCCACCAATAAAGAAGAAATTTCGGAATTAAAAAACCTTTTGTTGCAGTTTCTTCCCTAGTTCCATAACAACTTCATACTGGAAATTCATTAGGCTTTGAATTCAACTCCTACACGTTACCTTTGTTTCACTGGCTGTTAGCTATTATAAGGAGTGCGCTAGGGACGCTGAAGCAATCCATAGAAAAGACTTTTTGGATATTGAAGTTGAAAAAAAAAAAAGCTTCTAAGGTATTCTATACGACTCACTCCATGTGAAAGTTATATAACTAGAAGTAAAAGTGCAGATGTTGAGAAACGTGGGTAATTGAAAATGTTGATGTATACCAGTAGAATAAAGAAGCAAGATTTACATCACAGATGAAGAAAACATGCAGATATGGGACTGTAAAATTTCAATACCTCCTGTGGATTTGTACACAATTTCATCCATGTACGTCCGTTACGTTCATTGCGAGTTAGTAATTATTAAATCACGGCACAATCAAGTGACTAAACCAAATAAAGTACGCTTGAGCTATTTAATGAAGTTTTTGGACTTGTTCAAATGAAGTTTTCAGTTTTGCTTTTAACTAGGAATAAATAAGTCGCAAACCTAAGGACTTGTAGTGACTTTATTTACATAAGATTAATTTTTACATTGGATATATATTTACATAGGATAAGTTTATAAACTTTTTGTGCATTTTTTTTTTCGGATTAAAATGTCATCTATAAAATCTCATTTATATTTTTCTTAATATATACACACAGCTGAGTTTAAGGAGACCGTGGACACTATAAAAGTTGTTTTTTTTTTAACCAAAAATTATGAATTTTTGTAGATATATATATAGATATGCATTGACGTATCAAAATATTAAATACTTAAAAACTTCAAAAAATATTTTTTTTTAATTTAGATTTCAGAAAATTCAAATTTCAAAAAAATGTCTTCAATTTTTAACTTTTGCCTTCAATTTTAGCTTGCTACTATTCAAAAATGTATTCCGAATAACTTTTCTTGTTAATTTAGAGATTCTTTGAGTAGTAAAATTTTAGGAAGTATTTTTATGCATTACTACTGATTTTTCACAAAAATGTCACGTTTTTATAAACTTATATTGAATTTTTATAATCTTAATGACCAACAAAATTAAAACGGATAAGAAAATGTATTTTTACATGCATCTTGAGGAATTTAATATGAATTTTAAAAGATTTCTTCAAAAATTTTGTCTTAAGGGACATTTTACAGACATAGAACCGCGAAAAATATTTATCTTACACAAAAGGCATTTTTTTGGACTTTTAAAGGGCTATTTATGAGATACTTACATTTTTTAAACGCTTATAACCTTTTTACTAATTAATTTGGAGACATGCGGTTTTTCGCCTCAGATACAATAAAAATCACAGAATATTAAAACATCTAAAAGTAATTTCCAAGTTTTTGGTAATGTCTTAGCCCACCATCCCTTTAAAAAGATCCAAAATTATGTCTATGATGAAGCTGACGCAAAAAGTGAAAAACAATGATATGTGACGAGCATCATTATGTGGAGTTTATTAAATTCTCATATTTAATTTCAGTTTTGTCTTTTTCAAAAAGCTGAATTTTTTATTGAAAATATATGTTGAATGCACTTTACTTTATGTGTGGATATTCTAATACAAATAAAGAGTGGTAATAAAGAACTTCTCTTATGTGTATCTGAATTTTTCAGATTTTTCAGAAATGGAAGCTAAGCAAGGAAAAGGAGAAGACAATCAAGAAAGAAAAAGCAAGCCGAGTAAGTAAAAAGTAAGTTAAGATGTAAACATGCAACTCTAGATAAAAGGGTGAAAGAGGAAGGGGAGAAGCAGTCAGAATCATGGCATCTTGTCACCAGTCATCATACACAGTGTAATAGTCTGAACACCGCAGAGGGTGCGCTGTGTCAGATCCTGTTGCCATGAGAAATGGTAGATTCATATTTGATTGTCTTTATCTGTGATTTGCATGTACCAAGTCTTTTTCCTTGAATTTGCTTTGTATATAGCTAATATTTCCCATAACCACGTTTCTCCTACGAATACCAGTTCCTGTAAACGCATTATCTATTTATTTACTTCTTATATGCGCTCGTGTAGCACAAACGTATTTTATATGGAAGAAAATTATTTCTTCATCATGCATTTTTACAACATTATTTCATTTAATACAGAAAAATATCGCGAATTATATTTCAGCCATAAATATGTTCATCTATAATTGATAATTAACGTCGTCGAATCTCAACTCTAACGAACTCTATAATTTCAAATGATTTAAAAATTCATAAAGCGTGATGTCACGCTAACGAAGAAAAAAAAAAACTTTCACTCTTTCAGGATTTGTATAGATAATTTACATTTTTTCCAGATAATTGTGCATAGCATTAGCTAATTTATATGCTTTGTAATTTAGAACAAATTCATTCGGAGTGCCCTAATGACTTGCTCCCCAGCATGGAATATTGAATTTTCCTTCAGCTCTTTCAAAAATATTACAATTTAAAGTGGCCTAATTAGCAAGACTTAAGATATATGATTTTTTTCTCTCGTGGATCTGTTACATATCTAATTAAGGCTGCCTTTCGTTGATATAATTGCATTAGTGGAATACATATATTATTAACTGTGAAAGTGTCCGAAATGCAAAATTTAATTTTCGTTCCTTATGTGAAGCAGTAATTATTACTTTTGCTTTAAAAGCATTTTCCAAAATCTGTTTCTAAAGTGCTTGTTTAAAAATGTGTTTTTCTCATATCCATAAGTGTGGAATAACGTATTCGTTTCTAATGCTAAACTAGCTTGTCTAAATTTACAAAATTGTTGATGATCCTCTTTTACGCTGATGATTTGTCAACGTGCTTATAATAAAAATGTCTGGCATAAATCTGCATAGAACTATAGTTTTTAGATTCTTTACGCAGTTAGTTTTTACGTTGAAAATATGGATTTCATAATAACTTTAAAAAGGAATTCATAACTGAAGCTTCTAAACCAAATTCTACTTCTCTAGTATTCTTATCGGTTTTTCATCTCTTTGATTATAACTCAGTTTTTCTACGAATGGGAATGAAATCTGATTCAAACAATATAATATATTTATGGAATTTCTAAGTTAAGGGAATTTTAAGACGAAAAATTTTGCGAAAAATATAGGTAAAAATACAAAAAAAAAAAAATGTGACAAACACTATATTTCGTAAATGCTTATGCATTGTTTTAAGTTGAAAATAATTTCTCGAAAAGTAAAAATAAACTTTGTGATTTGGCCCTCGCCGTTCCACAAAACAGCTCTTACGTTTGAGTCAAATATATCTGTGCAAGCCCGAGCCCGAGCCCGGGCGCGGACCAGGCTCGGTCCCTGTAATTCACTATTGCATTCGGGCTCGGGCCTGTTAAAAATGTCTCCTTTATTGAGCATACTCCTTGAAACTGATTTTAAAAAGTGATTCATCGAAAAAATAAACGTACTGAAGTGATGCTAGGACTTGCAACAAAATAATTGATGGGTAAAAAAGCTAGCTTTTTCATATAATTTACTAAATGGTGTGTTGTGCTATTTCATTTGTGTATGTGTTAAAATGCTGTTAATTCTAAATTTTGGCTTCATTATTTGCTGGTCTTAGTTCAATGCTAGCAATGTATATATTCATTTCGTATCATAAATATTTTTTAAAAGTAATTTTGTTACTATCAACTAAATTTTTATATGCAAAGTTCTTAAATTTATCATGCAAAATCTCTTTTCCGGACGTGTTTTAAATATAACATTTTTTAATGTCACGATATGAGATTTATGACTTGTATTTTTCTGTATCTAATATATTTAAGTACATACGAATGTTTGGCACTGGTGTGACTATTCAACGGAATTTTTAATAAAAACTGAAACGTTATTGTTATTATTTGATGAATGTGGATATAAAGAATTAGAAAGTGCATTAAGAGTTTGCAGCTATATTTTTCTTTAATTTGCACAAACGGCAAAATTTATCGTATTCTATCAATGAAGTAATTTAAATTTATTTATCTTTAGCTGAAATTTTGGGTTCGGGCTCCGACTTAAATAATATTGCTCGGGCTCGGATTAAAAGTCGTCGGGCTCGGGCTTCAGAAAATGAGCCCGAACTCATCTCTACTACACAGCACACCTGTTCTTTGGACTTATCACCACTAAATTGATTTTTGATTCCAAAACAGGAATCGAACCTGGAAGGCAATCATTTTAAGACGATTCAACAAAAAATTACGAGATCTAAAAGTTACTTCTGCAGAACATTTCCAGAATGCTATGGAACGGATCGTGAATCACGCCAAATGATATTGTACTTCACAAGGGTTAAGACTTTTATAATTTTAAAAATGACCGTACTCGTTGTTTTTAATAAGCTTAATCCTAATACGTTTTAGCCAGACGACGAGCATATAAAGGGAACATAGGTTGATGTAAGATGTTTATGAATCTTCGAATTTCGAAAATATGGCGTTACTTTATTTCCAACACTCGTTAAATTTCAGCTAACGGTTCGACCATGTTCTGCAGAAGATTTTAGTGGATTCCCGGCTAAAAGAAACAATCCTTTAGAACAAATAAACTTGATACCCTACATCACTAACTTTTCATTATAATATATTTTTTCACATAAATTGTGAGACCAAATTCATTTCTTTTCAATTTCGATTTGTCGTTTATCAACGGGCAGTGTCATGTGTTCACATGATTTGTATTTATATTTTTGTATTAATTTTAAAATTTAGTAAATGAATTGACACCTATAGCTTAAAAGATTGGGATACATAATTAAAGTATTTATGTTTATTTAAGTATTTATAACATGTTAAAATTTAGATAATTAACATACTTAGAATACATATAATAAAATTATGACGTTAAACAACAGGCGATAAAAATAAACAAATTTATACTATTATTACAAAAACGCCTAACTACGCCCAAACTACTTTTAAATGGCCATTGATTCTTGATGGCATATTTTATTCTGTAAATTGTTGAGTGAATACATTAGATTATCCTTTAAATATTCACTCTTAAAAAAGAACGAAATTCGCTCCCAAGGAACTAAAATAACTCCCGTGGATTTAAAACCAGGACATATTCGTCTTGCTTTTAAGCCCTTCGAAGCTATTTTAGGTTCCTTCGGTGAGAATTTAGTTCCTTCGGAGCGAAATTAGTTGTTTTTTTAAGCGTGTTCACTTAAGTTTGGGCAACGAACTATTAAAAGAGAGCTCTTGTGCTTTATTGCTTCTGGTGATTACTTAATTAATTTGCGCCATTTATGTAAAATGATTTTAGAGATATCTAATTACTGAAAAGAAATGGCAGTAATTACGATCAGAACAACTGTAAAATTTCTTCCCAAAACATTATGAGCATTTAATTGAATTTCAGCTAACTTTTTGTAGTTTTCAGTCCCTAAGTATTTTTTAATTCATACATTTAGTAGCAACGTGTAATGAAGTTAATAAAAGTTTTAGATTTTCAACATCTCTTAAAGTTTATTTTTTTACAAATAAAAACATTTATTTAATATATGCTAGCAAATCTGTCAAACACAGGTGTGCTCCTATATCGATTATTAATAAAGTATGCATGATACTCGCTTGGAAAGATAAATATAAGATAAACGATAAGCGATCCTCACTAAAATTATATTAAATGCTAAAGCCTCTGTATAAACATTCAATTTTTAAAATCTACTTCAATAAAGCGCATCCTTTGCTCTCTTTACCGCAGTTTCCCCAATGCAATTACTTTAGCTCCAAGCTCCACTAATTAGATTTACAGAAACGCCAGATGATAGAGTTATGCTGAGAGGTCCCCCTAGTTGCTAATTAAGAAACGAGGTCAAAATCAAAATAAATATTCATTGTAGATATTTGTGACGATTTAGGGTTATTTAGGCGAGCTCTCATTGCTAAGTCTCCGAACTATTCTATGGTGAAATGTTTGAATTAATTAGATTTTTATTCTAAATAAAATATTTTAAAAAATAATTTATGATACAACTAGAATATAATGTTGTTTATTAACCCTTTCAGACACTGAGTACATAATTCAAGACACTTTGTTTAAAAAGATGCTGTACATAACTGTAGTGAAATACTAATTATTTTGAGTTCAAAACGGCTGGGTACATTCATTAAAATTTAATGATCCAGATTTTAATATAAAATTTTCATTGGATTTCATTGATTTTTTAAAAATGTTGCGTCTGTTATAAATTTAAAAATCTGTGCTAAAGAAAATATTTAACCAAAGGAATAAACTGTATGTAGACTAAAATTTATAAAAAATCTTTAAGTCTCTCTCTCTCTCTCTCTGCAGATTATACAGGATGCATCTAAAAGGGGGTAACCAGCTTTAATTCTTTATCTATTATAAATAAGTGGGCAGTTTAAATTGACAAAAACGTTCAAAAGAAGGTCGGAAATAAAACTCATTGAGAAAAACTTCCTCTCGAACCTCAAAAATTGAAATCTGAGTAAGTAAATATGCGTATATGTGATCTCCAATGTTATAATTGTATATAAAAATGAAAATTTTACATAAAAATTTATTTTTCACAAAAAGAGCAAATTAAAAACAGAGTTTTATTTTATTCATTAAACTTCCGCAAGGAATAAAAGACATGTTGTTTAGTCATACAAATAAACATAAATGCAATAAATAAAACTCAAAGTATATCTAGTAAATGTCCATTTTCGCTCAGGTGGAATTCAATTCGCACAAAAATGATTTAAAAATTCCATTATTGGTGCAAAATAAATAGGAAATGTTTTATACATTTATTTTGATTTCTTCAAATTTGATCGAGTTGTTAGATCTTAATTGTTGAATTCAACATAAAAATATTTTAGAAAACTTGTTAATCCAATTAACTTAGTATATAAAGAATAAATTCGTTTCATTTCTTAAAAATTAAATCTAGGTGATTAAATCGTATAATTAAAGGTGAAAATAAAACTTATTAAAATTAATACTTATTAATTGAATTTTCGCTTTGGGAACAAAAATAAAATTGAGTATTTTTTATTAAAATGTGCAGAATAATCAAAGATAAATACATAAGATGTTTTAATTTAAGTAAATGTGTAGAAATATGTAGAAATATGTAACGCGACGCACTTACTACGCACGCACTTACTAAATCCAAGTTACTTATTGTAAACTTCTATGATAAAATTATTCTGCTAGTTATGCATTTCACATTCTTATTAATTTATGTGAATCATTTTATTTGAACGAAAAGGAAATTGTTTAAGTAAACATCTTTTCTGCTAAAATTTTTATAGCGACTCAATGAATGCTAATCATGTTCAGAAAATTAGAGTTTGCTTCACTTGATTGTTTATTTGAATAATTATTTGATTAAGCTAGTGTATCTTTTAAGATTTTAGAGGTCATTTATTTTAAATATTTTCAAGCCTTTTCTAGGTTTGAATAATGACGTGTGAAAAGCATTTAAGTTAAGAAAATGTTTTATAATAAATACTGGCAGCTAAATTTTATTGGCTAACATTTATTATATTGCACATAATTTGCTGATTTTTTAAATAAAATAAGGAACTTTTAATCTCAGACAAAAACAAAAATTCAATTTGTCTTAAAAGACACTAAAATTGAATTAAACATTTTCCTGTGTGCCAATCGGATTCAAAAAACTAAAGTCTGCTTTATTATGCATTATATAATAA
Organism: Cheiracanthium punctorium; assembly: GCA_038373885.1. Classification (NCBI taxonomy): domain Eukaryota; kingdom Metazoa; phylum Arthropoda; class Arachnida; order Araneae; family Cheiracanthiidae; genus Cheiracanthium; species Cheiracanthium punctorium. Next base: position 1,228,205 of record JAWZYV010011764.1, read on the forward strand.
ATAGCATGGATAAAACAAATTGATAACCAAAACATACCGTCACCCCCCAAGAATCAGTGAAGCAGTTGGGCAGTCATATGGGATTAAACCAAATCACAATAAACAATGTAATTTTTGAATTGAAAAAAGAAAATATTAGCAGTCGCTTTGATTTTATCTGACAGTGGATTGTAAATATAAAAACAAAAATAGCAGGATTTCAGTAAGTGGCTTAAGAAAAGGCTCAAAAATACACTTGAATCTAAATCCTGTGATAGAAAGCATGGCTTGGCGATTACACATATGTATGTTTTTATGGAAACTTGATCTAGCAGATTACTTATACAGAGCATATTTTTGGCATTTCAATTTGTTACTTCTATAATAATATTTAAGAAATCTTAGATTTTTTTATGATACTGTCGAACTTTTAAATACCAAAAATGAATAGATAAATTAAATAAAATATTCAAGAAAACTCGTATTTTACCATACTAAGTATGAAGTTTTTTCAAACTGTTTTACTGCATTACATTTAATTTCAATTGAATGAATATGCGAGTAGCTGTAAGACTACGTACTTTTACAAACTTCAGAGTATTCCTAGAAAATCCAGAAAAGTTTATCATATTGTGAATGTTTTTTGTTGACTACTTAAATTTAAAATAATAAGGTGTTTAGTTATAACCCCTTAAAAATTGCTTATTCTATTAAAAATAAAAGTTTGTTACATAAATGATTTCTTTCTTTCTTTTTTTCCCAAATAGAAGTATTCTAATTTTTCTATAACCATACAAAGAAAGTGAATTTAACAAGACTTTTTTTTAAATCGTATTTTTTTTACAGAGATAAACTTCATTAAAATATGTTTTTATTTCATAATAAAGTCTGCACAAAATTTAAGATATTAAGTAATGTAAAAAGATTTTAGTTAATTTTTTACACGAACTTATAAAAAACTCTATATTAGTTTTTATTATATAGTAAAATAATGACTCGCATTTTATTTATAAATTGAGCACTATTCTGATAAAATTTAAAACATAAATTAATTTTTGTGCTTTGATTTTTTTCCCTTCGTTGACTTCACTTCTATAGAGAAAAATTAATCTTTCTTTTTCCGTTATACTTTAGTAATTAAATGGCTGTAATTTTATCCACATATGCTTCGAGAGATAACTAAGTGAATAACATTTTTTTTATTTAAGCTATATTTTACTAAATATTTTTTTAGGATACTTTTATCCGCTGTAATTCTTTTTGTTGCTTGGAAGAACTTATTGTTTATTCCAAACATCCAACTGGTACAAAATTATTACGAAATTATAAGTAGAAACACGTTATAAAAAAACTTTTATTCTGATATTGTTTCATATCTGGGAAAAAAAGACTAGTGATATTCCAGCTAAATAATGCACTACGTTTACCATACATTTATATCCTTTCAAATATTGTAGAATGTTTCAAATCATTTGCAGCTTTCATCAACGTGTACTAGATGGCGCTAGTCGCGTAAATACCAATGGGAATATTGATCCATCTGAGGGGTGGGAATATAATTATGCTCCGTGTTCTGTTTATAAACATCTCAAGTAATAACGCAGCAATGGAAAGATTAAACGCGAAACTTTCTTTTTCTTTAAAACTTGTGTCCCCTATTTTAGCATTTTTTATTTTTTATTTAACATTCAAATCTGATTGTGCATATTTTATTTTTAATGAATTTTTGAATTGTGAATTGTTTTAAAAAAATAAGGATAAAAACGTTTCCAACGTCTAATATAAACCTTCAAATATTTCAAATAAACCGAATTTCTCACATACGTAGTAAATATCAGCCAATTTCTAGATAGAACAAACACGCATTATAAATGTTAAGTCAATTAAACATTAATTCGAGTACAAAATAGCTTTTCTAGAATAAATTTTAGAATAATTCAATTATCCTTTCTTAAATTTAATACATGAAGCAAGAATTAAAAAAAAAAAAACTCCCAAGTGCAGTCTTTTGCTGAATCTATGGGTGTATTTACTAATGCAGGATTGTTATCGTTGTTCATTTTTCTTCACAACCACTGAGAAATCTATCTATTTGAAATAATAATCACTAAATTCTCATTCTATTACTTAAAAAAATTCATTCTCGAGCTGTTTTTTTTTTTCAAGCAAAAGATACATGATCTGGTTTTTGAATAAATTGCTGGAAAATAAGTTTTGAAGTAACTCTGAAACATACAACCACACTGAAAGAAAACTGTGAGCAAATTTATAAATAAAACACAAACAGACTGTGGAATCGTTAGGATCTATTTAGAATAGTTGCCCCGCCATGGCCGAGTGAATAGGGACATGAACATTGCTGATGACTGTGTGAAGGTCACGTGCTCGAACCTATCGCGCGGCCATCGACCTAACGGTCTGAAATTTGTGGCGGCTTTCTTCAGGTGTAATGTGAATACGCGATAGAACACCTTAAAAAGCCTTCGCCCAAGATACCCCTCCTTAGGCAGATAGTCCTCGAGTAGCTGTGACATAATACACAATACAATACAATACAATGCTATTTAAAATCACACAAATATCTAATTTGACGTAAAATTGGTACTAAAGCTAATAAATCTCAACCAACTTTTAATTTATGACGCAACGATTTTGATTACCGTAAAAGAAAACATGGTTCGTTGTTCACCTAGTTAATTTTCTAACAGGGTTTTATTGAACTGAAAAATAAATAAAATCTTTACATAGTAACGTTTTGGATAATTGTCATCCTACGTTAAATCTTTTATTTAATTGATCTCTGAAGTTAATTAAAGTATTTAAAACAATACAGAAACATCGACTTCAGAGAAGTGCCTGCTAAAACTTGCTATCCAAAAACTTATTACAACAAATTTTAGCGACTACTCGAATGTGTTCAGATTACTTTGCATCAAAACAGAAAAATGTACTAAGCAAAGGCAAAATTCAGGAGGTTTAATAGGTTTATAAAAAGTAATGAGATATAAGGTAGAATTCATGACTTCTTGATTTAAATTACTCTCCTTGGTAGTATATTTAAAAAATAAATCACGGTGCATAAAAAGGATGTTGTTTATGGATTCCTGCAGTTTACTGCGGATGCAGATGTACCTGCATCCTGTCCTATGTTCAACCGTTCCCAAATAAAACAAGAAATGATCAGATTGTAAACTGTTTGCCTGTATATTCAGCAGAATCAAACACACTGCTCTTGCTTGCCTAATGTTGTTTCAGCAAACAGGCTACCATATGGTATTCGGAGTAAATATAACATTTTATTCTTGTTCAAGTATTCGTATATAAATATTCCACAAAGAGGAATTAATTTATTCGTACGTTTGCTCTTACAGAATTTTAACAGACAGTTTAAGAAATGGTATTTGATGGGGAGGTGCTAGGCGGTCTTCACTCCCTCCAAAGACAACGGTAAAGGGTAACATTCTGCTTTATTGTGCACCTTGGATAGGTAAAAAATCTTTCTTCATAAATTAGATGTTGCCAAAATAATTTACATAACATTAGAGTAACATTTTACTTTACTCTACATGTCAGTCAAATAAACTTTTAAAAAAAAGCTCCCCAAAAAATTCTTTATCGATCAATCCACATTTAGTGGAAATTATCTAATCATTTATAGAAGTGTCATTTATGGTAATCACGCATTATAAAAAATAATGTGACTGACTTGAGATTTGTAATTAAAATGACAATTTTACCTAAATATTTTTTACCTAATATTTTTTATAAATGCTTCAGTTATAGCACTAAAGTAAACAGGTTTCGTGATAAAAATTAATATTTGAAACTTCAAGATAAACATAATTCTTAATCAAGTTGTTTTTTTTTTCTGTGTGTATAATTATGCTAGAAATTTAGACATTTTTAATGACTGTTTTTATTGTATATACTTTTTAAGGTTTTTTGTCTATTGGTTTTTAATCTGCATAAATGGAATAACTAGAATTAACAGTTATGTTTACTCATAATAATTCTTGATATAAAGGGTCAGATGGGGTAATTACAACTACTTCTTGCAAGTATCAACTTTGTGAATTCTTAAGTTTTTTAAACTATGCTGAAAATATTGTTTCCAGTTATTAGGGGGAAACTTTGACATTAGAAAATATTTTCTTTTCGAAGAATTAGTTTCTTAAAATTTAAGGGGCTGGTCGTAGTTACCCAAACAAAAAAGAAAAAAATGCGATAGTTACGACCACCATTGTAACACTGGTAATTACAATAACTTTGACCACGTGATTTATTTTACCACTTTTGTCTGTCTACAAGTTTTGTTGAAGTAATTGAGACTACTAGTATGAGTACTTTTATAAAATGAAAAATGTTGACTGTAAGAATTGTTAAAATAATTGAAAGAAATTACATTAAATAATTTTTTCTTGGACTTTTAAAAGAAAAATAAAATAAAGAAATAAAAATAAATTCAGATGAAATTTTACTCTTCTTGATAAGTCGTCTTTTTTTCTGATTATTTCATTATAGAAAAGTAACTATTTGTTTGAATGAAATGTCCATGATCTAAATGGCTTTTTTTGTAATTAGGTTTCTCATATGTTTTTGTAACAAACTTTTATTCCGTAAAATTTTAATATCTTGCAAACATACTTTTAACTCCATTCACAGGTTATGAGTGTAATTTTTATGCATTTGAAATTTTAAAAAAATCAATAGCAGAACTTCAATTTTGTAATTTATTGTTAAGCTAAATATAACAAGGGAATAAAAAAATGTTTTTTTTTTTCTTAATATTTTATAAGCGATTTAAAACAAATTTAAGATAATCATATGCTTTTCCAAGTCAGAATAACATTTTTTTTTACTGTTTTTTTATACATGTTCGTAATTACTCCACTTTCTAAAAGACTGATGATAATTAGTTTACTATGTCAAACGCATTAATTTGCATAAAAAAATTCCTTTTGCATCAAATAACTTTGAACACCAAACCTTCAAATTCGTTTAGCAAAAAATTTGATTAGATGTTTGTTTTTGAATTGTTATACCTGAAGAATACTTAATATTAATACTGAAAGATACATATCATGAAAAATAAATTATTAGCTTTATGCCAAATATTTTGGCAAACGTTTATTAATTATAGATATATTTAAAAATCCGCTGTTCGTAGTTACCCTGCATGACCCGACTTACTATGATTTAATATCGTGACTATAAAACGGGTAAATCAACATTGAGGTTTACAAGTACACGTTTTGAGATACATAAACATAGCTATCGTAAGAAATTTAATGTATGTAAACTTTTATTGCTAGAGAGGAAAAAAAAAACTCTTGTTTTGACCCTCTGAAATTAGGGATGGACGCGAGACGACTTTTTTGCAAAGCGAGACACACATTTTTAACATTACGATATAGGGATTTTTTCGAGACGAGACAGACCTTATAGGCTATTTTGCGAGACGAGATAGAGCTTTTAGGCTCCTTTGCGAGACGCGAGACGCTTATTTTTCGTCTCGCGTCCATCCCTACCTGAAATGCTGTCATCCGAAGTTCCTTTCGTTCTATTTTTTTTGCCTTCGAGAGCCTTTAAAAAGTGCTTTAAGTCAGCATGTATTTATCTTCGTACCTCTGACAGTTTTAAGATATAATTCTCAAATTTAGTACATCAATTCATTGCTGTATGGGGCTTATTTAACAATTAGTATTTGCGTAAGGAGGTCGTGTATAAATTTAAAAACTGTAACTTTTTTGTAAATGAACGAGAATAATTTTTTTGGAACATTTATTTCCGATCTTATTTTGAACATTTTTTTTTAAATTTCTGTGTTTGTTTTTGTCGATTAAAGCCGATTTACTGCACTAAGGTTCTACGCCTATAGGGGGAATTCCCTCCGTGGGGGACTTTTGTCTAGAGATCCTAGCCCGTATTTACGCGAGGTTTCGGCGAAAACCACGGAAAACTCCGAACGGATACGTCGACAGACACTATCCGGGTTTGAACCCGCCACCTCCCGCCTGGCAGTTTCGAGAGCAGAACTTCTCAGCCACTGTTGGGCTTTTTTCAATATATTGTCCACTAAACTCAAATAGATAAAAAATTAAAGCTCGTTACTACCTTTATGGGACATGCTGCGTATAAGTACATATGCGCAGTCCTTCTTGATAATTCCTTTAAAACCCTTTAACGCGCAGGGTTCCCGATCTGGGAACACCAAATTCTGACGTTTTGACTGTTGCCAGTCACGAAGAATAGATTTGATTTCTATAAAAATAGTTGCGGGTGACACAGCTCCACGAGATTCCTTTCCTTTTTAGCACGTCATTTCCCGTAAAAAAATGGTCACGATTATTTTTAACAGCAATGACATCTGCTGAAAAATGTAAGAATGCGAGAACAGCTGGATAGATTGCCCAGTGCTGATAAAAGGGCAACCGTTGACATCGCTCTACTTAATTACCAGCAAGATGGCGGACGATCAAAACGTTCATCGCGTGCCACAGATTTAGAGACCCTTTTTTTGACACAGACTGGCTGTGCTGTCAATAAAGGGTCTCTAAATCTGTGGCACGCGATGAACGTTTTGATCGTCCGCCATTTTGCTGGTAGTTAAGTCGAGCGATGGCAACGTATGCCCTTTTTTCAGCATTGGGAAAGGGTTGCGCCTCAAAGGGTTAAAAGCAATCCACAAGTTCCTACGACAGAATTTCGAGAAAAATTCAAATTAAAAACATTCGAACGAAACTAAATTTTCGATGCTTCACCTTGAAACTTGTTCGGTAGTAAACTCAACGGGAATCACTCTTTTTTCAAAAATAACCTCCGTACTCCTGTTCAAGAATTATTCCACTTATTGACCGCCGAAATGGAAGAGGAGCGGTTCAGAAACCTCCGCAGGCGACCAATCCAAACTGATATCACAAGTTCGCGAAAAATGAAATCTGAAAGTAATTATTAGAATTCGATAGCGATGGGGGCGAAAGTATTCCTTAAAAATGCTACGTCCTGAAAATGTATTATTCAGCTAGAGTCACGCCAGACTTTAACGTGTCATTAAAGCTTGCTTCATTAATATAAGTCCGCGCCATTTTTTTTTTTTTCCTTTCTCGTCGTTCCTCCATTTTCCCGTGGCGCCTTGTGAAGTCGGTCTTTTTAAAATTCTTCGTTATGGATTTTTAGATGTTTTGAAAATGTTTTCATGCCGGTGAAGTAAGTTGGTGGGGGTGGGGGATAGAGAGAAGTTTTCATTGCGAAATTGCGTGACTCTAATGTTTATTACGATCCGCTGGATTGAGATTTTTAAAATTCTTTCTCGAGTGATGAATTGAAAAAGTTTTTTTTTATATACGTGAAAGAATATGGATCAGATACAGAGAAGAAATGGAAGGTACGCATGTGCAGTAAATGTCAATTAATTAACTGTGGAGAATTCCGTAACGTAAATGATAAATGCAGAAACTGCGTAGTATATGCCAGTTTAAAATGAAGCATTGAAAAAAAAAAGTTTTGTTTTAAAAGAAGTATTTTGTTCGAAGTTCGATTTTATTTTATTTATTTTTTGCTACTAAATCTAATCATTTAATTCTATCCAAAATATACACTTTTAGATTGTAGGCTATGAATATTTATTTTCTTTATTTAGTATAGAAAACTGTCAGTTAAAATACGAATTTTTTTATCCTTTATATTCGAGTATTTTTTTTTAGTAAGAGAAGGAATTGATAATAAAGAAAACAATAAAGCTTGTTATCGTTAATGTTATCAGTTGTCCCTTAGCAATTTAAGAATTGATATTTAATCTTTTGATTTATCATAAAAATTGATGCAAAATAACTAAATATGTAAATAAAGTAAAATAAAATAAAATAAAAAGAATCCTTAGTTTTACGAATAAAAACTTTTTTAATGTTTGCAAATACCTAATATTTCCCTATTGTTGTAAACTCCCGAGCAATTTAATAAGGAAAGTAAGACATAAAATAAAGTTATCAAATTTTTCTATAAATTTGAATTTCAGGAGACATATTCAATAAATATTCAATGAAATTATTTATTTGCAAGGAATTTTTAATTTTTGGGATGCGTCCTGTTATTTACAATAAACCATGTATATGTAAGAAAAAAGAATGCAATGGTATTCAACTAAATTAAATTTGCAAAGAGTCTTTCTTTTTTCAAATGACTGCGAACAAATATTTGTTCCTTTATTACTTCTTCTCTCTAATATCCGATATAGAAGATGCCAACTCTTTTTTTTAAGTAATGTTATATTTAAAGACAAATAAAGTTTTTATTTGAAAACATTATTTAAAAAACAACTATTTGTATATAACTAGGAATAAGTAAGTTTATAGAAAAATAAAAGTTTAAATGCTATTTTAATAAACGCAAAAAAGTACAAACTTGTCTCAAATTTTCCTTTATATTTCAAAAAATCATCATTAAATTTAATAATCCTTGTACAATAATTACGATATTTCACCATAGTAAACCAACTGAAAGGAACTCGATCTCTACAGACATCGGTTAGATTCCTTGAAGATCAAATATCATCAAGTTCACGAGCATAACAAGCACATTTAATCTTGAGTGCCAGCATTTCTCCTGTCGGTTACTAAAAATTTATAAGAATTGATGATGATCAATATTTTCTTTTCTGTGTTAAATCTGCTTTAATTCTTAAATTATTTAAGTTAGGATTTATCATTGAGTAATTTAGATAAAACATGCAAGACTGATAATTATATCATTGACCATTATCAGAGTCGGGGGTCCCACCGTACTGGTTCGATGTCCTTTACAACCAAAAAAAAAAAAAAAATATTATTTCCTGCTGAATCTCTTTTAAACCAACTCAAAGAAATAATATATTGTCCTGATTTTGAAATAAATATCCACAATATATACATTCTGATCTTAAATCAGCCTGAATTTCAATTCAGTGTCAACTTTCTACAACGCTTTTTGCGTTGCAATTTTTTAAAGGTTCCTGGCTTGCAAATTTTGTAATGTCCTTTGCTTTGAAAATTTTGTAATAGTCGCCAAATAGCTAAATTTTGTAATATATTTGACAATATATGTGCTGATTAAGTAGTAGTAAAAATGGAAACCTTTACAATCAATAATATTGCTATATTTTGTTTGATAAGTATTCTTGCTAAAGCTTTCAATTTATAATAACCGTTTTATTCTTTGCTATTTTATCTTCAATCTTTATGCATGTTTGCATGACACACATTTCTTCTAAGATAATGCTTCTGTAAATACAGCGTTCCAGAAATGTCACATGACTCAAATGTGGACCAAATAAGTTTATTAAATCACTGAGATCTCCAAACAGTAGTATATAAAGTAAAATATTTTTAATTACTTTTAAAATAGCATTTAACTATTATCAGAAATAAAAATGTTCTAGCACTATTGAAATTTGTAAATTTAAATAACTGAAATTTTTGAATTAAATACAATTTTCACAGAATTTTAATATATTTTATAATAAAATATTTTAAAACTTAAATTACTAGAATGGCTAAGTATTAATCTTACGCAGTCTACACTAAAAAATTTTTATGAAAAACATTCCTATAATTATATTATTTCATGTATTGTACTTCAAAGGGAGAGCTAAGCGAAATTAACTTATCTCGATAAAAAAATATTCATAATTATCTTTCAAAAATTTTGAGGCAGCGTATGGTACACTTTAAACATTAGCTTAAGAGTATTCAGCCATGTTAGCTCAGTTATTCAAGCGTTGGCAACTAAAAGATTAGGAATTCGATTCCTGCATATCACTAAACAACAGCGTGAACACTCAGTGTACGTGCACGTTAAATCAGTGGTTCTGAAAGCCCCTCGGATGTCGCTATTAGTTTCCGAGAGGGGAAATTATTCAGAAATTTTCCTTCTGATGAGGATCCAATGTATGGTGTGAAACTCTCGGAAAGACGCCATGTACTTCAAAACAACATATTTGGTGATGTGGTATTTCCTCTAACCTAGGAAACTAACTTAATATTATTATGTACACAGCTTTTGCATTTATATTAAATTACTACGAAATATCATAGTTTAATACAGCGTCAAGTACTTACTAATGTTGCACCCGTGTTAAAAATTGGCAAGAGAAAAATACGACAATAATTGACTCTTAATATGAACTAAATAAAAATTAAAAAAATTATTTTTTTTAATTTCAAATTTTGTTTGCTTAGAACACTTTTAAAGCTGGAAAAAATATGAATTCAAATCCTGTCAAATCCCAGGAATTCTTCAAATCGTGCATGTATTGGCAAACAAGAACAAATTTTTCTGTGTGATAAAGTTGATGCATATTGTTTTTATAGACACATTTTAAGAATTTCAAGCACTAATTCTCTATCTTTAAATTGTGCGGAATTAATATGCACTCCAAATATTCACTCAACACTCACGTATATTTCTCATTTAAAAGCTATGAGTTTACACAGAGAAAGTCTGCTAAGCTTTTCCTGTGTTTGGTATGTAAATAAAGAATGCACAGTTTACGACAAACAAATAACTGGAATAAAATATGTGCGACAAAAAACTTTAAAGTAGAAAAATAATCAAGCATATGTTTTACTGTGAAATGAATTTTAAAGTATCTTTCGGATTAAAGTTAATGTACTGTCACGTTTTCGAGAAATTAATATTTCAAAGTGCAGATAATAAAAACATTCATTCTAAAACTTTTCAAACATGCATTCTTGCATTTATTTTTTATTATTATTTTCTGGCTTACGAAAACTCAGCATTTAAACTGATCGAAGGGAAGAAAATACCAATATTTGTAATTATATTAAAGCTGTCTGTTTTAGTTTGGTAAATATTTGCATTTCTTCCTTCAACTATATTTGAAACTACTCTTCAAATTGAAAATGACAGAAAGAACTGTATTTTAATAACTTATTCGGAATAAAAATAACATGAAAGTAGCGTAACTAAATAAAAACGAAAGATTTTTTTTTTTTGGAAAGCGCAATTTTTATGAAGTGTTTAGTTATATTGAAATTTATTGAAATTTCTAAAGTTCTTACGACTTTTGAAGCATTTAGAATTAATAAAGTAAAAATTAAAATATTCATATGAAATTTATTAAGATTTATTGATATCGAATTTATTTTTCTTAAAAAAAGTAGCTCCACATCTGGCATTTGACTTCAGTTTTCTATCTGTACTTCACCATAATTTGCTAAAATTTCGAACTTTTGAAAAATTTTCCTAAATTGTCCAACGATTTGGGATATTTGAAATAACTTCATTCTGTATTTTATAACAAAAAATGGGCCGCTTTTAAAGTATCACACCATTTTAAGACAATTTTTTTAAAGTTCGGAATATTAGCAAATACAGGATCTGTACAAACCCTGTTGCAGTGGGTTAGTACTTCGTGACTCAGTATTAAATGCAATTGCTTCGTTAAATAAAAAATAAAACTCTCCTGCAGTAGTTACTAACTTAGTAAGAAATTATCCTATAAGATATAACTGTTCGAATATGTTTTCTAATATCAAGTTTACTCACTGAACTTGCATTTCAGTGCATTATAAACGATGTAAATGTGTATACTACATATTTTTAAATATATACTAATTATAGCTTCTGAGGTCTGTAACTTCACATGTCAGCTACGATACTACTGTGATCATGGCGTATTCGGTGGGTGGTCCGACTCCCACTGAAAAGTCTGAGTAATAATATATAAAAAAACTAGCAATCTGTTGATCAAAATTTATCGCATCGCATTCAAATTATCCTCCTTAAACTGCAATTCTCACCCATCAACGATTTTTCCAAATATGCCTCAACGTCGTTTTTGCAATACGCCTTTAGAAATTGTAGCCAGTTTTCTTTTATTTAATTAATCTCTTCAAAACGGCGACCACAGAGAGTCAACTTCAACAGTAAGAATAAGAGAAAAGTCACACGGTGCCATATGAGGTGTGTACGAAGTTTGTGAAGCTCTAGTTGTTCAATGTTTGATTAAAAACTCACGAATAAAATTCACGCTGAGAGAAGGCCCATTAGCGTTGTGAAAATCCAATGAATTTACTTTCCACATTCGTAGTCCCTTTCACGCAAAGTGAACAAAACACAAAAACATTTTTATAGACTAACTTTATGCCCGTTCAATCAACAGAATTCATAATGCCAAACACCATGACACTCAATAAGAGAAAATTTTCGTTTCATTAAAAACAAATTTCTCTTCAGTCGATAAAATAAAATATTTGTCACATGTTTGATAAAAATCTGCAGAATCTTCCAAAGATTTTTAAAAAATGTATTCCAGATACTTCTCGATCACAATAGTATAGTTTAAACCTTTATTGATGTTCTCTATTACCGTACGCCTTGTTTTAAAACTTTGTTTTTTGGTGTCCAATATCTGTATTGCTTTGTAAGTTAAATGCTGGTGAAGTCATATTTCCAACCGTACCAAAAAATAAAAGGTGTACAAAACAAAAATTTTCAAGTGAAATTAAATAAAGGCTACATGAATTCATTTCATCATATTTAATGAAGTTGGGTAGTGGTTGGTTTTCTCTGCTCTGAGAGGTTTCAATAAAATGCATTTGGTTGGACTAAAGTGCTCGGGGAACCACACATTAAAGAATATAGATGTATTCTCTCCGTCATCCAAAAGCCATACTAACATACAGACGGAGAATATGTCCTAGAAAAACGACATCTCGAGGATACTTCATATATGGAAATACAAAACTGCATTATGTGTATATACAGAAGGCGATTTAGATGCACTATGGAGTATACATTAAAAAGAAGTTGCAAAATATTTTTTAAATTAGTATATGAAAAAAAAAAAATCATTAGAATATCGTCTCCCAATCTTTTAACTTTGTGCCTCCCCAACAAATTATAACTTGCAATGGCGCCCAATCAGCATATACACGCAATTTTTCATTCGTCAACAATGAATATTTAGACGCTTTTTCTACAAAATAGTGTAATAATTTAAAGTTTGAAGAAACATTTTAAGCGAAAATAAAAAACTTTGGAAAAAAAAATTAAGAATAAATTATTTTTAGAATTAATAAGAATAAATTATTTTTAAAACATGCATTATGAATTGATATTTGCCTGATTTTTTTTTCAGGTCCCTACACTGCAAACGCTCTGCGGCCCCCAAGGTAAACGCGCCCGCTGCATTAGAAGATAAATAAAACAATAGGAATTGAAATGGCTTTTCTAGAAGATTACAGCTTCAAAAACTTCCCATACTATTTTAACATCCAAATAAAGAGAAATTTTACAAATGGCGACATATTGGTAAATGCTGCTTAATGATTGCGATATTTAATATCGAATACTTAGAAAATTTATTGGGGAAATATATTAAAAAAATCACGAATTTCATTTAATACCAAAGAAATTTCATGAATGTAAAAAAAAAGGTTGTTTCTTGAAAATTTCCTAATTTTATTATTTATAACCCTTAAAATGTATTAAAAAACACAGTCATGTAGAAATAAAGTGCACAGGTGAGGAACCTAACCATATTTTTTATTTAAAATTTTAAAATTATCTTTAACGTAGTGATACATTTTTAATCCAAAAATGTAGCACGTTATCGATTTCGGCAGAGAAGTTAATTTTCCAAGTCTCTCAACTACCCAAATTTTCGTATATTATAAGTCTATACATTATGGGTCCCGAAAGTAATTATTAGAATTCGATAGCAGGCAAGTAAATCGCTTAAAAATGTTGCTAGATAATAAATTATTCTGCTTCAAGTCACGATGCTGTAACGCGTCATTAAAAGTTCGGTACATTATTATTAAAAGCAGCTTTTTTTCGGGCATACCTCTATCACAAAATTCTTTAATGTTACATTTTTATGTGACACGAAAGACCTCTGAAGTTTCTGGTTTCTTAAATAATTCAGAGCTACAAGAAGATATAGCGAGATAAAAAGAGTTTAAAATATTCTATCTAAATATTTAACGAATGATTTTTTCCTATATGGGAATTATTATAACATTTTAACCATATCAGTACAGTGCAGTTTAGACTTAAGAGAGGAATGCGATCCAAGATTTCACGGGTAGGGTTTTCGAAACTTCAGGCAAATATAAACACTCTTCAAACAGTTTTAAAACCATTCCTAAATATTTATTAATATTTCCCACAAAAAATAATATATAAAGCCAGGTTTAGACTAGGATGGATTGCGACTTCTGCCTTCCTCTGTGCTACGAGTGATGGAAACTGTTCGTTGATTGGCTCTTTTCCTCAGTAGCAAATCACGAAGACAATACTAACCCCTCACACCTCTGCTTTGCGCTTCATATTTTGTAAAATCTCCTGTTGAAGACGAGAAGACAGTGTTAGATCTGAGATACGGTACTCGTGAAAAAATCGCGTAAGACCCCATTCGCGTATGATAAATCGCTGTGCAGCGCGAGTCCAGTAGCTTTTAAAAATATTTGAAGTTCGAATATTTTTTTTTTAACTTTTCAATAAGTTAAGGAATTTCAGATCTCTGGTCTTAAATTTAGGTTGAACTTCCTCGTTTCAACTACATAACAATTACTCTTTTTTGAAAGGTTGTGTTCAAAAATAAGTATTATACACTGCTATAAGGTTGTATGAAAATGCGGAAAATATATTGGCAAATGAAACGCCAGTGCTATTTCCGTAATTTCATTCCTGAAAATTTCAGAAGAAATTCCGTTCCGGAAAGGAGTTGACCTTTATTATATGGAAATTTCCCTGCATTCAAACGCAAACGGAGAATTCTGGTAGAATTTTCCGAAATTTTCCAGTAAATGTAGGGTTATTTTTTAGAGCGTAAATTCAATAAATAATTTTGTGTTTATAAATCGAATATATAAATTATATCGAACTGTGAAACTTTTGCTTGCATTAGATTTATAAATTTCCGACAGCATAAAAAAGCATTTGGGCTTTTCTTTCTGATTGCTTAACTAACTAAATTCGGAAAAACACTTAGCATGTTTCATGACATATTTTCCCGTATCAAAAATAAACTTTGGCATGGCAAAATTTAAAACATAGAGGCAAACTGCTTCCAGTCAATCAAATATTCGGCTTTATTCTGATTCAACTTTTCTTGTTTTTCGTTCAAGCAATCAACAACGTCAGTCTTGAAAGTACGGCAAAATAAACGAAAAACTGACCAAAAAAAGTGGAAAGTCGGAAGATTTGGCATGTAAAAGTAAGCCAAACGAGTGCTTTGTTTAAAAGCTAGTCCTCTTCTGCATCCTCTCAACAGTGTTCTAGTGAAAGTACTAACTGGCTAACAAGTTAACTCTCAATTGACCGGTTACTGTTAAAGTCGGATCCATAACAGCGCGTCATAAAATTTATGTAATAAGTTAACTCACACAGATCGTACATGACTTGACAAAAAAATATTAAGTAATTAATGCTGTTCTTTTTTAAATATAGTTATTAAAGTAAAACTGAAACATGTGGGAACTGTTTACTTAACTCTTTAATGAGCACCCATTCACATCTATATAGAAGACCAACTCTAACTGGAGCATCTTAGTGGCTGGTCCCTCAAAAACCATGAAACCAGCGTATATCTTCTGCTTAAACTGAGGAAGATCTCTCCACCTCCAATGGATCTCCTCAGATGTTAACTGTGGTGATGAGTCGCAAGTGGTAATGAGGTCGCTGATTGACTAGCCAAAGAGGGCAGTGAGAATGAAACGGCTACTAGCTCTTTGCCTACTGATCAAGAGCTATACTCAAATGAAAGATCTAAACTCAATTTAATAAGGCGTAGTCTACCTACGCACCAATGCTACACAGAAACATCCTCTGGCTCTCTGCTGGAAATCAAATCTGACCATGGCTTCCAGACTGCTCTGGCCAGACTAACAAGTGGTAGCATTAAACGTCTTTCCTTTGATAGTGGCAGAAAAATCTACTCCACTTGTAAAAAATGCTTTGACCATCCATCTTCATCTTTTTTTTAGATTAAAAAAGATACACTTCTCATATCCAAGCCTAAATTTATTTTTCAGTATATTATTATATGTATATGTCTGCTTTCAAAATTAAAAAAAAAAAAAAAAAAAAAACCTAAACAACCTAAGACTAAACCTAAAAAAAACCAAACCTTTCTTTCTAAAGCACATTTTGGTTTATTAGTTGTATTTATTTATGTTTACATTTTTCAAAATTACTTTAAAAGTTTATCATTCTCAAGCTTATTGTTTACTTTTAGATTTTTATTTCCTTTTTTTAACTTTTAAAATTGTAAAAAAAAAAAAAAAAAAAAAAAAAAGAACCTGTTAAATATATGTATCTATGGTCAAATGTTACTAAGAACAATATTGTGAGCAATTGTAAACCATTGTAAACTAACTGCTTTTATAACAATGATATATTTTACCAATTGTAATCCAAAAATTGTGCTGTAAAAAAAAATAAAAAAAAAAAATGAGGGAAACCACTGCTTGCTGGACCTGAGCCTGGAGCGAGGGTTCAGCAGGACAGTAGGACACTTCAGGAACTAAAACAGGCTTTAAACCAAATAGGTAGGCCGTTCCTGAAGGTAGTATCCTATAGTATCCATCTTCAACGGATCACATTCTGGGTTGCATCGGATTTTCTAAGCGGTACTTAACATCAAATCCCCTTATTATTATTGGTTTTTTTGCCCCTCTGGAGCTGATCTGACTCTCAGATCTTTCGAGGATAAGAAACAACAACGACAGAACAATTTCAAAGAACAAAGTTCACAAAAGAACAAAGTTCTTTTTTGACACAGCCGGCTGTGTCAAAAAAGAACTTTGTTTAAGCAATTTAGAAGAATTTACTTTTATACTGTAAATCTTGAAATTTGCTTGAGGGACGAGATCAACCACTCTCATAACTTTATTGCCGTATTGGAAAAATTAAGGAAGTTAAAGATTTTACGCGTAGAAAAATCACTAAAACATATCACGATTCATTATTTCAAATAAATGAAAAATGAAAAATAAATTCACTACATTCTTTGTAGAAGTTTATTCCCTATTTTTTTTTTTTTTTTTTTTTTTTTTTGGGGGGGGGGGGGGGAGGTTAGAATGATTTTCGATGAAGCGAAATCTTCAAAATCTCACTTCGGAAAAAAGCAGAAACTAACGTAAATGCTAAGCCTTACCTATGAGATGTATAATGTCAAAATTACTCAAACTCAAGTTTTAAAAGAGAAAGCTGCAAAATTCAAATTAATTTACGAAGTTAAGGTATTTAGATTCGATATTAAACCAAAAACAGAAATCAGAATTTTTGTCCAAAATTTGCATTTTATCACACCAGCTTGACATCCAAGCAACTTTAATTCCTTACAACTTTTAGACCGTTTTTTTCTGAAGATACCTTGAAGACGACGATCTCAAACTTTTTGTTTTCGGAACGAAAAAATCCAAGTTGACCAAATTACAGACAATGCTACGTCATCGACTGCGGTTCGAAGCTTGGCTTGAAGTGATAAAAGTATTGCTGCGTGCAAGTGGAATTAGAAGTCGATTTCATTGACGAATCAATCATTGTTATGACGAATCAATCCTTATTATGATCATTATTATCAATCATTATTAGAATCATGTAAAAAACTAGTTCCCACTGCTAAGTGAAAGTATTACGGGTATTTTGAGTGTTTCTTCTATACCAACGAAAGGATTGTAATGGCTGCTGAGTCACGATGAATGAGTCTGTCCCAGCAAAACGTTAGTTGGATTTTACATTAGTGTGATAACCCATTTAAGCTATTAGGCTGAACAACAAAATATTTTGGAAATATGCAGAAACGCTACAATCTTAACTACTCTTGAAATCTGAAAGTCCACTCTTAGTCAGAATTTTAGTTACAGGTCGACTACAACATAAATTATTCGGTTTGAAAGTTTTTTGCGAATACATTTCGAAAAGTACATTTAAAAAATTACTTTTAAAACCTGAAAATCTCTCTTATTTTGTAGTTTAATGGCAACTTTGAACTCCAATTGAAGGTATTCCAGACATCCTTAAATTAGTTGCTTTAATCATTTGCAAAAACATATACAAAAGAATTTAGAAAAAACTGCAGGTATATAAAGCATATTTTGCAGATGTATTAGCTGTAAATATAATATGCCTTTTATTGCTTGAGCCAGTACGCTGCCCTGATATTTCGTAGAATATTATGTGCATGAGTTTTCCATGTTTTCTGTTTAAATTTATTTTTTTTTCTACAGATTGTTTAAGAACTTTTTATCAAAAATTAATCATCACAAAACTATAGTACGTAGCAACCAGTCACACGGCCTTATCACGGTTGCGCAACAAATTTATTCTGCATTATAGTGTAGTCCTCCGGCCGAAACTCTGTAAGATAATTATTTTAATTTTCGTCTAAGGCCCTTAATTAGCTAACAGGGTACGCCTCCTCTCCTACTCACCACTCAGCGTTGTCTCTTGCAGAATTGTAATTAGGCAACGCTAGGAATAACACAATTATGATGGTAAAACTATGGAGAGAGTTGAGGTGGTAAGTACACTGATAAGTGCTTCAGAAAAGAAACTAAAGGTTAAGGCTTGATTCTTGTATCTTATTACATACGTTTGTCAGTGAAAAAAAATGTTCTTTTCAAGTGAAGAATTAAATAAAACAGCTGGATTCTGTAAATTAGTGGAAATCTGGTTGGGTAGCAAGAATTAGGAGTGTAATATTAAAACTTTGGTTCTCATTATTTTAACGAATTGTGACTTATTTAACAATTAAAATGTGTGTTATGGCGATTTCGTTTCTAGATTATAAAATAATCACATTTTTATTTCAAATTTGAGCCGAAGTAAGTTTTTTAATAGTCAAAATTATACAGTATCCTCTTTATATTGGTACTGCTAATTTTTCATCAGTAATAATTACACATATCCCTTATAAAATTAATGTGCAATTAATGTTCTACGAGTATAATTATTAACATTTACAGTTTGTTGCATGTCAATCAATTAATTACTTTGAGATTCGCATTGTTTCAGTTTTGGATATGACGATTTTTTAGAAAATTTTAGATTTATATATCCAACCCAAGTTCAGGTTTGAAAACTGATATCTGCATGTAAATTTAATTTAAAGATTTGATTTAATTTTTAATGTGAAATTTAAAAATATTACGTGATATTTTGGGCACTAGCCTTAAAGTTTACTGCGTCGTCTTTAGATATTATCGAGTACTTTCTTAGAAATCAGCAGTAATAAAAACAAATTTAAACGGATAGACAAGGTTTGTGTAAAAAATTTGTGGAAGGGAACTTGAAAAATTTTCATAGAAGAACGAGATGTACATGATTTATTTTTTCTGGGGGGAGGAGGAGGGATTTTTTTACTAATACTTTTCATTCATGTATCTATAAAAATATTTGGGGTTTTATAAAAAATGTATCTGGCTACTGAGAGGTGGTTGTTAAGAAGTGTAAATAAATTTCTGGCTGCAAGTTCCCTTAAAAAAATCTAAACTCATTAGTTGTGAGCAGTAAAATTACTGATTAAAGTTTTCTAAATAATCTTTTACTTTTGCCTTACAGCCAAACGTATTGTTAATGTGAGCTCTTGCATTGCTTTTAGTCTTGCTATTCTTTTAGCTTCTATTTAATAAAAAACTCCCAACGGTAGAAGGCGGACTGGACTGGATTCGAACCATTGGCAGGGTCAGCTTGTGGCTCTCGGGCTGTACGTTGGACAATCCTATCGGGGACCAATCAAACTCCGGTGTTTAGAAGCTAAGTAATTAGTTTTATAGCGCAGTTTATCTTAGCCTCAGTAGTTTGAAAGATACTGCAGCACAGGTACAGTGACATGTAATTCAATTTATGAATCAAAGGGAAATCTGCCGGTTTACTCGTGTGTTTTTGTTAAGGGAGAATTTTTTGTGCCGCAAATAAGAAATGTTCTTTTTATTGGTCGGAATGTATTTGCTTTTTCTGTTTCAGATTCTGCGGGTTTCGACTGATTATTATGTACTATATTACTGATAGCTATGTACTATTTTGCATGGTTATAAAGTACTGTCTGAATTTTTTTTTACGAATTTTCAGAATAAAAGCACTGTTTTTATCATTCAAGACCTAACATACTACCGATAATTTATATGACAGTGTTTTAACCCTTTGAGGCGCAACCCTTTCCCAATGCTGAAAAAAGGGCAGCCGTTGCCATCTCTCGACTTAACTACCAGCAAGATGGCGGACGATCGAAACGTTCATCGCGTGCCACAGATCTAGAGACCCTCTTTTGACGACAGCAAAAAAGGGGACGCCAGCCAGCTGTCGTCAATAAAGGCTCTGTAGATCTGTGGCACGCGATGAACGTTTCGATCGTCCGCCATCTTGCTGGTAGTTAAGTCGAGAGATGGCAACGGCTGCCCTTTTTTCAGCATTGGGCAATCTATCCAGCTGTTCTCGCAATCTTCCATTTTTCAGCAGATATCAGAGCTGTTAAAAGTAATTGCGACAATTTTTTTACGGGAAATGACGTGCTAAAAAGTAAAGGATTCTTGAGGAGCTATGTCACCCGCAACTATTTTTATAGAAATCAAATCTATTCTTCGTGACTGGCAACAGTCAAAACGTCAGAGTTTGGTGTTCCCAGAGCGGGAACACTGCGCGTTAAAGGGTTAATGACCTTATGTTTTGCGAACACTTCAGTATGTTTAAATCTGTTAACTAAGTATAACCTTTCTAATTCTACACGAAAATTATCCGAAATATTTCATGCTTCACATTTGTGACATTCTAAAGAAAAACTCCACTTTGCACTAGTATTATATCGGTAATATAATGCTCGGCACCAGAAATATCTCATAGTGCCTATATATTTCAGAAAACACAGCTATTCAGTTACAATTTTTCCCTCTACCCCATGCACGGGACTTCTCTTTAAGGCAATGAGTAATGGCTCCTATTAGTAAGTTCCAGCGGTCAATAAGCAGTTTCCTTGACACGAAGAGATGATTTCTTATGGATAAGAAATGCATTTAATGACGTGAGGGCATATCTATCATTTTTTTTTTTTTTTAAAGAAACTTTGTGATCGTGGAGAGCTTAGCATTTGGAACTGCGTCTAGAATTCGAAGATAAAATATTGCAATTACTTTAGCAAACTTCGCTCCAACTTTATGAAAAACCTTTATTTTTTTTTGCACGTTCAAAAAATATTAAATGTTTATAAAATATGAGATTTGATATGAAGTAGAGAAATTTATTATGTAAGGAAAAATATATTTGCAGAATGTGAGAAGTCTTTTAGGCGAGTTTAATTGAGCTAAATATATTTATATTCAAAGCTCATTCTTAACATTTAAAACATTTAAAGTTTTTAGCTTGCAATTAACACTCTTGTTCATTTTATGTGGAATATATTATACTTGTTTAATTTGTTTCTATGATTATATTACACGTGCATTGTAAATTATATCAAATTCAGCGTAGTCTTGAATTACGCGAGGACTATCCAACACCCCTTGCATGAGTGAAACTTTGTGAGATAATATATACAATGACGACTATATACGACATTTTGTAACAGATACACAAATATTTTAGACACTTATAAACACCCTTCAAACAACTTTAAACCATTCCCTAACTATATAGTACCATTTCCTACATAATATAAGAAATAAAAGCAGGATTTAGACTGGACCGGTTCGGGTGCTTCCGCCTTTAGTGATGCTACGTTGGATGAAATGTCGTTTGCTGATTGGAAATTTACGAAGATGAGATCGCGAGACACCGTACTTCAGTTTGCTTGTCTTACTCTTGGCTAATATTTCTTCTTGGGGGAGAGGAGTCCAAGATAGTAGCGCAAGTTGGATTTTTCTCTCATCCCTCACATGCACAATTTGCAATAGTAATAAATAAATAAATCTGATAAAAAATAAATTTAATATTCTATTGCATCGTTGAATAATTTATGTTCTTAATATCTAATCCCTTAGCTTAATAAATAAATTGTTAGATCGATTTTCTGTAAGTTGCAACTTCGCTTCAGTAAATCTTGCATGTTGCAAGCCGGATGCAATTCTTAATTCGGTATTAAGTTCATATTTTTCCTCATATTTAACCACCATTTTAACCACATGTTTAACCACCATTTTAACCTCATTTTATCACCCTTCCGCTCATAAGAGTAGACTGTTCAATAAAGTTGGAGTTATCACTTTACTGTTCAAGTTCCGACCACAGATTTGAACTTTGGTGTTTTTTGAAATGCAAAATTTCTCTTTTAGTATTTCCCTTCCCACCATTACAGATTTTCCATTTATTTCTTCATTAACGGGATACCATTAGAATCCAGGGAATCAGAAATATAATAAAAGTAAAATACGTTTACGTGTGATGTACTAGCTTCTTTGAAATCCTTGAGGATTTTATACGTGTACCTAGCATTCACGGTTTAGATCGTTCTAAAGCAATTTGATGATACACGATGAAAATAATATAGTGCTGATTAAGAATTAAAAAATAAGCAGTATTTAAAATATCAATATGCTTAAAAAATGATAGCTCCGAATTGTCTAAATATTTCAACTTATCCTTATAAGGACTTTTATTTTAAATTGGGTAAAAATACATTTATTTTTTCTCTTTAAAATATTCATCATTATTTCTTAAAAATTATGAAGAAATAAACTTTAACATCTCATTCATTAGATGAAATTTGCAGTAATAAATTGATCTCGTCTTAGTGTTTTGATAAGTCTAAAATATAGATATTGAATTTATTTACTCCAATACTGATAAGCACTCAGCAAACACACACAGGTTCTCTGAACATCTATTAACGTTCAGAAAACATCTTCTTAACGTTAATAGACGTTAAGAGAACCTATGTGTGTTTGCTGGGCATTAGCTTTAGTATATGTTTTCAATATCGTAATACGGATTGAAATGCAGCAAATTCAAACTTCTTATAAAATAGATAGTACTGATTTTTAGCAGTTTCATTTTCTTTCAAACGAGACTTCTTGACGAGATGCACTGTTCTTCTGTTCAGGCGGTGGCCTAGTCACTAAACTCCGTTCCCGCAAGAACACGGAAAGTGAAGCAGCACCCGGCTTGTCCAGTGATTGGGAGGGTGAAATCCTCTAGCGGCTAGGCTGCTGTGGGACCGTGTACGCCAATGGGAGCTGGTACTCGTAAAATCCGTCGTGGCCATCCAATGTCCTCCATATTTAACGCTACCTCTGGGGGGCCGATTTCCGATGGTTGGTTCCTCATCTGGAATGGGTCCAAAATTAGGGGACCCCGAGTTAAGTCGGACTTCCTCCCACTGGAGCTCATTCAGCCGCCCCTTCCTCCCATCACCTTTCTACCTGGGGGATCTAGCACCACTCCGCGGTTGCCAGAGAGCATTAGCAATAACATCACTGTTCTTCTAAAAACCAGAAGGCAAAGCCCGTTGTCTACACTCAGTATATATTATCTTTTCCCACTTAAAAAGAATAATTTTATATTCAATTTTTAATTTATGAAATTCGGAATTGCGTACTCAGTGGATACTTTTCGCATTCGAAAGATATCATTTGGTGGGAATATAGTCTCCGATACCAATGCTTCATAAAGAGAAAATCATTTTACGTGTGAAAAAAAAAGTTAAACTGGATAATCTAGAAAAACTATTTGAAGCGAATTGGAGTCGTAATTTTCCCTTCAAAGTCTGATAACCCTGAATTCAACATGACGTCAGTATCCTCTGCGACAACCTCATTTTGTCACGCAAATGATAAGCTTTTTTTGCTCTCGGAAATAAAATAAAGCCAAAAGTAGTGAAAAATCGTTTTAAATTATGGTACGGGTAGATTTTCAGATTTCAAAATAAGCACACATTTTTTCTGTGCTTTTTACATAACTATAATAACTTTCAAGCCGGCCGTACCAAAGGTGTGAATTTAATTACGTTTTTAAGCAATAACTTCTTTATCTATTTCGATAATTTACGGTAAAATTTTTGCTTTGGAACGGTTCAAGCGGAACATTTGAACTAAGAAGACATACATCCAGTTAATTTGCGATTTTTTTAACTTATAAATTTCTCATACTTTTTTTCTTACTAACCGCTAGTTATTCTTACTGAGAAAAAAAAAGAAATTTATAACCCCCCCCCTTAAACATTCGTTTTCAGGTGACTGTTTCAGCACCCACCAACAGCAGCCGCTGGTTCCTAGGGATGCGATGATAAGTATGTAATTTGATCCTCACAGCGTGTGTTTACGTAGAGAGTCAGCCAGATGTGCAATCATCCTGCACTTCCAAGGAAATCTACAGATTATTGCTGAAAACGGAAGTTTGGATTGCGGCACATTCATTTTTACTGGTAGTAAACTGTTCTGTTCTTAATGTAGACGCTGCATTGTCCTTAAATTGGTGGTATAATGTGTCGCAAACAGCCGTTTTCAAGCTTCTGGGAAAATGGGCGAGCTGAAGGTTTTTAGCGGCTCTCAAAATGCAAACTTTTCGGACCATTCGAAATTTCCTGCTTACTCATTTGTCGATGTTAAAATATTCTTCATTCGGCTCTATTAAAAAAAAATCCTAATTCAACTACAGCACTAACAGCTAACATTTCTAATATGGTATTCAAAACTGATAATTTTTTTTTTTTACTTATTAATTAATTTATTTATTGCTTCTAGTTCCAAGTACATACAACTACAGACATTTTTACAAAAAGGGAAAGGAACAGCGAAATAAATAAACATAAGGATGCAAAGACATCTCTTAATCCGTGAACTTAAGCCTGACAATTCAATATCGCTCCATAAGGACACAGCAAGGTACAGAAAGAGAAGAGGCAAGGTGATAAATGTCAAAATATTCCTCAGAGTCACTTGTAGGTGTTTTGGTAGACAATCTTGGCCAGAAAATAGCCGCACAAACGCCACCGATTTATCTCGAGGTCACTCAGGAATATCTTGAATATGATTCTACCAGTGCTTTTGATTACTTCTAACAGCAACTCCCCGAGAAAAGGAACTCATTAGTGTCCTGTTAATGATTGTATTAATAGATTGGTAGGACAGTTTCTGGCTATTTTTCTGTAAAACAGAAGCTCCCTTTTTGCCAGAAAAACTTATTAAAAAGTCCTCCGACCAAGCTAATGTCCCATATCCTTGGCAGATAGCCCGTGAGTAGCATTGCTATAGCACCACACAACACAACACAATAAAGTTTAAAAAAGGTTCACGTGTTAGTGAGCTTTTAAAAGATTTTTGAGTAAACTTTGAATTTTTTTTTTTTTAATCAAAAAGACATTCTTCAAAATAAATCAAAATTTTCTGACTAAAAATTTAAAGTGAGCGTTTTTATGTGCGTGTGAGGTTTGAAAATTTAATTTGCCCAAAGTATGAATGGAATTAACTAAAACTACAGAACCATTAATATGGTGATTATGGTGATTCTTAATAAGTACAAAAAGAAAATGTTCTCCCCCGCATATTGCTATAAGAGTTTGGCTGATCTTGGCAAGATACGCTTTTAAATTTCATATACGAGTATCTAACATATACACATATAAATAAAAAATTACTCAACACCGTAGCTTCATGTTTGGGTAAGACTAGTGAAACAAAGTGAAAATGAGCAAGAAAAAGTTTTAAAAACTATGAATAAATAAATACATTTAAGAATTAAAAGGCTTAAATATAAGCAATACGCATTCTCATAAGGCTATGCCTAATAATTATAATATTTCAAGAGACCTTTTTGATGTTAAAAAAATATGTTCTTTTACTTTACTTTTGAAAAAAACAGTCTTCAAGTACATTTACTTACATTATATTAAGAAAATAAAGCTGCCATTTTCCATTTCCAATTTCATTGAAAAAACTCTTCTCTAAAGCGATGAGTAATGACGTCAATTAGTGATTCTTCTTGCAATACGCAAGTTTCCTTTATTAAAATGTGTTTTTCGATGGATAAAAAACATTTTTCTAATGGCCTTGAATTATCCGACATTTTTGAGGATATCCATGAAGCTATGCTTTTTGCGATTAATAAAATAATTTTAGAAGGGAGAAGAAGTATTGCAATTATACTTTTTTACTTATGAACAAAAGTTTGGACATCTATCAATGGAACAGTTTTGAGAAAAAATGATTAAGAAATTTTTTAATTAAAACACTACATATTTAATACTTGGCATTCGAAATATCACCTACATTCATTATGTGAAAATTTTGATGTATAGTAGTACGGAAATGTTTTATTATTTTTTTTTCTTTTCAGTCTTTATGAATTATATAGGACTTCTTTTTTCATTTTAGAGAATTAATTTCTATTTCCAACATTTCCGCAAGTGAAAGATCAAGCACATGAAAGTATTAATTTATATGTATGAGTTCGTCTTGACAATATTTAATTAAAAACACAGAGCATGGTGCCGGCAGCAAAGGGCAAGCCCCTCCCCCCTGGATTTTTGTATGCAGTGTTTTTTCTTGCTTTCCAACATGGTAACCACACGTTGAAGTAGTCTTTGCCTCCTCTTGAGTAGTCCTTGCCCACCCCCCTGGAAAATATACGGCCGGTGCCCGTGACACAGAGTATTTTATTTGTTCTAAGGTCGTCAAGAGTTAATTTCACCCCACTGGACTGAAACATTTCAATATTACATGTGAGTTATTCTGATCAAAAGAAACAATTTTAAAGGACGCAGTAAAAAGAAAAAAATCGTTTCAAATACTTTGATCCAAAATTAAGGATACCCTAACATACATGCATATCATTAGATTTTTAATTAAAAAATGAAATTAGCAGAATTAAATTCATAATTAAGAGATTTATTTAACATATATTTATTATTAAAAGATCTTTTATATGTTACTAGCTGCGTGCTCGTTCTTCGCACAGTAGGAAACGAAAATTTTCTTTACATGTGTAATTCGAATTTATTTGTGATGTGGAATCTTAAAAAAAAAAGAAAAAAAAAATTATTTGACTCTTGACGAAAAGTTTGCGTCATGAGTACTAACTTGGCATCATTGCAGTATAATGACTAAAAAAACTACGTCAGTGTCATTCACTATCAAAAAAGTGGAAAGCTTAATGGTTTGCAGGGAACTCCTGGCTTTCAAAATGTCTTATTTCTACATCATACTGTTTTTTAGGTTCACGTTGTAGCATTAAATACCTAAGACACTATATGCATTTATTTCTTTCCGAACATGTACCATGTAAGGAAAGTATAGTAATCATGAAAAAATTCGACTTCGAGATTTTGGTGTATTGACACGTTTTGTGGTCTTCTGAATTCATTTATGCTATTTTCAAGAGATGTTTTTAAAATAGCTGCGCACCCGCTCTTCATACGGGAAGAAGCGAATAGTTTACTAAAAACATATCTGCATGTGACAAAACAGAATTGCATTTTCAAAAAAAGTTCATGTAGTCTCCTCTGTTGAAATGCCTGCTGGATATATTAACGCAAATTAGAATTACTTTTCGTTTACTTGGTTGTAAGACAACCGTTTAAAAAGGATAAACACTTTTAATTTCATGAAATATTTATTAACGTGGTATATTGTGATTTATTCATATTATCCTTACAAATCTAATAATACTACCTATTACGTACATTAATACTATCTATCTTCGCTTCTCCCTCTTCAAGGCTGGCTTAAAAGAAATAGCTTTGATTATTTGGCCTCCATGGTATCACTTGATTCTATGACGATTCTTTGCAATTTACGCATTTGCATAAATAATAATCATTTCACATAATGGTTGCCATTAAGGAAACTCTCCATTTATATTTAATTTATGCATAGTTTTATAAGATTGGCGTACTTAGCGCCGCAAACCATTTCATCTTAACGTGGGGAGAAAATATCCAAGGGGCTCCATTTTATATATCCATGTATCTAATATAGCGATATCTTATATATCCTCCATAGTCCTGTCTCCTGAAAAACATCAAACTGTGTAATCTCAAATATCTACTTATTCCCGCTTTAATTGTGACAGGGCGTTAGAGTTGCTGAGTTTACAAATTTCACGCATTTTTTAAATTTATGACGTCACTGTTTAACTGCCGCAAAGGATACCCCGGTTGGTTGAGGGAGTTAATTTCGATATTTCGCATATTAGTTTTCAAACGGTATCATTAAAACTTTGCTTTATGTAGGACCGCTATGGAGGAATGTAATTCAACGTTAAAATAAAACTATACTCGCAACATGCATGCATGTGTTAGGCAACGCCTGCTCCATAATTAAATGCAAAAAAAAAAAAAAAAAAAGTAAATAGAAAAATTTTAATATATCACGCTTTGTAACTTTTAAAATGAACATTTTCATCTGTGTTAAGATATTTCAATTTTTAAATTAGCAAAGGATTAAAATACCACTTCTAATAATAGTAATCGTGAATTTCTTAGTTTATTTCTACACTAAATTTTAATCAAAATATCGACTCCCTGTGTTGAAAAAAGAGCTGGAATAAATGAGCTAAAATTGTGGCGTAATTTTTACGCATCTTAAAGCAACTGACGTCATCGATCCTCACTTGTGAATTGAAATTTTGATATCCCATTTAAAAACTCGATTGATTAGAAAAAAATCCTTTTTCTAATCCTTTTTGTTGCAACAACCGAGCATAAATTCTCGTGCCATGATCGGAATGTGATGAATGGCGTAAGATCGCGTTGATGCTATTAAATTCTAAACATTCGGTTGCATTAAAATTCGTAAAAAATCATCTAATTGACATAATTTTTTTCATTTTTATTTTAAAAGAGGTAGAAAAAAAATGTTTCACGATTTATCAAAATATCAAAAAGTTATGACGGATAGAATTCAAGATGCGGCAGTTTTAAAATATTTTACGAAAAATTCGCCGAAACAGATGCTTAGCAAAAAAATTCCTAAAAATCGGTAAATATTACATATTCAGAAAAAAACTGTTTTTAAAAGAAAATTTTCTCCTGTATCCGATGATACAAATGTCGTTTTGCTGCGAGCGTAATTTCTGGCGTTATTACGAATTAGGGGAGTAAAAAACGCCAAAAATCGCATAAAACATAGAATTAAAAGAACTCTAGGTCGAATTTTGAAAAAATCGCTTCGAGGTGCACAACTACATGTTTAGATCTTCCCGAGTACCAAATTTGGTATTTCTAGGTATAGCCGTTTGTTCGTAACGCTGCCGACAGACTAAGTTTATCTGTTTAATTCACGTAAAACTGAATTTTAGCGAAGTTTCCCCCCCCCCCAATAAACAGTAGAATCAATTTGGTGATAGGGCATTTTAAGACAAAATACGTAACTCAAAAACCTAGCAGTTTTCAGGGATATTATGACTTATAACTATTTGGTCAAAAACTCGGGCATGATTTAAAGTTTGATTTATTGCATCGCTAAAGATATCTCTTCTCTACTTATTATAAAAGAAGAAGTCTGTGGGTGTGTCTGTGTGTGTGTCTGTCGGCAGCGTTACGGACAAACGGCTATACCTAGAAACACCAAATTTGGTACTCGGGAAGATGTAAATATGTAGTTGTGCACCTCGAAGCGATTTTTTCAAAATTCGACCTAGAATTTTTTTTATTTTATGTTTTATGCGATTTTTCGCGTTTTTTCTCACCTAATTCGTAATAACGGCGGAAATTACGCTCGCAGCAAAACAGCATTTGCATCATCGGATAGAGGAGAAAATTTTAAAAACAGTTTGTTCTGAATACGTAACATAATTTACCGATTTTTAGGAATTTTTTTACTAAGCATCTGTTTTGGCGAATTTTTCGTAAAATAATTTTAAAACTGTCGCATCTTGAATTCTATCCATCATAACTTTTTGATACTTTGACAAATCGTGAAATATTATTTTCTCCCTCTTTTAAAATGAAAACAAAAAAGTTATGTCAATTAGATGATTTTTTACGAATTTTAATGCAACCGAATGTTTAGAATTTAATAGCATCAACGCGATCTTACGCCATCCATCACATTGCGATCATGGCACGAGAATTTATGTTGGGTTGCTGCCACAAAAAGGATTAGAAAAAAGGTTTTTTTTTTCAACCAATGGAGTTTTTAAGATGGGATATCGGAATTTCAATTCACACGTGAGGATCTATGACGTCAAATGTTTTAAGATACGTAAATATTACGCCACAATTTTAACTCATTTATTCCCGATCTTTTTTCAACACAGGGAGACGATATTTTGATTAAAATTTTCTGTAGAAATAAACGAAATAAACTAAGAAATTCACGATTACTATTATTAGAAGTGGTATTTTAATCCGTTGCTTATTTAAAAACTGAAATGTCTTAACGCACATGAAAATGTTCATTTTAAAAGTTACAAAGTTCGTTTTAAAGCGCGATATATTAAAACTTTTCTATTTACTTTTTTTTATTTTTGGCATTTAATTATGGCACAGGCGTTGCCTAACATATGCATACATGTTGTGAGTATAGTTTTATTTTAACGTTGAATTACGTTCCTTCATAGCGGTCCTACATAAAGCAAAGTTTTAATGATACCGTTTGAAAACTAATATGCGAAATATCGAAATCAACTCCCTCAACCAACCGGGGTATCCTCTGCGGCAGTTAAGCAGTGACGTCATAAATTTAAAAAATGGGTGAAATTTGTAAACTATTCTAACGCCCTGTTACAACTGAAGCGGGAATAAGTAGCTCTTCGAGATTACACAGTTTGATGTTTTTCAGGAGACAGGACTATGGATGATATATAAGATATCGCTATATTAGATAAATGGATATATAAAATGGCACCCCTTGGATATTTTCTCCCCAAGTTAAGATGAAATGGTTTGCGGCGCTAAATATGCTAATCTTATAAAACTATGCATAAATTAAATATATTTGGAGAGTTTCCTTAATGGCAACCATTATGTGAAAGGATCATTATTTATGCTAATGCGTAAATTGCAAAGAATCGCCATAGAATCATAAGATCCCATTGGGGCCAAATAATCTAAGCTGTTTAAGCCAGCTTTGAAGAGGGAGAAGCTAAGATAGACAGTATTAATGTACGTAATAGGTAGTATTATTAGATTTGTAAGGGTAATATGAACAAATCACAATATAGCATGCTAATAAATATTTCATGAAATTAAAGGTGTTTATCCTTTTTCAACGGTTGTCTTACAACCAACTAAACGAAAAGTAATTCTAATTTGCATTAATATATCCCGCAGTAATTTCAACAGAGGAGACTACTTGAACTTTTTAAAAAAATGAAATTCTGTTTTGTCACATGCAGATATATGATTTTAGTAAACTATTCGCTTCTTCCGGTATGAAGATCGGGTGCGCAGCTATTTTTAAAAGATCTCTTGAAAATAGCATAAATGAATTCAGAAGACCTCAAAACGTGTCAATACACCAAAATCTCGAAGTCGAATTTTTTCATGATTATAATACTTTCCTTACATAGTACATGTTCGGAAAGAAATAAACGGTTGTCCATTTCATGTAGTGTCTTAGGTATTTAATGCTACAACTTTCAACCTAAAAACGGTATGATCTAGAAATAAGACATTTTGAAAGCCAGGAGTTCCCTGCAAAGCATTAAGCTTTCACTTTTTTGATAGTGAATGACACTGACGTAGTTTTTTGAGTCATTATACTGCAATGATGCGAAGTTAGTACTCATGACGCAAACTTTACGTCAAGAGTCAAATAAGTTTGCTTTTTTTTTAAGATTCCACATCACGATTAAATTCGAATTACACATGTAAGGAAAATTTCCGTTTCCTACCTTGCGAAGAACGGGCACGCAGCTAGTTAGTAAATACAACAGTGCTGCAAGGGGGGGGGGGTCAGACAGACTTCTATATTATAAAAAAAATTTAATTTAAAATTTTAAGAATTTAAAAAAAGAAAACTTGAGTTAAGTGTCCGTCTTTCAGATTTGTGTAGTTTCGTCCAACGGTTTTTGAAGTTCAGACCAACACTTCCGCAATTGAAAGAATCAAGCATAAGAAAGTATTAAGGCATATATGAGTTGGCCTTATAGTTGATTGGCTCTTTAAATTATTTAATTAATAACGCAGAGTATTTTATTTGTTCTAAGGTCATCAAGAGTTAATTTCAGCCCACTGGACTGAAACACTTCAATATTTCATATGAGTTATTCTGATCAATAGAAGCAATTTTAAAGGACGCAGTAAAAAGAAAAAATTGTTACGAATATTTTGGTCCAAAATTAGGGATACCCTTGGATACATGCATATCATTAGATTTTTAATTCTAAAAAGTAAAATTAACAGAATTAAATTCATAATTAAGACATTCATTAAAATATATTTAGTAATTTAGTATTGCAAGATCTTTTACATACTATATATATATATTTCATATATATATTTTTTTCATAGAGGTGGGGGATTACGACTACTCCAACTGATTTGTATGTATACTTGTGAGTGAAGAGGGAGTGAAGAATATACATTTTGTGTGGCAAAAAAAAAAAAATTCCTCAGTGGGGGATGGTAGGGGGGGGGGTGCTGCGTGACCGTCTAACCCGCCCGTGGCTAGGACACGGTAGTAACCGTGGCTAGGATATATATATACATAGATATATGAGTCTTAAGAAAGAATAATGTTTAATACATGCATTTATTCACGTTTAGTGATCATACATATTTCTTTCTCTCCGTAAATACATTTCTACAGATATTTTATTCAAAACTTTTATGTAAGCACGCAAATTAATTACATTACACGATTTTAAGGCTTAAATGCTTTTTAGAGTAATTCATTAATATTTTAACACAACCGACGTAAAGTGACGTAAAGTGAATTTATTTCGATTTTAAAATTCCGATAATAGCCTTTTTTTTTAATCCATTACTTGATTAATATGCAAGATTTTAAAATCTAAAAAGCTGTATTTGTCCTCATTCTTTTCTTTTACCTACGTCAAATAAAAATGCTTATAAGCACGCTGCTAAAACTTAAATATATTGATTGGCAGATTTTTTTTCTCCTTTTTTCCAAATAATATTTTACAGCTAATAAAACCTTAAATTATTATCAAGCACGCATATGGTTTTTCACAAAGTAGCATGCCATGTACGACAGTCATGCTAACTAACTATTTCTTTGGAAACTTATAAATCGTTACCCTCTGCCGCTCCCCATTTATAAAAAGGGGGGTAGCACCCATCCGAACACCTGCACACCCTCCCAGCTGTTTGTAAACGCAATAGATCACCGATTTCCGTGACGTCACACATCAAGCTCACCGTAGCCATCTGCTGGAGACATAATTAACGCATGATAAAACTGGGTGCACGCAAGGTTTTGACCCATCACAATGATCACTGTTATAATTAGACGTAGAAGTAACAATGCAATGGGCAGCTTTTATTTTCTATTTCGTTAATTTGTTTGCGGTGTAGGTTTTATTCCGCTCACTTTTGCCATTGTGAAATTAATTGCGTAAATGCAGGGGCGTAGAATGCTCTACTATCCGAGTGGTGTTATTAATGGGGACGAAGTTAATAGTTTCGGGTAATTTAGAGATCAAGAAGATTTGGATTTGCGCGTTTCGATGGTTCAGAGATAGTCTGTTAACCCTTTGAGGCGCCACCCTTTCCCAATGCTGAAAAAAGGGCAGTCGTTGCCACCGCTCGACTTAACTGCCAGCAACATGGCGGACGATCGAAACGTTCATCGCATCCCATAGATCTAGAGACCCATTTTTGACAGAGACTGGCTGAGCTCGCGCACAGCCAGCTGCGTCAAAAAAGGGTCTCTAGATTTGCGGCAAGCGATGAACGTTTCGATCGTCCGCCATTTTGCTGGTAGTTAAGTCGAGCGATGGCGACGTCTGCCCTTTTTTCAGCATTGGGCAATCTATCCAGCTGTTCTCGCATTCTTCCATTTTTAAGCAGATGTCAGTGCTGTTAAAAATATTCGTGACATTTTTTTTTACGGGAAATGACGTGCTAAAAAGGTAAAGGATTCTCGTGGAGCTGTGTCACCCGCAACTATGTTTATAGAAATCAAAACTATTCTTCGTGAAGGGCAACAGTCAAAACGTCAGAGTTTGGTGTTCCCAGAGCGGGAACACTGCGCCTTAAAGGGTTAATGGGGACGAAGTGAAAAGTTTCGGGTAATTTAGTGATCAAGAAGATTTGGATTTGCGCGTTTCCATATTTCAGAGATAGGATAGTCTGCACAAGTGTGCATGGACTCAAATAAATAAGTGATATACCGATAATGTTTTTTTTTTCTAATGTTCTTTCACGAGTGTTAAAACGAAAGATCAAAGTAAAGTAGAAGTACTGAACTAAAAATTATTGCTAATAAATATATGTAGTCAAATCTTCATTAACGGACAAAGTTATAGCACTTCAAAGAGAGATAAAAAGAAAGAAAAGCGATTTCTAACGCCTATCTTTCAAATGGGGCACGTTTTGATTGCTACCGAATGAGTAAAATCCATATAAATATAGCAATTTAATTTAAAAATGCTTTTAGATGGACTGTAAAGCTATTTTTCAATAATCCCTGATATTACCTTTCTTTTTAAATTTTGATCAAAATTAGTAAAAAGTATTTTCGAAAAAAAAAAAAAATATGTAGACAAATATTTTCAAGATGTGCAGATCAAGAAATATAGAAACATTAGATCTTAGATCTTCTAAATTCTCTAGATCTCTTAATACTGAAATATTGTGTACAACTAAATGACACATTATATTAAACCATTGCTAATTCCGAATTCGTAAGTTGCACAGAGCATTAATTTATGAAATCACTAATTACTTTGTTATTATTTTTCTTCTTCATTCTCTCGTACATACTGACCGCTTTATTTATATATTTTATGGTGCTTTCGAGCAATACAATTGTTTTATGTAAAATTTCAGCAATTTTGAAAAACTGAAATGGATATGTAGAAGAACGATTGCAATATCAACTGATATCTAACTCGATAAAAATATCCTTAAAATAAAGTGCGTGGAAAACAGCGATGTATAAGTAAAATTTTAATTAAATGGTGAATACTAGGCCAATTTATTAAATTGACATTGGCTCTCTTTTTAATAAAAATAATTCAAGAAATAGATTTGAAAATGTGATTTGTGAAAAGTACTAGAAATTACATAGTATAAAATACTACTGTGATTTACTGCTTTTATTTAAAAAAAAGTAAACGAAATTTTTCTTTAGTAAATGATATAAACAGATAAAGTATCAATTTATCGGCATTGTGCCACGTGGAAATCCGATTTTAAAACAAAACATTCCAATCAAAATTTTTATAATGTACGTATATATTTATGCTAAAAAATTTCGAAGAGTTTTGTTTTCATTCTGTAGATGTGATCACGACAAATTCTCTGCCTTATAAATCAATGAGATACGAACATAATAGTAACTAGATGAAAAGGAAAAAAATGCAGTAAATTTATACCTAAGCGCCCAGAAAAGTATCCTTAAGAAAAATAACCAAAAAAAAAAATCTGGATTCTGACCAAGTCAGCTATAAGCGTACTACTTTTTTTTCTCTCTCTAAATATGTTCTTTGTTTTTGTTTTTCTTCTTACCCCAAGGAATTTTCGGTTGCAGACTCCTTAACTTCATCGTACCTTAAAGATTCGGAGCTATATAGCTGCTAAATGCATTTCCTAGCTTCACGGACCACCTGAGCCTTCGTGTGTGTTTGTCTCTCTCTCTCTTTGTCTTTATTTTGTTTTTACTTTATTTTTTTCAGAGGGTCATTTCATTTTTTATTTATTACTGAAACACCTCCCCCCCACTCCAGTTTCCGGCTTTGTTATATCAGCCGGAGCAGCAAAGTTTATAATTCCAGTGAGGCTCTGCGTTTTTGTGTTGGGCTGTTGATAAAGAAATACTTATTTCATTTTTCCTTGTTAACTGTTTAATACCTTGCGGTAAGTTTTCTTTCTTCCGTCGAAAGTTTTTGAAAATCATGTCTGCAGTGATTTCTCATCATTGAAGAGAAAAGTAATGCTTTTTGATGAGCAGTCAGAGCAACTTTTTTTTTTTTTAAGAATACGCATTTCACTGTGAAGAAATTCGTAGCTTATGGCAAATTTAAAAGGTGATTGTGAAATTCTCAATAGTTTGAACAGCATCGAATGTCTCTGTAACACAGCTTTTCTCAACCTATGACCCCCAAGGGGGGCGTATAGCGTTTGAATGGGGGGGGGCGAGAAAAGCCAAAGAGCAAGTAGTGATGCATGTTTTTGAAAAATCATCTTATTTATTCTCATTTTTACTCAAAAATATATACATTTTCGCTTAAAATGTTCATTCAAACTTTACTGATAGCATTATTTTGTAGAAAATTCGACTAAATGTTCATTGTTAAAGATTAAAAATCTGAATGTATGCTGAAAAATGCAAAGGGGAGGCGCACCACCGTAAGTTAGCCTTTGTTGGGAGACGCGACGTTAAAAGGTTGAGAACCGCTGTTCTAACACATCCTTTACCAAATCATTTCTAAGATGCCTATTTTATTTCATTCTAAAATTAAAATAACGTTTTGTTTTGTTAGAAGCATGTAATTATGAACATGACGTTTAGCATCATAGCAAGTAAAATATTCAACAATGTAGATGAAGGTTTTAAGCGTGGTTTCAATCAATAATAAATATACATAAAAGAACTGAGAAAATATTTAGTGTTTAAATGTATTCTACTTGGCTCACCTTATCTTTTTTTATACCGAAAAGTATCTTTTCATTACATTATAATTATTTTATTCCTTTACATCACATATGGGCAACCTCCGGCCCGCGGAACACATCAAAATCCTGTATAAAACGTATATAAATTATTCAAACTCCCACATTAATCCCAGTTACACGGATCGCGACTTCGCTAACATCCTAAATTTTGGATTGCAATTTTTTGAAAGGTTGCCCATATCTGTTTTACATCGTTTGATTTATGATGCTTACCACTAGGGGATTCGTACTGGACTACATTGTTTTCTTTTACAACAAGTTAGAGTATAATTGTCACTGTAAAGTTTCAGTCATCTTTCTAATGTCGGTTTCGTCAGTGACATAGTAAGGGGCGGGGGAGTGGTCTGTCCACTGAGGAACCTATACACAAAATTTGGACTAGGCAGAACTCCGAAACTTATAAAGAGTCTGGAAGCAAATTAAAGAACCACACCTGACGCCAATAACCTTCTTTAGACGGGCGATTCCCAAGTTTTTAAGAATGTCCCCCCACCACCAAAGAATAACTTATGGCACACGGTTAAAAACACAGCAAAGGATAACGATGGCGTCCCCCTCACATTCCTCACCATACATACAGTTGTTTTTTGTTTTGTTTTCGACATGAATATTTAGTCCTCTTTTTTATAAAATAATGTTACCGTTAATGTTCGGATAAACATTTATGCAAAAATAAATATGCTTTCGTGTAAAAGTAAGAATAAAGATGATTTTTTATGACGTGCATAATCACTGCTCTTTCCCTATTTTTCTCCACCCGTCCACCTGAAAACGCACCAACGTTTGGGAACCGCTGGTCTAGACCGTTGGCTTTTTGTAATCGATGTCCCGTTTCATAAAAAAGTAAATCAATAACATGGCAGATATTTAAATTTCTATCTATTAGAGCTTTTTTGTAAGAAGCTTACAGAATGGAAGTTCTGTTACAGTAGAATAACCAGGATATCATTGAGTATCTGTACAGCTTCACAAAAAGTGCATTATATTACAAACCTATTTGCCTATTCTAGTTAGACAAGCGAGAATGTCACAACCCACTGCGACATTCAGTGTTATTTATGTTTTCTAAAAGTTATTCTGAAGTGCTTGCTTTTGCAGAAACGAATTAGAAATTCTCAAAAATCTGTGTATTGGATTTGCAGTACAACTCCTTTCGAAGAATGAGCAAATTAAAGATATTTTAACCTTGCCTGAAAATTTCTGTCTCATGATTTAATTTCGCTGTGATGTATCTTAAATGGAATTATGTACACTAATAAACATACATACGAATATTATAAAATATATATATATATATATATATATATATATATATATATATATAGTTTAACTACAGAAACTAAAACTGTAACTTTTTTCATAACTTTTATAAATACTGTATGACTATGAAATGTTTATAAAATAGCATTATCAATTAATAAATGCGGCTGTTTAATTTTAAATTTCATAAGCTTTTATCTTGATAGATTGCATTTATTAGAGATATTCAACTTTCATTTTCATATGAAGAAGGTTGAAAGATTGTCGTTTTCACAAAATAATTTTAAATGCATACAGTTTCAATATATCTAAATATGAAGACAACATTGTATTTCTTTATATTAGAAAAATATATAATCTGCCATTTAAAAAAAATATTCTTCTAAGTATCTTTTATGAATAAAAAAATACATTTTATTGAATTTAAATTAATTATTATCAAAAAATATAATCTGTCATTTAAAAAAATATTCTTCTAAATATCTTTCATGAATAGAAAATACTTTTTATTAAATTTACAATCATACTATTATTAAAAAATATTTTTTGTATAAATTTAAAAGTTCCTTGAGCTCATAAAATTAAATGCTTGTTTTGAATAAATTAATTTAATTTGTTTCAAAATAAATTATATGCATTTTTTCCCCCAAGAGAGAGTTCGCGAGAGGTAAAATAAATAAAAAAAACCGCGAATAGGTAAGAATAAAGTTTCCGGTATAAAGTAAAGGAGAAGAAACTCGAAATATCCCCTCCCAATTTTAATTAAAATGGAATGTTTATAGACGCAATAAAGATGGAAGTATGGAGCGCATAAACTTCAAATTAAAATGCTCTTCAAATTAACGGGGACTGAGATTTATACCCAACATCATAAAAAAAAGATAAATAAATAAATGAAGAGAATAAAACCTCTTCTGTTTCTCAAAGGCACGGAGGGGGCAATATTTGTTCAAGATCTAG
This sequence comes from Cheiracanthium punctorium, assembly GCA_038373885.1. Lineage (NCBI taxonomy): Eukaryota > Metazoa > Arthropoda > Arachnida > Araneae > Cheiracanthiidae > Cheiracanthium > Cheiracanthium punctorium. The sequence goes on from JAWZYV010011764.1 coordinate 1,267,137, forward strand.
TGGCATCAGCTGGAGCTGCGACGCGTGAAGTGAAGTGAAGTGGGACACACAGATTTTTCAAGATGGCTATTCGGCCACTTCACGAAAGGGGAAATAGAATGAGGATTTTCGAACACAAAACGAGAAGTGTTCAGAAATGTTTTAATTAAGCATTTATTTCGATAGCGGTGCAAGTTATGTTATAAAAATGCCTTGTTGTTTTCAGGTGTTAATGCAATAACAAAGCTTGCATTTAATCCGAATTCATAAAGCTGTAATTCAGTTTAAGAGAAGTATCTCATTTTATACGCTGCCCTTTTTAGCAACATTCTGCATTTTTAGTAGCACAAGATTCATTTTCAAAAATAGCTAAAATAAGTTTCTAATGTATTTAGTAAAGTGTATTGCACTTAATGACACATAAAATTATGTTAACGAAATTATAAACGTATACTCATATAAAAAATAAGGTTTTAGTTAAAACACACACTATACGAAAAAAAAGTGTTTTATATTTGATCCCAACACCAGATTTTGAACGTTTTTAATACATACCCTTTTTTTAAAATATGTATGATCGCAAATATATTTTGAATTCTTATTGTATTAACAGAACATACTAAAACATGCAGTGGAATACTGATATTGTCTCATAATACTTTATGTGTGTAGCTGTTAATAATTTGCTAAAATTATTCAAAGTAGAAACAAGTAGTAAAATAAAAATGAGCGAATTGGTTTTTGAAATTGTAGAACACATATGCATGACCATACATAAATTGGAATGAAGAAAACATTCCAGTTGGTAACTGAAAAAACACTCAAAATACTGGTGTTAAACGATAAAGTAATTAAAAAACTTTGTAAAAAACACACATGGAAAGAGGATACGCACGTTTCGTTCAAAAATTGTTTTGAAGAAGTTCAAAACAATTTTTGAACGAAACGTGCGTATCCTCTTTCCTTTTACTTCTTATGTGTGTTTTTTACAAAGTTTTTTAATTACTTTATTCCAGTTGGTACATTTACTGTCACTGATTTGCACATTGATTTTGATGTAATCCATTGATGCAGATTGACGATCAGAATGGCAGATGCTCTTAAAACGTGATTCTTACGAGAAAAAACTATGGTTAAAAGTTTTTTTTTTTCTGACTCTAAGTTTCATTTATTTCATCTGCAAAAAGAATTTGCATTTAGCATAATATCGAGAAAAGTAAATACACTGTAAGAAATACCTGTAATTTTACCACAAATATTGCAATAAAATTATACAGCACAAGTGCAGCAGCTTTGGAACAGTGTTGACAACTCTGGTGGCAACAGAGTGGCTGCAAAAGCGGCCAAAAATCTTTTCAAGCTGAGAAGAAAATAAATTGCTCATTAGAGTTTACTTCTAAGTGCTTATGCTGCTAAAATATACTTGTCTGCAAATATTTTTTGAGTCATTTGGCCAATTTAGTCACAAAGTCGCTAATTTGGCAACACTGCTTTGGAATACGGCACTGTGTGTTGTAAATCCACCCACGAAATGACGTTGATAAGCCAATCACGAAGAACCTTGTACAAGAAATTGACGCAGTCCTTTTTTTTTTTTTTTTGTCCAAATGGCGGTCGTTAGCCATGCCTTGGAGGCATTGGCCGCAGTTGTTGGTCACTTTATTATTGGGGCACCTAGTAGGTGAACCGAAGTTGCCCCTATGAAGGGACGGGCACAATGACATCCACGCCCAGTCGGGGATCGAACCTCGACCGCCGGGAATCGAACACGAAACCGTAGTACGGTGATTTACCCACCATGCAATCCGATCGGCGATTGACACAGTCTTCACATCACAACCTGTTGGTTTTAATCTTGCCAATGCATCATGTTTTAATCTAGGAAAATATTTTTTGCAGCGTGCGGCAGTGAAACGAACATTTAAGCAGTAAAACGTATTTAAAATATGGTGTTAGAGTAAATACAGAATGAAATTTGGGAGAAAAAAAAAACCGTCACGTATATGACATATTCTTAAAGGTTAGTTTACAGACGGAAAACATACTTTACATGTTAAAAAATTATTGATGACTTAAAAGAACAATATTACCTCAGAACAATCTGATTTATGTTGTTGTTGTTGTTACTTAATAAATTAATGAAGAGAGTAACTTAAATTGTTTTTTAAAGAATATTTATATCTAACTAAAAGAAAAATACTCACAAGTTATTACAATATACACTCATGTCCATAAATTAAGGATAATTCAGAATCACACAGAAATTGATCTCTAAAATAAAAATTTCACCTGTGGAATGATCACACACATCTTGAAGAAGAATATGCAAATTACAGGAAACCACCAGATGGCGTGGATGGTACGTCACAATGACGAGAGTGTAAGAGAGGGGTATATAAGGAATGGTGGCAAAGAAGTAAAATTGTTCACAAGCGCTGTGAAAGCCTTTCAGTGCAAAAACCGCATAGTTATGGCACAAAGGAGCCATTTGGATGATGTTTTACATGGCAGAATTATCGGACGACTGGAATGTGGACGTACCCAGCTGGAAGTATCCGAGGAACTTGGAATCGCCCAGAGTGTCATCTCCAGGCTTTGGCAACGATTCCAAGATGTTGGTAATGCGAGTAGACGTTACAGCACAGGTCGCCCCCGAGTTACAACGCCGAATGAGGACCGCTATTTGGCAGTTACTGCCAAAAGAAACAGACGGAGTACAGCATCAGACCTGTCTCGTCAGCTCTCTTCAGCTACCGGTGCGACAGTTTCAAGGCAGACCGTGTACAGACGCTTAGGGCACATTGGTCTATATGCTCGTAGGCCTGTCAGATGTGTTCCACTTACCGCAACTCACTGTCGCCTGCGATTAACCTGGAGTAGAGAGCATGCATTGTGGACATCGCAACAGTGGTCTTGTGTGATGTTTTCCGACGAGTCCAGGTTTAGTTTGGAGTCTGATTCTCGCCGGACATTCATCTGGAGAGCGCCAGGTACCCGTTACCACCAAGAGAACAACATTGAAAGACACCGTTACGGTGGTGCAGGATGGCTCGATTGGGGAGGAATTATTCTTGGTTCCAGAACTGACCTGCATGTTCAGAGTGTAACGATGACAGGCCACATCTATCGGGATGTCATTCTGGAACAACATGTACGTTTGTTTCGGAGCGCCATGGGTGCTGAATTTGTGTTTATGGATGACAACGCCCGTCCTCACCGTGCAAACATTGTAGACGAATGCCTTCAATCGTAGGATATCACCCGTATGCATTGGACAGCATACTCACCGGACTTTAATCCAATAGAGCATGTGTGGGATATGCTTGGCCGACGAATTGCAGCCCGTCAACCCCCTCCCACCTGTCTACCGGAACTTCGGAGTGCATTGCTTGATGAGTGGTGTAATATTCTCCAAGATCAGATTGATCATTTGATACTCAGCATGCCTAGGCGTTGTCAGGCCTGTATTGCATCGTCCGGGAGACATACTCCGTATTAACCATCCTACTAACCATGTTATACTGTTTTTTGTAAATAGGTTCTTTTTTGAAATTTGGTCAAGGGAGTAAAACTTGCAATTTTTATTAATTATGTCAAACATATAGCATCTTTTTTGCTCTTTTTAATTTTTGTTTAATAAATAGACTTTACAAATAAGTCAAATTTGTTTTGCTCCTTTCTCTTTCTTTGCCTGAACTTCATTATCCTTAATTTATGGACATGAGTGTAATACTGGATACTAAAATGTTGCTCATTTGCAAAGTATTAAATGTTGCGTTGCAAAGTAGTAAAGTTGCAAATTTTAGTGCAAGCATAACAATTAGATTTCAATATACACGAAAGCTGAATGTTGTTTCTTAGAAGTACATAGAAACGATTTTATGCAGATCTAAATCACTATTAAAAGTTTAACTCGTACGTCATATTAATCCATAACGTTGAGTATGATCAATTAAAAGTTACCGAATTTTTAAAAATCAGAAAACTGCCTTCCCCTATATAAAAAAAAATACTTGTATCTCATTAGTGTACTTACTCTATTTTTTTTAATACAAACTCTTTTGGGGGAAAAAAATCGATTACAATTTTATATTCGTTCGATGCTTTTTACAGTACAGGAAATTGAACTGCCTTTATTACCATAAGAATGAAGATCTTGTAAAAATACGTGTTCTCATTTGCATATACATGATATAAAATCCGGGGCAGAGAAAAAAAAAACGGGAAACAGGATAAAAGAAAACTAAAGCACACACTCACTTGATCTGCCCGGACATTCTCAACGGTAAAATTAAACCATACTCTGTGTCTGGGATTGGCTACATCGGGCCTGACGTATAAATCATAGTCCAGTTCTCCTATATAGTCAACTCTTCCTAGATTTCCTGGAAAAAAAAAGAGAGACGGAAAAATAAAATATATCACAGGAAAACGAAAGGAAGAAATCTAAATGGGGGTATTTTCTTAAGTAGGCAATATGTATTCAATAGGCACTCTCCGTTTTTGGGGTGTGCAATGGGAGAGAACCACGGAAAAATATGGCTTAAAAACGGGATATGTATGGAAAGAAAGTTAAATGTGTATAGATCTGGAATTTGTTTATATTGAATACGGTGTGAGAAGAAAAGCAACTCCGTCGCTTTGTTTGGGTTCTGTGGTGCTCCAGTAACGGGGGATGTACTTAGTACTATCTGGTAGAAATGCTTGGGGGATTGTGGGAAAAGTAGAATACAATTAAGGAACGCCCAGGGAAAAGGGTGGATTGAAAGCTCGTGGAGGATGAGAAAGAATTGATTTACGATGATAGAATTTTTGAGAAGTAAATTAAACTTCACCTGCAATTATTTTCCCTCTTTTCTAATCATCATATATATAAATACGCTAAGGTTAAGATGTTTGCCTCCCTTTTTAGAAAAAACCTCACAATTACTCCACATAAATTTTATATCATTTTATAGAAAATTGCTTGCTCTACCGGCATCAACAACTAAAAAATTTGTTATTGCTTTTGTTTTTGTAAAATAATGCGTGGAATGCAGAAGTGGTGCCCAAGCCAAATGACGGCGATAACGCACCATTTCTAGCAACCGTTATCGTTTTTCTTCGTAATGAAGAGAAACGTCATAGCAGTTGAGTATTGCGATTTGCGAAAAAACTTGCGTGAAGATGTAATATTCTAGGAGTTACGAAATAGTGTTTTTTGTACATTTAGCATTAGTTTATCAGGGAAATTCGCAGTTAGTGCAAGGCCAACGCGCATATGAAATAGGACGTCATTGCGGGATTCGTGTGTTACGCTTTGCAAGTGAAATCGCTCGTGAATGTAGAACCGCTCGCTAGATGGTTGCAAGAGTTTTGTTTGTTGCGATTTGCGATTGATTTCGTTACACAAGAATCCGGCCAGCTTGTAAAGAATAAATAAAATAAATAATTTTTGTAAGTTTACATAGTAATATTACACTTATTTATTGCGAATTATTCGAACGGGTATAGCTGGTATAATTATAAACTGAAAATACAAATACTTACATCATTTATGTTTTACACAACACTGTATTAAAAAACATTTGTTGGTACAAAATATAATGGAGTGAATATATGTAACTGAAAATATTTTGAAAGTCATTTGCATGTTTCAAATGGAAAATCTAACTCTGCTGTTCTGTTCGGTTCTATTTGATCCGAACAGAGCATCCATACATTGCTCCATATATTCAGGCGAGACAATATCTCCCTTGAACTAAAGAGTCATGTAATACAGTTAAAGAGAATACAGGGTAAGAGGCAAAATGAGTTACCATGAACGTCCATAGTTAAGTCACAGATGTGTAACGAATGTGTCCGATGCAGATTTTGTCCATCCAGCAATCATAAAAAAAAAATAGGGTAAAGGCACCCATTGACACTTTAAGTGCAATAATAAGCATTAACTAGCAAATTGCTAATTACTAAAACTCTTTAGAAATAAAATGTTTGTTTTCAAAACTTAAATGAACTTTGAAAATTCATGTAAGGTATGATTTATTACAGAATACATGTAAAAGTAAAATAACACTGAGAAAAATGGACAAAAAAATAGAGAGAAAAAGTACACAAAATTTTCAAAAGAGAAAACATTCGTTCCTTAGAAATAATCTTATCCCTTAATGGAAAAAGAAAAGCTTGTATTTGTAAAAATATTCTAAGTTTCTACCTGTTAACTGGCAAAAAACCCAATTGCCTAAATTTAAAATAGATAAGAAATGCCAAGGTTTTACTGGACAGTGGCGGACTCAGAATTTTTTTCGGGAGGTGATGAAGTTTGAAAAAAGCTTATTTCACCCAAACAAACTATACAATGAAACAAAATTTTAGTCCAAACCAATGTAAAATTCCTTGGGTGTAGCCAAACTAATTACTAATAATTAAAATAGCAAATCTTAAGTATTACTTTTGTTAACAAATTAAATTAATAAGTTAAATGCTTTAATTAGCTGTTAATTTTTAACGACTAATTATAGTAGTTGTTTAAAACCACTTGAAATTTAATTATATTTATTCCATCAGTATTTCTTATAATTCATTCTATATTTTATGGATTTTGTCGTTTTGCAGAGAAACGACAATTTAGAATAGGTAATATATCTAAGAGTTTATGGCATTTTCATTGAACTGATTCTTAAGTCGTACTGCACTAATAATTTTGTATTTAAAAACTTCAATTTCTACTGAATGTCACAACAATTTTTTCACTTTTTCACTTTTCTTTTTCCTTTCCTCGTCCGAAGAACGTGAGTTCAGCTAGTATACATAGTTGATTAAATTATATGATCTATATGATCTTAACCCTCTCGTCACCCTGAACCTCATATGAGGCTCCTATTTCAAATAGCAATATTTAGAGAGAAAACAATTGAATTTAGTATTTTTTTCTTTCAGTGATATCAATATCATTAATTCATGTAGAAAGATTGCAGTACTAGTCAATTTAGACCATTTTTTACAGTTTTCGCATCATTGTTTCAGGAGAAAAATTAAGAAAATATTTACGCTGCTTTTTTACCGTTTTTTTAAGGTAAGTATAGTTTTTTTCTTATTCCTCAAGCTTTACCTAATATGTGCATCACTATAAATTAATTTTAGAATAACAAAATGCTTCGAAAATCCAGAAATTATTATTATCGACATTAATCGACTAATATTAATCGACATTAGAAAAAAATATTTTTTGCATGATTTATAATAGTATTTCAGATGCATTAAATGCTAGACAGAGTTGTTTTCTCTGATTTTTCTTAATTCGGTGACGAGAGGGTTAAACTGGAATGATTACATGAAAATGGTATAAAAATACCGATGCTTTGAATTCTTAAGAAATTCATAAATGTGGATAATAATTAGTTTTGCTGTGGCAACACCACTGAACGAACTATAACTTCAACTCCCGCCAGTTGTTCCCCCGCCAAAGAACACTCTAGACGGAGAACGAGACTGGGCAGACGTGCGATGTTAAAAGAGCAGAATAGCTCTCTTGATGTTATTTTTATTTTTATTTTTATTTCTACCTCTCAATGTTTTTAAATGTTAGTGTCGTCGTTGTATTAAAGTTTCGTCTCATTAAATGTTTAAAAAGATTAACGTCTATTTAATTTGGAGCGCTAGCTCCATCCTACATGGGTGCTCGCCGTTCGAATCCGCACATCCCCTAGATACAGTACCGGAACTAAAAAAGTTAATACTTTTCTTGTAATATTTATTGTTCTTGTGATTTATATGTCAGCGAAATTAAAAGTGATGTGCTACAGAGGATAATATTTTCATGGAATGCCGAAACAAGAACAGAAACACAAACTGTAAGTACATTGTAATCATATTCTAATTACTTGATGCATACGTTGATGCTTGTTCAAGAAAATGTCGATGATTAATGAAATACTCATCTCATTCAAGATATAAGAAAACTGAGGAAATATTTCAACGTTATTTTGATGCAAGAATTTTTTAATTGATGCGAAATTCTTTTTTTTGATGCGACTTTCACGTTGACTTTATTACTTCTGTTTTCTTGGCTTTCTACTTTGATGAATTTATTTGATGATTTCGAGGAATAATTTGATGATTTGATGAATATTTTGATGCGTAATTTGAAAGATTGGTAATTAGAAGTTTGGTTGAATTATATACCTTCGTTTTCTTGAACAGCAACATTTGAAGAACACGTATTTCGTATATATTTTGATTTGTTGTGAATTGAATACAGTTTTGAAACATATTATATTGTTATTCTGATGCATATTTTTGAGAACAGTCTCTATATTCTTTTAATGAGATTTAAATGCCTTAATGTGAAGAAAATGTTTGATACTGAAATTCTATTTTAAATTCCGAAGTGTTTGAGTTTTGATCTTGGTTTTGCATATCTGTGTACAGTAACTATTTGAATATATATAATCATGTCTACTCTCAGTGATTACCCCAATATCGCAAAATCGTTAAAAATTGGTAGTACGAGTCAAATAAAGGTTTTACATCGCTTAATTTTTGGTACAGACGGCGATAGACAAAATCGCGCGAGATTACGCAAATTTACAGGTTTCCCACAGCCATTCGAGTTAGAAGAAACGAAACAAAAAGTACTTAAAGAGTTTTCACTTAAAGACCTAATTTCTATTTGCAATTTACTTCATTTAGAATTCTCAACTGACCCAGATAAGTGTGCTAACACCATTCTTACGAGTCTTAATGATTTATCGTTATTAAAAGCAGATTCTTCAGATCTTTCGGAAAGCGAAGTCAATGATTCACATCCGGTTGACAGTTCATCTCAAACAAATAACGTCGTGGGTGAAAATAGTACTCCCTCCCCACCCACCCCTGACGCAAAAGAATTTTCAGATAAGCAACAGACACAGATTCCTTTTAGTGAATCAGCTCAGAATTTATTGCCTTCAGTCGAAACTACGAGTTCCTCTTTCCAATTATTTAGTCTCAAAGACGTTGTTGATTTAATAAAACCTTTTTCGTCTCGCGATAATTATAGCATTGAGAATTTCATATCCGACGTTGAAGAAATTTTTTATTTGTACCAAATAAACAATCCAATTCACCAAATTACTTTTGTTAGGAAATGTTTGACTGGTCCCGCTCAAACTTTAATTAGGTCTATTCGTGGAATCACAAATTGGGAACAATTGAAGCACCATTTGCTAGAGGAATTTTCTGACAAAATTAACAGCATTCAGTTACATCAATTAATGGAATCTCGACGTATGAAACCGTTTGAAACCCTACAAGAATATTTCTTAGCTATGAGAGATTTGGCACACAAAGGATCTCTTGATGATCCCTCCCTGATTGAATATGTTATAAATGGAATTCCAGATTCATCACACAATAAAATTTTCCTTTACGGTTGTAAATCCATCCCAGAATTCAAGGAAAAATTAAAGATTTATGAAAAAATCTTTAACAGTTCTCAACATTTCAGACAAAATAATCAGAAAAAATTCGATGATACCAACCTTAATGTGAAACTCGACAATAAACGTAACCCAAATACACAACCAGTATGTTATTCTTGTGGCTTGAAGGGTCATAAAAGCAACCAATGTTTGAATAAGTCACATGGTAAACAATGCTATGGATGTAAAAATTTTGGTCATGTTCATGCTAATTGTCCCAAAAGTTCTCAAAATTCGAAACCAAAACCTGAATCTCAAAAACCTACTCCTGATAAAACTGTAAATGTGCTATCTCCTCAAACTTCATCGAAAAATCCCATGCATGTTGACATTCAACTTGCAGGAATTCAATTGACAGCACTCTGTGACACTGGGTCACAAGCAACCCTTATTAATGAGAAAACACATGGAAGAATCGGTTCGCCACCATTGCATTCCAACACCATTCCCTTTTCAGGAATTGGCCGAAACGAAGTTCATAGCCTCGGGTTTTTCCAGGATTCCATCGAAATTCAAAAGATTACTTTACCTGCTAAAATACATGTTCTAAAAGATGACTTGATTCCTTTTGATGTGATTATCGGAAGCGACTTTTTGCAGCAAACCCAATTTACATTTGATAAAGACGGTATTCATTTATGCGGTACCCTTGATGATAACATTTTCGTTAATATTGCTAATATTTCTAATGACCAAACTTTTCCATTTGATCTTTCACACATTTTGAATTCTGAAATTCGTGAGGAAGTTCAAAATATCGTTACTTCCTACAAACCCCATAAAGTTAAAGACACTGAAATTCAGATGACTATTTTATTACAAGATGAAATACCCGTAGCACAACGCTCTCGAAGACTCCCTTTTGCTGAACAGAAAATTGTGGAAAAACAAATTCAAGATTGGTTAAATGATGGAATTATTAAACAAAGTTGCTCTGATTACGCCGCCCCGATTGTTCTATGTAAGAAAAAAACTGGAGATTACAGACTTTGTGTTGATTACCGCAGGCTTAATAGAAAAATGATAAAAGATAAATTTCCCTTACCACTCATAGAAGAAGCCTTAGATAAACTTGGAACATCTCGGGTTTTCACTACACTTGACCTTAAAAATGGTTTCTTTCATGTACCTATGGACCCTAACAGCACTAAATATACTTCTTTCGTAACTCATGAAGGCCAGTACGAATTTTTACGAGTTCCATTTGGATTATCCAACAGCCCTAGTGTTTTTCAACGATATGTTTATACAGTTTTTAGAGATCTCATTCGCGATAACATTCTTATTGTTTACATGGACGATCTTCTCATACCATCTAATGACGAGGTCGAAGGCCTACAAAAATTGCGCCTAGTTCTCCAAACAGCTGCAGATTATGGCCTCGAATTGAACTTAAAAAAGTGCCAATTTTTACAACGAAAGATAGAATTCCTTGGTTATATTATCGAAAACGGAGTAGTTAAACCGTCACTTACCAAGACACAGGCAGTTCAAAAATTCCCACAACCTCAAAACCCTAAACAAGTTCAAAGTTTTCTTGGACTAACAAGTTACTTTAGAAAGTTTATTCCAAATTATGCGCTGATTGCTAGACCATTAAGTGACCTCCTTCGGGATAATGTATAATTTAATTTTGGACCTGAACAAATAGCAGCTTTTCAACACCTGAAAAACATTCTTTCACAAAACCCAGTTCTTCATGTTTTTCAACAAGGATACCCATTAGAACTCCACACTGATGCAAGCTCCTTAGGTTTTGGCGCTGTGCTCTTACAAAAATCAGATGATGGACAGTTTCATCCTATTCATTATTTTAGCCGTAAAACTACAGTTCAACAAGAAAAATATCACAGTTACGAACTGGAAGTTCTCGCCGTCGTTGAGGCGCTAAAGAAATTTCGCACCTACTTGCTAGGTACAAAATTTAAAATTATCACAGATTGCGATGCTTTCCAAAAAACGATGCACAAAAAAGATCTACCAGCTAAAATTGCTCGATGGGCATTGATGTTAGAGGACTTTGATTATGAAGTTTGTCATCGATCCGGTAGACAGATGAAACATGTTGACGCTTTAAGTCGTAACCCCATTCTTGTTATTACCACAAATGATATCACTCAAAAGGTGAAAAATGCCCAAGATCAAGATGAATTTATAACTCAAATTAAATCTATGCTCGAATCTACACCTTCCGATGAATATTTAGTTAAAAACGGCATTCTTTATAAACTTCATAAGGATACCGAACTTTTAGTAGTCCCACAAATGATGCAGAAAGAAATCGTGCTAAACGCCCATTCACAAGGTCATTTTGCCTCACAAAAAACCGAATCAATTGTTTCTCGTGAATTTTACATCCCTCAACTTAAGAAATTGGTTCAAGAAATTATTTCAAATTGTATTCCTTGCATTCTCTCCTCGCGAAAATCTGGAAAACAAGAAGGATTGCTTCACCCAATTCCAAAAGGTGATGCACCTCTTGAATGTTACCATTGCGACTTTTTAGGACCTTTACCATCGACAAAAAAATGTTATAAATATATTTTTACAGTAATTGATGCCTTTTCGAAATTTATATGGATCTATCCCGTGAAGTCAACCTCTACGAAAGATGCCTTGGACAAACTATTCTTGCAACAAACTACATTTGGCAACCCTTCAAAAATCATCACAGACAAAGGTAGCGCATTCACATCTTCAGAATTTCAAAGCTACTGCCAGGAACAGTATATTGAACACATTTCAATTACGACAGGTGTACCACGTGGAAACGGTCAGGTTGAACGCATTCATGGCACAATTATCCCCGTTTTAACTAAGTTAGCTATAGATGAACCTGACAAATGGTTTAAATACGTCCCGCGATTGCAACGTATCTTAAATAGTACCACCACACGCAGTACAAAATTCACACCTTTCGAACTTTTAATTGGTGTTCAAATGAAACAACAGGAGGACCTACAGATTAAACAACTTCTTGACGAGGAACACCAGCAAAGAATTATTGATGACAAAGAAGCGTTACGTATCGAAGCTAAACGAAATATCCTCCGTTTACAGGAAGAAAATATACGACAGTATAACAAACGACGTAAACCAGCCTGTAAATACAAGATCGGTGACAAAGTGGCAATACAACGAACTCAGTTTGGAACTGGACTAAAGCTGCGACCCAAGTTCTTCGGACCCTATGAGATCACAAAAATCAACCCCAACGATCGTTACGAAGTTCGGAAGTTAGGACATCATGAAGGTCCCACCATAACGTCAACTGCGGCAGATAAAATGAAACAGTGGTGCAACAACTGAACACCCATTATGCTTTGTTTTTCAACTTTTTTTTTTCTCCCTTTTTCTGCTTGTTTTTCTTTTCTTTTCAGATTTTTTGCTTTTTCAACCCAGCCGCGGACGTCTGTAACCTCAGGACGGCCGTGTGGATAATAATTAGTTTTGCTGTGGCAACACCACTGAACGAACTATAACTTCAACTCCCGCCAGTTGTTCCCCGCCAAAGAACACTCTAGACGGAGAACGAGACTGGGCAGACGTGCGATGTTAAAAGAGCAGAATAGCTCTCTTGATGTTATTTTTATTTTTATTTTTATTTCTACCTCTCAATGTTTTTAAATGTTAGTGTCGTCGTTGTATTAAAGTTTCGTCTCATTAAATGTTTAAAAAGATTAACGTCTATTTAATTTGGAGCGCTAGCTCCATCCTACATAAATAACTGAAAAACGCATAAAAACACTAAACTAACTTTCATTTATGATGAGAAAACGACAGCATAAAGAACCCTTAAAGTGCCACATATTTCGGTTTTCTTTTTCTATCATTTGAGCTAAAAATATAATGAGGTGTTCTAGTTCTCCTATTGATTAGGTTCCCTACAAACAATAATAATAAAAAAAATCCATAGACGCAGTATTGCTCCAGTAAATACTAGTAAATCCTTTTGTGATGTTTCGCGCAAAATCCTATCTTCTGACTGAAGTAATCTTCACTCTTTCGGAACGCTGGCTGCCGCAATAATTGCACTGCGACCGTAATCCTTCAATAAACAACTAGAAAATGAACTAAAAAAATGTAATTAAAAGAAGACAAACTCGTGAAAACTAAAAAAGAAAAATGAAAAAAGCTAAGTACTGGAATTATGCAGCTATCTTCTACCCAAATTAACCACTATTTACATAAAAAACGAACTTGGAATACATTAGTTGTTGGATGGTGATGTTGCCTTGTAGTTAGTAATCTCACATACACAATAGGAAAATTTTACAACTTTACATGAAATGATTAATTTATAAGGAATTCTTAAATGTGTATGATTATTATAGTCTCTACATAATTTTTTAAATGTTTCTTTCCGCATCGGCAGAAATAATTTACCAACACGCTAAAAAGTGGTTTGTTGAATTTAACAAAATTTGCTTGCTTAAACAGTTTGGTAATTTTGTTTTATTTATTTGACAAAAGTTTTTTTTATTCACCAAATCGATTTAACAAAATGCTTTTAATTTTAACAAAAATATTTTGTTACAATTGGACCAATCAGACTCTTCCAACAATCAATTTAAGCATTGAAGTGAAAAGGGGGAATGGTCTTAGAGCGTAAATCTCCTTTCAGTGTCACTCAACACGCATGCGTCAATGGGCATTGCGAGATACACGAAACATCAGATTTTTTAAAAACAGTTAGTAACATCCATTTTATTAAAACGTTGAACTATGGATTATATAAATTTCTTCACACTGGACACTGTTCAAAGCCCTGGTGTTTTTTCCTAGGGTCGTCTCGACCCCCGTTGGTATTTTGTTCAAGCAATACATTTGATTGATTGATGTATAGATTTAACTCCGTGGCAATGTTTTTTGTAATTCCAGCTGGTTAATTCTACCATAACATGGAAATTTAGGAGTACAAAGCCATTCGCCTGAAGGAAGCTAGAAACCCAGACCACACCAAAAACAGCAAATACAAAATATTCTAATCGACTAGGGTTCGAAAGTTTCTGAAGTAAGTTTTATTATTTTACCTATTCATTAAAATTTACATTTTGGTTTTAATTCTTTTATATGTATCTACATAGGTTAAAACAACTCAATGTCAGATTTGTCAGACAAAGTAAAGCGTCAGAATCGACGCTATATATATATACACACACATATATACGAGGTATATCCATAAAGTAAGTTCCGTTTCTATTTCTATCCGCGGCAGTGCTGCGATCGCAGTTCTGAGCATGCACGGCAGTTACCCTGACTCAAGGAGAAGAAATGTACGCCATTTTCAGATCGCAGCTGCCGACATTTTCTTTGTGGTGCTTCTTTATAATGTTAGCCTTAATGTAAAATGCCGCCGCTTGTGGAATCAGATTTGCGATTCGTTTTCTAACTACAAAGAAATTTAAACCAAATGAAATTTATCGGCAAATTTGCGAGGTTTAAGGAAAAAATGCTATGAGTGATTCAATTGTTAGAAGATGGGTCAGACAGTTCAATGAAGGACGTGATCAAGTGAACGTTGAAGAACGAAGTGGACGCCCGTCTTTGGTTACTGATGAACTGGTTCACGCAATTGAAGACAAGATTCAGCTTTTTTGCACGATAATGCCCGACCTCACACTGCGAACGTGACTAAACAACTCCTACAGTGTTTGATCATCCTCCGTACAGCCCGGACCTCGCTCCTAGCGACTTCACCTCTTCCTACACCTAAAATCTTTCCTTGGTGGTCAACACTTTAACGATGAGGACGAACTGAAAGAAAATGTTACCACATGGTTGAAAACATGGGCGGCAACCTTCTATGAAGAAGGAATACAAAAACTTGTGCCCCGCTATGAAAAGTGACTACAAAATTTCGGAAGCTATGTAGAAAAGTAGTTTAACAGTTTTAGATTTTTGTACAATAAATTTGTTTCTGTATCTGTACACGTTTTTCTAATATAGCCAAACGGAACTTTGGGGATATACCTCGTATATTCAAATTTGATGGTTCATATAACGAAATGCTTATTTAATTTAACAGACACGATTATAATGTGTGCTTGTACTACTATATACTTCGTTCGTTGTGAGCTTATGACGAGTGTTCTGTTCTATTTTTTATTTCAATTTTAGATGAAGGTTGCTCGCATGTCACTACCGAAAATGACCCTCCTGTTATGTCTTGTTAAATTAAAAACTGTTCGGTGCCTCTTCAGATATTTTTCGTGATTTGTTAAGGTTGTTATTAGTTTTAATCTTAAGCTATACACCGAATCAAGTACCTAATAATTTATCAAGTATGTCCTCACATTTAATATAAACTCGGAAACGGCGTTAGAAAATAACGTTGGATAAGTTTCCTTGACACAGTTTATATTAATATTTTTAACAACAGAATTAGGAAAGCAATTGTATTTAAGTAACGTCACTCTCAAGGATATATTTAAAAAGGGGGGTCAGGGGTTCCGGGATATCCCCCCCCTGAAATTTTTATTGCTAAAATAATAATGATGATGTCTTTTTGTGAAAAATTCTGCCGTTTTTAGCGTTTGCAACCCCTCCGAATTTTTTTTCTGGATACGTTCCTGTCTACTCTCAACATGCTACATATTTTTCATATTCTTACAAAGTAATTTTGCCTTATTTAATTTACCTAATTATGTATTAGTATGCATAAACAATGTTTCGCTAATTAAAATAATTAATTCAGCGGTTATTTGTGTGCATACCTACCTAAATTTACGGCTGACGGTTGACTTCTCATATGAAACGTGTTTCTTTCACCGATACATATTGGTTGTTTTAATGCGTAAGTGATAAATATTCACCCAAATTTTTAAATTAAATCATTTTGAATGTTACTACATGATAGAAAAACACACTCATGATGAATTTTGAATAATCTGACTATCTTACTAAATTTGCCTTATACAGAGGAAAAAGAAAAAATACTGACGTTGAAGTTGGTAAAATTAATAAACTTGTGGATATATAAAGCAGTCAAATAAAAATGTAAATTTTAATGAACAAAGTTAATTAGTTTTAACTCTGAAACTTTCAATCAACTGTTTATGGGTTAAAAAAATAACATAGTAAAATCAACAAAATAATTTTGTTAAATGAGCCATGAAAATGCCAGTAAACAGAAACATTTTGTTATTTCAAGCAAATAATTTGGTTGATTTTAAACAAATAATCCATTTAAAAAAAATTTTGGTTAAATTAACCAAACATTTGTTTATTTTAACAAAATTCGTTGGTTAAACTGCCAAAAAATATTTTGTTGAAATAACTATATAATTTTAACAAATTAATTTTGCAAATTTAACAAAAACTTCGTAAGTAATTCAACAGTTGAAAGTAATTCAACAGGTTAATTTTGTTGATTTCACAAAATTTTTGTTGATTCAACAAAATATTTTTTTTTCATTGTACTGAAATTCCACATGTAACACTCTTTGTAAATGACTGTTATCGTTATTATCTTTAAGAATCACGTATACAGGAGGTGATTATGAAAGATCTCACATATTTATTTTGGAGAATCTGGAATTTCTCCTATTTGCTAATCGGATGTGGGGTAGTTTAGCGTAACAACACCTTTTCGGATTATTTTTTTTTTTAACCTAGTAGAACAAAAATTGCTCTAAACGAGATGAGCAAAGCTTTAACTCCTGATAAAGCTGCACTTATAATCATGATCTTGGATGTAGTAATCCGACATACACATCTATAAAACTTCTTTATCTTCTATATTTACGGAGACGTGCTGGAGACCGAGGCAAGTAGTCTTGTACGTCAACCTCTGCTGAAAACCATTTCACCACACCTTGGATAGGGCTTCCACCCAGAGCTATTGCTAAGACTTTTTCTAAGAGGGGGGGGGGAGGAGATGTCAATAAATTGTCTAGTCCAGAGGTTCCAAAACTGTGTGCCACGGCACCCTAGGGTGCCACGAGCTTATGCCAGGGGTGCCGAGGAGATAACCAAGGAAAGTCCAACATTTGGTAGAGTATAATCAAAAAGTTTTCTCTGAACTGGTATTCCACAAAAAAGTTAGCCAAGCCGATGACCAGTATGTGAAAAAAAAAAAAAAAAAAAAAAAAAAAAAAAAAAAAAAAAACTTTTCAGAGAGTTCGAGAGAGTTCAGTGTCCAGTCTTTTACAATAACTCTCTGAAATAGGGGTGGGGTAAAATTCTATATCGCTTTCCCAAGAGAATGCTTTCTTGATAGTTAGCCCATAAGCCCCATAAGCACAAAAGATAGAATGAAAGAGTTTGGATGCATTTTTTTTATAAGCTTCATATTCATACTGCTGTAAAGGTAACCTGCCGCGAAAGTTTTTAGTCCGAGAAGGGTGCCCCGAAATGTTTTTAATCTTACAAGGTGCTGCGGTAAAAAAAGTTTGGGAATCCCTGGTCTAGTCCATTATCGGTTTTTTTCATGTAAAAATCTAAACACTAAACTAGAGCCATGAGGTTATCTCGCTATACATAGAGCGGGAGTACAAAGAACAGGGGGTGCGTTGTCCAAAAAAACAAATCACCGACAACACCACAGAAAAGGGAATTTATATATATTCGCCATTAACAGTGATTCCATTTGAAAATTGAAAGCTGGTTCGGCAGTATTATATTGGTGAAAATAAGCAACAAATTATCAAAGGATAATGATTTGATATAATATCTTAGAATGAAATTTCATTCGCGGTTTCAGGTTCTTCGAGTAATTTTTTTCAGTCTCCTATTTCAATTACTTTTGTTTAAAACTACTTTATTTATAATAATATTTATTCCATTACCTTTTCTTATAATTCATTCAGTATGTTTAATCGTTGACATTTTGTTCCCTATCGAATGATATTCTAGCGATTTAATCTGAGTTATTACAAAAATAACGTTTTTAAATTATTTTATACAAATAGAAATTACGTGGTGGCTGGAAGTGTGGTAACTGGTAACGCCAAAGAGAAGAAGCAAACTCTATGTCGGTGTGACGTCACGACGCCTGTTCTTCATAAGCGGGAGGCGAAAGCACAGAAGCCGACAGCAGACGAAGATATCCGAATTTAGGCATTTCCCAACGACGAATGCAATGGATGAATGTGATTGGAAAAGCTGAGGCATGCCATCTTGCTCCATGATATTTTTATCATTCTGTTCTTCGTTATTTTAACCCGTGTTTTAACTTTTGTATTATTTTAATCCGTTATTAAACTTTTCATGCCCTGAAACAGTTTTTAAAGTGTCTACAAGAAGCCTACAGAAACTCTGTCTAACCCACAAATATTGTGATCATATATTTTCGTAATATGATAGACAGACAAAAGTGGAAATACATTTAAACGATTATATACCATTGTGTGCGGAAACGTTTTAAACGGCATTGAATCTGCACAAGTTTAATGTTCTCTGCATACAACGTTATGAACAAGCCTAAACCCACAGTCGGTAACCTAAAACAAAACAAAAAAGAAATATTGTAAGCTTATAAGAAATTCCTTCAGTTTTAAAAAAGGCAATAAACAAGCTATATCTCACGCTCTGCAATCAATATTGAAATTTTTTCCGAACTTTTTGAATCCAGTAGCATATTATTAGATGTAAATCAATACCTCAATTAAGTTTATTTTTTCTAATGCTGGCTATTTACTTTTTACGTAAGGTATATACTTTTAAGGAACTTATTTTTATTCACATGTAAATCATATTCAATAATCTTCATTTATACACGGATGTCAGAAATCTTGTAATAACACATGAAACCAATAAATCAAAATGAAAAAAACTTGTGAAATGAATCTATGAAAAAAAACTAACATAAACGTAATGCACAAACACTATACATATTAAATAATATCTATAACCCTTTTGTATACAAGATATATTTTTTTATTAATGTTAATATAATTTCAGATGAGACAAAGTTGGTTTGCTTAAAATTATCACCCTAATGAAGTTACGAAATTTGGTTTTAAATTAAAATATAATTTTATTTAGCTGGACATAAGTCTTCAAAGTTGAGTAAACCGTGTAACACGTCTTAACTACTTAGAACCTATAACCAAAAAGGATATTACCGAAGACTAAGCACATACAAATGCCTATACATTTATGTGTATCATAATACAACTTCAGGCCGCAATCCTGAAATTCTATAAATGCATTCGGATAAAAGCTTAATGTATTATTTTAATTTACTTATTACGGATGCGCACAAATCAATACACCCCGAGTTAACCAAATATATTCTATTGCCTTAAATATGAGCAGTGCAATGAATATTAAAATGCCGTAAGTATATGCATACAAATTATTTCAGAAGCTGTTCTATTATTAATATTTATTTTATGACAGCTTTCGTGTGCTGTTAATAATCGTTTCCTAAGCTCTAGCTTACATTTTTAATTATCTACAATGACCTGATAATTATCAACATAAAAAGTAAAGATCCATAAGAATTGATAATTCGGAGTAAAAGCATATTCATGCAAAAAGAAAGGAAAAGTAAAAAGAACAAATTAGAACTTGCTTCTGCCACATCATGTAATCATTCCATCAATTACATTCTTTTGCCAACTAGCCGTTATGAACTTGGGAAATAAAAAATGTTCTACGGCACACAGCCTTGATTAGCATAAATAATTTATCATCACTGCATGAGAAAAAACTAAAAAATGGAAGCTTCGACATAAATCTAATTCCAAATGACTGATTAGAATTCAGAATTGCGAAAAAAAAAATGGCGTTCTATAAATAAACTAGATTCAAAATGGAACAAGCGAACTGCTTTCTCAAAATTGGCACGCGTAGCTAGCTTACCATTAACACCTTGATCATAAAATCCATCAAAAAAAGCTGTGAAAAATTCGAATGTAATTACAGCTCAGTGTTCCGGCATTTGTCAGCACTGAAGAAGCACTTATTACTTATGCATTCTACGAAAAAAAAAAGGGGGGGGACTGGCATACATCGCCGGCCACTATTAATTTCGGGGGAATTTCTTGACTTGCTGTTTCTGTATCTCTCAGTTGTTCATGACTTTTAGTACTTAATTACTAAAACCCGAAAAAGGACCCTTCTGGAATGATTCCAAAGATACAGAATTCTTAATGGTTCGTCCGTTTTGCTAGGATTTCGTAGAACAATATGGTGGACGTCTTTGTTCGAGTGACGGGGGTTGTAGAGGGAGGACCTGTTTTGTTGAAGGGGTGTAACAATAGCGAATGATTGAAGAACTTAGCTGGGATACTTCTTCGCTGTCAGGAGGAATATTTTTGGTTGTTGCGTAACGCGTTCCAGTGGCGTATTGTTCGGGAATCGTGTGTTTCTTCTGGCGGAAGATATTATTAATGTATTCTAGAAAGTTTGAGCAAATCGATTCAGTTCGAGACGATTTTAGAAATAAAACTCTGTGACTGGAAAAGTTTAGCTTGTATAGTATTAACTAAATACGCTCATTACTATTTGAAAAAAGGAGTTCTGCTAAATTAGGGGAAAAAAACACGCTTGTTAAATGAAACGCATTGTGCTTGGTGCAATTTCATCGTGAAACTTAAATCCGATTTATCTTCTTTTTTTTTTTTTTTTTTTCTTATGCAAAAGGTTTTAAAATAAACAATTCATTTTCTTAATACGTGAAACGTTTAATGTAACAGTTTTAGTTTCTGAAGTAGCAAATGGAAATCGTCTTAAATATATTGCTCGAACTAATTCAACCGAACTGATTTAATTTAAACTAATCAGTTAAATTATACATAAAGAAATGAATAGATAATACTCTACAAATTCGTTCGACATATTAGAAAATGTCATAGAAAATGTTGAATGGCATTAATGACGACAGATAAAGAACAGAGTTTGTTTGTTTCTTTTTTTGTGGATTAAGGCCAATTAACGGCACTAGGATCTTAGGCCAAAAGGGGAACGCCCTCCGTGCGGGACTTTTTAAGGGATCTTAGTCAGTGTTTACGCGAGGTTTTGGAGAAAAGTACGGAAAAATCCGAACGGCTAGGTAGACAGGCCCGACCGTTTCGAGAGCAGAACCACTTAGACACGATAAAGAACAGATACACATTTTGTTTTTTCTTCAAATTTATTATGAATGGCATGTACGTTTGGCATATATTGCATATATTTCGGTAATAGAGACGCCTCAAAATATAATTGGTAAAAGTAAGGCTGATAGATGCACGAGCTTCTTTTATCCAAGGGTTTCAAATCGAACCAAGCTCTCACTGATTTAACACGGGTGATGATGAACCCACCCATTGTGTAAATTTTATCTCTTTAAAACATAAAATTGTGCTTTTTTAATCAAGCAATTCTTCTTTTTTTAATTAAAACATAAAATAAGTTGTTCTTCAACATTAAACTGCTGTAAGGTAATCACATTCCTGGAAAGGTCACAAATTATTCAATTAGATTATCTTACAGATTTTGCTAAAAAGTATGATCGGCCTTTAACTAGGGACCTGCTGGGAAGAATCTCTTAGTGTGCATATGTGATCAGGTAATTTTAAAAATGTGTTGGCAAATATGCCATGGCAATAAAATAGCTGAAATACGACTAATATATAGGCGATTTAAAAGCACTATCAAGTTAAAGCTCTTTTTTTTAATTTGGTTTTGTTTTCTCATTAATCTTTATGATTTTTTTTCTGATTGGCAAATTTCTACTTAATAACAAATATTTAGTCAAACAATTTTATAAATTACTTTATTTTCTTAAATTCTTAAATAAAGAAACTAAAGTGACAACGATAGTTTTTATTTTAGTAATTACAATCTTCGAAAAGTATTAGTATTTTTAAGTAAATAAATATAAAATGTGTGCGTAGTTTTAATATACAGTTTTGTTGTTGTTGTTGTTGTAAATGAGTGTAGTTTTCATGAATGCAAATTAAAAAATACACTCCCTCCAAGAATTCATTTATTTTGATTACATTAAGTTAGCTTAAAGTAAAAAACAAACTGCACAAAAAATGCACAGATCAAAAAACCTTACTAGCAGATTTAGCGTCCTCTAATATGGAATTAAATCAGGAAAATTTGCTGCGACAGATATCTAACATTTAGCTTCAACTGGCAAAGTACGATACTGAAGCTTAGTATAAATCTGTCAGAAAAGTTTCTTAATAATTAATCTGTTCATATGATTTTTTAATTAAGATAACTGTGAATGTTTCTTTCCAACTAATGAAATCGTTTTCTATAAAATGATTAAATCGGGGACTCATGCATGATAGCTTATTAAAGTAAGTTTATTTATTTAACACACAATAATTCTTTAATGTGGCTTCAGGATTTTTCCTTTAATTCAAGATAAATTGGAAAGTCACACAATTTTACAAAATCAAACCAAAGAAAAATAAAACTGCTTTTTACAGTGAATAAATTTCCATTTTATATTGTCCGGTCTCTGTTAACGTTCTCTCTTCATTAAATTTTAATCAAACTTTCCTCTTACGGGCTCTACAAAGCTAAAATATTTGGATTTCTAACACTCATGCAGCAGCAGCAGTTGCCATGTTTATGATTTTCTTATCTTGAATTTATGCTAATTATCCATCCTAATACATTGCATAATTCCTCAAATGTAACCACGTATTTTCATTCTTCGAGCTTTTCATTTAGCATCTCAAACAAAGCATATGAAATTATTGCATTCAAAAAACAGCCATCTAGCGTGAAAATGCAATTATGTTCCATTCAGTGCCTTTTTGCGAGACAGCACACAGGTCTTCAGTTTCTGCGTTTGCAAGAAGGCAAATATTTATTGAAGGCTTTCGGTTCTGAAACATACGTGAGCTTTTTTTTACGCATTAAATATTTTGTGCAGAATATTTAAATTATGGGGTTTTGTACGACACAATTGAGTATTTCGTTTTTAATAAACATAGTTTCAAATATTTATCCACCTATTCAAATATTGATGCTAACGGTAGATTGAGTTATTGTTTATTCGATGCATGCATCAAGTGACAGGCAAATATGCATTCCAGTATAAACAATGTTATTTAATTGAATCGTTTAAATGAATTTTAGCACTTACTTCAAATTATTCATTAGATGACTGATTAATGCGTCTTTTTGTGCATTGTACAAATTGTGAAGCAGTCAAAAATTATTCATTTTTGGCTCATTTTAATGAATAAATATGCTCGTTTTTCATTTTGAAGAATCGAATGAAGCAAGTGTTAACTATTAAGCGCACGAAAAAAAATGGACAAACTTTTCAACGAAAACATTGATTCAACGAAAATTGGTATTTCAACCGAATAATTTTACTGGTTTTAACAAATATTTAAATTAACAAAATATGTCGTTGAATCAGCATTTTTCTTTTTGATTCATCAAAAATATTTCTTAGAAATAGAGCCAACCAAAATTTTATTGATTCAACAAAACAGTTTTATCAGTGTTGCGACGACGTACAATTCCGTTTATTAAACTTCAGTTTTAATTGCAATACACTAACACATTTAATGCCATAAACACACGTACAATAAATAGCTTTTCTATTCCAACATGAAAAGAGAAAATCAACGCCCATTTAGTTTAGTTATTTAGTGAGTATCAGTTTTATATCCTGGCGAATGCTTTTATCATTTTCTTTTTTTACATAGTCAAAACTGGTTAGAACATATTGGTTTTTGTTTGTCTGTTTTTTTGCGTAAGAATGCGGGGGAGGAAGGACTTGTTTGGTTCTTCAAGTACCTTTGCAAAAATGCAACGGATGTTGAAATTAGCATTTTTAACAGCAAAGCATTTCGTTGAAATTAAAATGATTGTTTCAACTAAATGTTTTGCTTACATATCTCAGGTCAGTTTTAATTCTCAGAGCTGTAAAAATACCGACTATTTACGCTTGCCGTTTTTTAACCATATTATCTACGAAATTTATACTATATAAAATATGTATAAATGACACCAACAAAATGAAAAAAAATTATTTTAAACGATTTAGAGTTACATTTTTGAACATTAGGCTTTGAAATGAACCATACAAAAGCAAATTTGACTAAATAATGTTTAATAAATAAAACTTATTTCCAGGTATTTGAGCAGCATAAGATTTATTAGGTTAGTCTGTTAAATGTTATTTTAGAAATAATGATTCCTCAAGTGGAACATTTTTTTAAACTTTAAACCTCGCTTTTTCGAATAATTTCCCATTAAATATTAATTCTTAGTGCATATAAACGGATCCTTCAGCTTGAATAAGAGCAGTTTGAAGTCTATAATTAAAAAATATATTAAAATACATATCTTCCAATGATTTTTTATCATGAAAAGTACCAAAATGAATTGGTCCACTGGGTAAAGTGCAGTTAAAATTCTCTCATAATGAAAGTGTAAAAACAGTTATTTTGAAATAGATATTTTTGTACGTGTGTAAGAAACACTAATACAAGTATTTAATTTTTGCTAAGCCATACACATCTAAGACATAATACTGCCACACAAACAGACAGATAGTTAGAAAATAATCAAACATATAAAAAACATTACTCTTTTTTTTAAGCGCGAAAAAAAAGTCCCATGCACACGATAATTTTTTCTGCTTTGCGTTTAAATACATAAAATTTCTAAAATATATTACAAATGTTTAAAAATACTACAATGGTAGCAATATTAGTGTAATTTTTTTCAATGAAAAGGCTGGAAAAAGCTCGTAACTCCCACTCTACTCCAACGGATTAACCCAGTCTTTCGGTGTAGTTAATCTAATATAAATTTCCTATAACACTAATAATAAACCTTCAAATCCCACTTCAAGCTAATCTGATTTAACTCAGTTCTGGTATAAATCTTCGATTATCATCGCTATTTTAGCTATCACTCATTCAATTACTATTTAAAGCTTCCTTTTTTTGATACTCATACATTAGCGTGCTTTATGACAAAAAATATTCTTTATTGCGGAAAAACGCACTCTTTTATTTTCTTGAAAAATGTATTTACGTACAGACCATAAATTTCAAATGTTCAACTTTTTTTTATCCCATTCTATTTACTGAATATAATTAATGGAGTTACTAATAGTTCAGCGTACATAAAAAAAATCCCTGATACTTTAAGTTTATTACGGGAAAAAATTCCATCAAAGAAACGCATTTCTGGAAAATAATATTTTGTTCATATTGAATATCAAATATGATAGAACGTGAGATACGCGTTTGAGAAATTCTAACAGCTGTCGACGGAAGAAATATATTACTTTTTAAAGACGATATTACTTTGTATAAAAATGGAAAATACGTAAATTTGATAACCAAAAAATAAGTAAGGCAGGAATAAAAAAGTACAGACCGAGAAAAATGAATTTAATGGAAAGCTCTCTATGGAGTTTGAAAGAAGTAATTACATATTTTTCCGTATTTTATAAGCTAATATTCATTTCTTTCGCCACATACCGAGACTTTCTTATGCACATTTTTTTACAAAATATATAATATACTAGCTGCTACCCGCGACTTCGTCCGCGTCGGCTTTAGAATTAGGCCCAGAGAGAAATGAAGCATATCTGAATTTAAATATTATTTATTTTTTTACCTATGTTAAATGAAGTATAATGCATGGTATATGTAGAGTTACTAAATTTATATTTATTTATTTATTTACCTATGTTAAATGAAGTATAATGCATGGTATATGTAGAGTTACTAAATTTATATTTATTTATTTATTTTGGTGAATGACGATACTTGCCACAATATTTGCGAATTGTTTTGAGTGTTCTTGTAAAGGAAATATTTATGCTATACGCATGAATTAAGCCTGTGTTACTCAGGAATAGTGTAGCTTTCTATCAGTGAAAAAAAATCTTTAGAATCGGTTCGGTAGTTACAGAGGTGTCCAAACAGCTTAATGTATTAGATATACTTTTAAGTGTTCCTGCAAAAGAACTGTTTCTGATATATGCATGATTTTTAGCCTATAATACTCAAGAATAATGTAGCTTTCTATTAGTGAAAGAAGTTTTGAAATCGGTTCAGTATTTACAGAGGTACACATAGAGCGTAATGTGGTTCTTATGAGTGTTCCTTTAAAAGGACTAATTGTGATATATGCATGAAAGGAAGCCTGCAATACTCAGTGAAAATATAACTTTAAATCAGTTAAAAAAGCTATAGAATCTTCAATATTTATAGAGATAGCTATACAGCGTAATGTATTAGAATTATTTTGAGTGTCTTTGTAAAAGAATTATTTATGCTATATGCATGAAAGGTTTCCTGTATGTTAATCCAGAGTATAAGCAATTTTTTCATTACAAATTTTATACAAATCATAATCTTCATAATTGAGTCACACACATACAAACATTTGCATTTATAAAATTAGTGGGAATTGAAAATTTATGAAGTTTAAGAAACACATTTGGACTTAATTCTTTCTTGTGCTTTTTAACTTCGCGTAAAACTAACTTAACTAACTTCCATGCCCTTTCATGTTCTTCAAATGCACGCGATTC